>JARQOC010000002.1:20157899-20647716 GCA_033576535.1 Allobates femoralis
ACACTTCACATAATGTGTCTACATCAATCTCCTCCTTAATCCACATACTGTGTCGGCAGCCATCCCCCTCACTCATACTGTGTCCACACTGTTCCCCCCTTACTGCATATACCATACCACAGCCATACCCCTCTCACTCCACATACTGTGTCGGCAGCCATCCCCTCTCACTCTTCATATTGTGTCTACACTCTTCCCCCCCCTCACGTGACATACCATAACGCAGCCATCCCCCTCTATCACTCCACATTATGTGCTGCAGCCATCCCCCCTCACTCCATATAATGTGTCGGCAACCATCCCCCCTCACTCCTCATATTGTGTCTACACATTTCCCCCCTTATATCACATACCATACCACAGCCATCCCCCTCTCACTCCACACACCGTGCTGCAGCCATCTCCCCTCACTCCACATACTGTGCTGCAGCCATCCCCACTCACGCCTCAAATTTATCCGCTTTGGTCACATATTTACCCCAACCTTTCCCCCCCCCTAGGATCACATATGATCTCCCCCTCCAGTTTGGCTCAGATAGTCTGTCCCCACCCTTCCCCCAGTTTGACTCATATGTCGTCGTCCCCCCAGTTTGGATCACATATACTCCCCCCAGTTTGACTCACATATAATCCCTCACACCTTTCCACCCCCCCCAATTTGACTCACATATGACCCCCCCCATCCCTTCCCCCAGTTTGACACACATGTTCCCCCCCCCAGGTTGGATCACATATACTCCCCCCTGCTCCCAGTTTGACTCACTTATAATCCCTCACATCCTCCCCCCCCCAGTTTGACTCACATATGACCCCCACTATCTCCCCCCCAGTTTGACTCACATGCCCCTCCAGTTAGGATTACTTATACTACCCCCCTCCCCCCAGTTTGACTCTCATATAATCCCTCACACCCTTCCCCCCCCCCTCCCAGTTTGATTCACATATCACCAACCCCCCCCCCAGTTTGGAACACATGTACTCCCCCCAGTTCAACTCACATATCACCCCCACCCTCTCTCCCCCAGCTTGACTGACATATACCCCCTTCCCCTAATTACATTAATCTTCAGGGTCTTCAGCTCCTGTAGCTGGAGCACTTTTCCCCATCCTGCCGCCAATGCAGGGCCGCTGGGTGTCGTCAGCAGCGTGGTCAGGTGATCTGATCACGCTGCTGAGGTCCTCACTGACCCGGAAGTGCGGGGAGCAGGGCGGAAGAACGGCACAGGCTGCTTCCATAGTACAGAGTGTCTGATAGACACTCTGTGCTATGGGATTGCAGGAGCCGGCACACGCCACTTTCTCTGCTCCCCGCTGTCAGATGACCACGGAGAGCAGAGAAAAGCCGGCTCCCATGACGGGGGGGGGGGGGCGCAATATATGGCATGCGGGGAGACTCCTCGGGCACTGCAGCAGGAGGCTGACAGCGCCCCCTCTGACTGCTGCGCCCGGGGAACATGCACCCCCAGCCCCCCCCAGATACGGCCCTGTGTGACACACATTATAAGCAATACAGTAGGTGCGCGCAGCGCGCGCACAGTGCCGCGCTCACCCCTTCCTTATGAGGGGGGGGGGCAGCCTCTTGGGGGGGCACCTGCCCCCCCCTGCCCCACGCTGGGTACGCCCATGTGTAGAGCTCTACATACAGCATGTCCTTCGCCTTCACGGTCTTCCACTCCACATTGTCTCCGACACAGGGGTTCAATTCATCTCCTGATTCTGGCGGTCCCTCTGTAAGCTGTTGGATATCACTCTGGACTTCTCCTCGGCCTATCACCCACAATCTAATGGCTAAGTGTAGTGAGTTAATCAAGTTCTCACCAACTATCTGCGACACTTCATGAATGGACACCACAGTGACTGGACCGTGCTGCTGCCGTGGGCGGAATCTTCCTACAACAACCATGTTGGTGAGTCCTCCTCTAACTCCCTATTTTTCATTGTTTACAGACAGCATCCTAGGATTCTGACTCCGTTGCCTCTCACTTCCAGCAATTCTGCGGCTGAGTCCCTGGACAAGGACTTCATGAAGGTCTGGACGGAGACCAGGGCCTCACTGGAGCAGGCATCGGTCTGAACCAAGGAGCATGAGGAAAAGAAACATCTGGATCCGCCACCTTTCCAGCCCGGAGATAAGGTATGGCTGTCTTCCAAGCACATCAATCTTAAGGTCCCCTCTTATAAGCTGGCTCCTCACTAGATTGGACCCTTTGAAGTGCTCTGCCGGATCAATGATGTGTGCTACCATTTGAAATTGATTGCTTCTTTACGAATCCATAACTCCTTTCATGCTTCCCTGCTGAAGCCGGTTGTTCTCGGTTGCTACTCCCAGGATCCAGGTAATTTTCCTTCTCCTGTCAGTGCCGAGGACGTCTTTGAAGTTAAGGACATCCTGGCCATGAAGGAAAGAGGTGGCAGGATGCTATTTCTGATCAACTGGCAGGATTACGGTCCTGAAGAGAGATCCTGGGAGCCTGAGGAAAATATTGATCCTCCGGTCCTCCTTAGAAATTTCCTGGCAGGTTTGAAGATGGGGGGGAACATAAGGGGGGGGTACTGTCATGTCTGAGGCTGCGGGGCCAGTCTCTGCTAAGCAGGGAGATCAGTGCCTACCATGCAGCTCTGCTGGTTCTTCTCACTCTGTCCGTGGATCCATGTGGCTATCTACTTCATTCTCTGCTAGGAATTTGTGCCCTCTTGGCAGGTCTCCTGGGAATGCTCTTAGGATGCGCGCGCTGCTTCCTGCACACACTTAAAGAGCAATACACCTGTTCCCTATTAGGACTCAGGCTGAGTGCTGAACTGCTCTGTGCATAAAAGGCATCCTCCCATAAGGGATCCAAGCCAATGCAGGTAAAATTACAATGGAGTTCTATGGAACCAGGATCTGGTGGAATCTGGATTCCCCTGGATCCGGACATTGGATCCGGGCTTTTTAACTGAGCATGCCCAGAGCCTGGTTTAAAATTACACACCCACTAGGATCAATAGGAAGTGATCCAATTCTATAGTGGCCGCGCTCCCCGTGGTAATGATTTTAAGAACTTCTTGTCCACAAAAAATTTTATTCCTCAAAACATGCGAGAATATAAAAAACGGATACAACGCGTTTCGGCGGAGACAACCGCCTTCCTCAGGTATCTAAATAAAAATACATCTGACACTTTGCTTTATAGGTAAAAGATAATTACAGCTTGCTAGGTAATGACATGAGGGTGTGGGTATAACCACACCTGTCCAATCAGTCTCATTGTCCGCTTCAGCTATAGTGCTTCATTACATAGTAAAAACAAACACCCACAAACAGCAATCACTACGCTAAAAAACCACTAAGAACATTTATCAATAAAATTACTAGTCACAAAAATCTTAAATTACATAAAAGTTAACAAAAAACAAGAAAAAAAAAAAAATTAAAATTGCAATGTTTTTAAAAAGTGCCTTTTTTTTTTTTTTTTTTTTTTTTTTTTTTTTTCCTCTTTCCTTCTTTGTTCTGTTTTTTGTTTTAAAAGGGATCATATTCATATACTGAATACTAAATACTAAATTCTTTCCACAATATCATTGAGACCATTGGGATGCAATGTTTGAAGGCGGTAAATCCAATATGTCTCTTTGCGATTAAGCAGAGAATTTCTATTGATTGTTTCCATAGGTATTTGTTCTAGAGGTGTCACCATTATATTAAAATTCTTATTGTGCTTGAGTAATAAATGTCTCGACAGGCTATGTTTTAAAAACCCATTTTTTGCTCTATTTCTGTGCCCATTCATGCGAGCACGTAAAGTCTGCGTTGTACGCCCCACGTACTGTAACCCACAGCTACAATCAATAACGTAAACAATATAATCGCTATCGCATCTCAGATTCTGTTTTATTTCAATTAATTCACCTGTACTTTTGCTTGCAATCTGTTTCGCACCATGGTTCAGAATCCCACATGTATGACATTTCCTAGAACTGCATCTAAAAACTCCAATCTCATGATCTTTACTTTTTCCATTTTTTGCAGATCTTTTTTTATTGTCTCTTAACCTACTTGGGGCTATTTGACTTTTTATCGTTTTCCCTCTTCTAAATGTTATACCTGGTTCCTCAGGCAGACATTTTCCCAAAATCGGATCACGTTTTAAAATATACCAGTACTTTTTCAGAATCATGTGTATCGTTTTATTCCCCCTGTTATAAGTTGTGATAAAATTAAATTTCCACCTGCCTCCTTCTCTATCCTTTGTTTTTTTACAAATCACCTCATTTCCTTCCCCATTCTTTTTACTCAAACAATCCTCCTGCTTTTTTGCCCTGTTTTTTTCATATGCAGCATGAACCAATTTTTTTGGATATTTCTTTTCCTCAAATCTTTTCTTTAAAATATCAGCCTGGGTTTCATAGTCTTTCTGTTCAGTACAATTTTTCCTGATGCGAAAAAACTGACTGAATGGAATGTTTTCTTTCCACTTTTTGTAATGGGCACTTCTAAAATCCAAAAATCCGTTGGAATCAACTTTTTTAAAATGCGTTTTTGTGATGATACATGTCCCCTTGTGGCTAATTTCTAGATCTAAATACACAATTTTTTCGTTACTTATTTCTGAGGTAAATGAAATGCCCCAATCATTTATATTCAACGTATTTATCATTTCCATTGCTTCTTCTTTTGTACCATTCCAAATAATTATCAGATCGTCTATGAAACGCCTATAAAAAACTATTTTCTTTTCAATTTCCAGCTTCCGTAAAATTGATGAGGACTCGAATCGCCCCATAAAAAGATTTGCGAAACTTGGGGCGACCCGAGTCCCCATAGCGGTCCCGAGCAGCTGCAAGTATAATGAACCTTCAAAACTGAAAACATTATGCCTCAAAATAAATCCCAAACCGTTCAACAGAAAATTCTTTTGTTTTGTTGCAAGACCAATCTCTGTGAGATAATAATCCACCGCATTTATCCCTAAATCATGATCTATGTTGGAATATAATGCGTTGACATCCATGGTGATAAAATAAAAATGTTTTTGCCATTCTATATTTTTGAGATCGTTAATTAATTGTGTGGAATCTTTTAGATATGACGATAAAGATTTAACTGGGTCCTGTAAAAACAGGTCTATATAGTGAGATAAATTTGTAGTCAGGGAGCCAATTCCAGATATTATTGGTCTCCCTGGGGGTTAACAGGATCTTTATGCATTTTTGGCAGATGGTAAAACAGTGCCATTGTTGGTGTAGGACTCATCAGAAAATTTTTTTCCTTTTTATTTAAAATATTTTCCATAAAAGCTTCATTGATAAGGGTCCTATATTCTTTAATATATATTTGTGTTGGATCATTCTGTAATCTCAAATAATATTTAGCATCTGACAGGATCTTTTGCACTTCTTTATAATCTTTTCTATTTTGGATCACCACCCCTCCCCCTTTATCTGCTTGGCGGATCACAATGCTTGTATTGTTTTTTAAAGACTCCAAAGCCTCTTTCTCCTGCTTACAAATATTATTCAATCTTCTTCCTTTTTTAAAACCATGTATGCTTTTACAATTTTTTGTTTTACCTTTCATTAATTTATCACCATTATTTTGCTTATTTACTTCCAGAAGTCTGAATTCCTCCTGCACCAATGCAAAAAACGTCTCTATATTGTCCTCTATTTTGTATGGGATAAAACCCAGATTTTGGCTGTACCTCTTTATGTACATAATTATTAATGATTTTAATAGATTCCATATCACTCATAGGCTTAATGTTATCAGTATTTGGTATCTTTTTTTCTTCCAACAAAAAATGTCGTTTGAGGGTTAATTTTCGTGTGAAAGCATTCAGATCCAGGAACAGATCAAATGGATTTGTGTCCTGTGTTGGGCAAAAATTTAAACCTTTACTGAGAATCTCTATTTCTGATTCAGATAGAATATATGAGGATAAATTAAATATCTTAACTGTTGGTATAGATATACCTTCAGATTCTCCATGTTCAATTTTTTTATTTTTATTACTTTTATTCCTTCCATTTTTCCTTTTCCTTATTGTGTGCCCTCTCCCTCTTGATCCCCTTGCCCTATTTTTCTCTTTTTTGCTCTTTGATTTCCTAGTGGTGCAAAATATTTTGTTATGTGATTCTTTTGCACTGGGCTCAGGTTCTGAGCTAATTGGGAGCAGCTGATTAAAGGGGGTAGAATAACTATATCCGATGTGCTGGGTCTCGTTGGACCTATTTCTAAAAAAGAAATATTAGATATTACTGATGATGGTGATGGCGAAGGTGCCTGTAGCACTCTGGTGAATATTAATGATGGTTCTGTCTCCTCATGTATTGTTAGTTCAAGTGTATTTAGATCTGTTTCAGTTTGATTTTGCTCCTCTGCAGATTCTGATATCTCCACAGAGAAAAAATCTGGACCTTGCAATGGTTGTAACGGAATGTTTTTTTTAATGATAATATTTGGTTCTAAAGGGGGGCGATTCTCTATCAATACATTGGCTTTCTTTTTTTGTATTTTCTTGCTTATTGTCTGATCTTGCGGGGTGGAAGTATTAGGCAATATTTTGTTTTTTAATTTTGGTATAACTTTTTCCTTATTACTTCCTTTTTTTGTAATGGCTTTATCTGCCAATTCTATGTTTTTTTGGGGTTTGGAAATGGTGTTTAATTTTGCAGATTTTTCCATTATTATCTGCTCCTCGTTCTTATTTTTTCCTTTCTCATTTTCCCCATTCAGTCTCTCTGGTGGTTTTTCTAATGGCTCATTTTCTTGTGGTTTGGTTTTAAATGTATCCCTTCTGAATTTTTTTATTTTTATATCTACCAAATCATTTTCGTAAGTTTTTAATCTCCTCGTAATATCACTATCAATAATATTAAAAAAATCAAACGATTTATATTCTTCAAGTTCTGTTAGCTGCTCCTCACAGAGTGGCGCCGCTACTCTCACTAGTCCATGGCGCTTCTCAATCAAAAGCCGCATCAAACTATATGAACAGTCATCTAACAGATTATTCCATTTATCAGAGAATATCTCATCATCTGGAAAAGTACTATTAAAATGTATTTTCAAGCCATTTGGCACAATGCCCTGATCAGTACAAATTTGCAAAAAATCAGCATCTATTTGATGTCTTATTTCTAATTTCATGTGTTTTTCAAACTCGAAAAATAAACCTGTTATAGTCTTTTTTACTTCAAGGTCTATTATGGGCTCCAAGGATCTGTTTGCTCTCCCTGGATCCGCTGCATTCTTAATGGACGCTAAAAGTTCCTTTCTCCTTACTGTCCTGTTAGTATAATATTCCATCTTAAGAAAGGCCGCTCGCTCCTTCACCGTTCCTTGGTGTTGGTTGCTTGTTTTTCAGCTGATGAGGAGGATTCCTCTCAGTCACAATATGAAGTAAGGTGATTCCCTGTAGGGTATATATAAAAAACAAACATGCGGCGCCAATCTCAGCGCGTTACCAATGTAACTCTCTGGTGCCCTTTTAATGAAGTTTTATGCACTCACCTCTTGCCATAAAACTTCAAGCATATGGTTTTTCCAAAGCCTCCTCACGCTTTGGATATTTATCCGGGTCTGCTGCTCGCCTTGAATTGATCCTGTATTGGGTCCTGCCACGGATTCCCACAGGCATAAAGGTTCAATAGGAAGTGATCACTTCCTATTGAACCTTTATGCCTGTGGGAATCCGTGGCAGGACCCAATACAGGATCAATTCAAGGCGAGCAGCAGACCCGGATAAATATCCAAAGCGTGAGGAGGCTTTGGAAAAACCATATGCTTGAAGTTTTATGGCAAGAGGTGAGTGCATAAAACTTCATTAAAAGGGCACCAGAGAGTTACATTGGTAACGCGCTGAGATTGGCGCCGCATGTTTGTTTTTTATATATACCCTACAGGGAATCACCTTACACCCACTAGGAGGTATGTCATTTTTAACTGGATCCAGATAAAAAAGGTAATCAACTGGATACAAGAGGATGCTCCAGCGCTGGTATTATCACTGATTCCATTACATTCCTGTTACTGATGTATGACAATGAAGTGCTATCAATACACAGAGGAATTCTCATGGAAATGTGAGAAAAGTGTTCACATGCTGAAATAGTAATGTAACAAAATAGAGAACAGTAAGATCCCTTACCCAGACAATATTCCCGCACCATCCTGCGGCCGCTCTTACTTTAATACTTCGATAATTCATATTATTAATAGTTTCATTATAAGTAGATGTACAATCTGTAGAGTTATTAATTAGATGAAAGCTATTGTAGTCATAGCCGATGTGCTGGAGCTTGCAGAGGCTGATAGATGCCGTCATTACGCCTCCATCGCACTTCACTGTAGGGGACAAATCTTTTGGTTCTGTAGAGAAATACAAAATTCAGCTTTAGTTGTAACAAATTCACCGTACAGGGAGACGGTACCCGAATACAGGAATGTAAGCAATATACAGTCACAGAGAGGACATGGCTCGGCCCAGCAGGTGATACACAACCTCAGACCAGGAATCTGACTACTATTAGAGACATAAACAGGAGCGTCTCAATGATTAGAAGATCAGCAAAAAGTGACTTTATCTCAGTAATTCAATACATAAAGAAAGCACATATATTATATAGAGTCATTAAACACAGAGGGATCTATTTCAAGTGTTTATTTATGTAAATGTTGATGATTATGGCTTACAGCCAATGAAAACTCAAAGGTCGTTATCTTAGAAAATTAAAGTAGGGATGATGAAGGGTTCAACACTGCGCTGCTGTATTCCACGAGACATCAAAGGGTGAATATAATATTGATTTATTAGTTAGCACATTTCAGGCCTACCTGAAACATGGCAATATGATATTGATTTGCCCTGAGGAAGGGGCCTGTCACGGTGTAGTGAATAATGATAAGGGAATAGCAGTTACAGGCAGGATGGCCAGGGAAGACAAGTCTGACCCTAGTCTAGGGACCCTGAATGGCTCTATTACCGTAGGTATCTCTGATGGTGAGAAGGTTCAGGCCTCCAGCCTCTCCCTAACCTTCTCCACGAACACTGCGCTATTCCCCCCTCACCTCCCTCCACAGAAGTGGGATACAGCAACTCCAAAGAAAGGACTTCAGCCACACAAACACACAGGACTGCACAGCATGGCTTCCAGGCATAGAGTGAATACATACAGCAGCACCACCTGGTGGAAGGAGAGGCTACTTAAAGGCTAAGGGATGGGAGTTCAGGTGAGTCACACATTAACCCCTCAACCAGCAGTTGAACCTCATAGTGAATGCAGTTCTGGAGAACAACACAGGAGGCCAGGACCTTCACAACTATCAACCATGCAGCTCTTAAAGACAAACAACATACACATCATCATTCAGCAATGTCAGCGCCAACTAAGCGCGTGATAGGGCCAGGGAGCCCTGAAATGGGTTGACTAATAAATCAATATTATATTCACCCTTTGCTGTCTGGTGGAATTGTGGCGCCCCACGATATAGGTGCCACAAAAGGGGTACTACACCCAGAAAAGCGCTGTAGTCACCCCACTGCAAGAGGAACTATGGTCGGTAGGTGGAACCCTAGATCTAACACCCACACACACTAGATCAGTAGGTGGGAGGGTCCCCAGGAGGGTATATAGTAGCCTCTAGGGGGAACTAGAGAGTTGGTTGGTGAGTTAGTGGAGGAGTTGGAGCCAGGTAGCCGGCCTGGAGGGGAGCCTCCTCGGCTGAGTGGCACAGGAAAGTAAAGACAGAAAAGATCCCAGAACAGAGGAAGGTAGAGAGAAACTCGATGGCCGGAGTTTACTCCAGTGGGGAATAGAGTACCTGAGAGTTTGCCCCAAGGAAAAACTGGGTACCGGAGCCCGCACCTGTGAGAACCTACACGGCATACAGGGAATCTGAAGACCAGAGGTATCTTCATGTACGCCTCTGACTCCCGAAGAGCCCAGAGAGAGGGGAGCCAGGAGTAGCAGTACACTGCGTGGAACCCAAATGAAGGTTCACCCGATGGGTAGAAGGCAGACGAGAAAAAAGAACAGCAGGAGGTCAGATTCATCTTTAGGAGATCAGACTTCACCGCCACTGGGAGTCAAAGGAAAGAAAGAAACAGGAACGGTACACAGTGAGGGATCCATCTATTAAGCCAGAAATTCCACTTGCAGCTCCTGTAGCCATTTGCCAAGTAACATCTACTGCTACTGAAAGACTGTAATGATTGAAAGTTTTCCAGTAAAGTACCCGGTGAAGTGAGTTATCACCTCTGCTGCATCTTTTCTTGCATGAACTGTTTCTCCTACAGAATCGCTGCCCCAGCGGTCCAGTCCTGCCTGCAGAGACTATACCAACTTGGCCGCAATACCATCGACTGCCGGATGACTGTAGCGGCGCTGGTGAGCATCACCAGGTACTGCAGATGGCGTCACAAAACTTGTATATACTTTATTTTAAACCCCCTTTTTCATTGACCACCAGGGCCACGGGCTCGGGCAGCCACCCGTGACATCCAAGACTGAAACCACCTGAGAGCTGAGTACCCGGCCCTGGGGCGAGTCAGAATAAGGCAGTGAAGTATTTAACCCTTCATCCTCCCTACTCTATATGCACCACGTGGGGGACTGCAGCAGCCGTTATCTGCTTTTTAGTGGTTGTGACTCTCACAACCACACAAGGTGAAGCCTCTGATACCTATTTAGGTCATGTTTTATCTCTCAGGGCCCCTTTACACACGGCTACATTTCTAGGGTGGCTACAGGTAACTTACTGGTTGCAGTGAAATCATGGAGAGATTATTCCATTTGTACACAGCAACAAGATAGAACCTTGTCTCCATGATTTCACTGCAACCAGTAAGTTACCTGTAGCCACCCTAGAAATGTAGCCGTGTGTAAAGGGGCCCTTAGACCCTTCATCCTCCCTACTTTAATTTTCTGAGATAATGAACTTTGGGTTTTCATTAATCATCAACATTAACAGAAGTAAACACATGAAATAGATCCCTCTGTGTGTAATGACTCTATATAATATATGTGTGTCACTTTATGTATTGAATTACTGAGATAAAGTCACTTTTTGATGATCTTCTAGTTCATTGCACCTGCATATTCTTATAGTAAATGTGATTATATGAAATCTCAGTCACCTTTTATGTCGGTGTTTTGTTGTTCAGTAATAACGGAGATAAAGCTGAAACTGAATCTCTCCAAACCTGGATTTCTCATGTTTCCACCCTCTACTAACCAACCGATACCCAACATCACCATTACCTTTGAAGGGTGAAGGGTCAGCCATAACTCCCATCAGCACGCTCGCTGCATTCGGGTCATAGTTGACACTAGTAGTCATCCCTTATCTCTGATCACTGTCTCGCTAATGTCTCCTGCATCTTAAAGATATCTCCAAAATTCCACTGTTTCTCACTTTTTAAACTACAAAAACACTTACTGTTGCTCTTATTCATTCTCATAATTTTTATCTCTAGGACTCGGTGCAACAAATTTATACCCACTAACTACAGTCAGCAGGATTTGATAAACACACAAATATTGTAACCTACACATAGAATTAGGATGGTGTTTAGGGATGAGCAAGTACCTTAATTTTCGTACTCGCTATACTCGCAACGAGTAGGTACCGGTACTTGCTCCCAGTTGCGAGTATAGCGAGTACGAATACTTTCGCAGTGTATCTATAGCTACACTGCGAAAGTAGCCTAAAAGTGAGTAAAAGTTGTTAAAAAACAATAAACTTACATACTCACCTGTTGGACGCCTGCATCGGGACCGCCAGAGAAGCCATCCGATTGCTGGAAAAGGACCTGTCACTACCAGCCAATCAGATGGCCGGTAGCAATTTGGCCAATCAGATGGCGCCACCTCACAACCACGTCATCGCTAGCGGCCACCTGATTGGCCAGTTTGCAAGGTCCTGACAGTACACCTAGGACCTTGCAAACTGGCCAATCAGGTGGCCGCTAGCGATCACGTAGTTGTGACGTGGCGCCAACTGATTGGCCAAATCACTACTGGCCATCTGATTGGCTGGTAGTGACAGGTCCTTGTCCAGTGATCGGATGGCTTCTCTGCCGGTCGCGGTGCAGGCGTCGGACAGGTGAGTATGTAAGTTTATTATTTTTAACAACTTTTACTCACTTTTAGGCTACATTCGCAGTGTATCTATGGATACACTGCAAAAGTATTAGGACTACTCGCTACTCCCGAGTACACATAAGTCCTCGGAGAGTAGCGAGTAGCCCGAATACCGCTACTATTCATCGAAGTCTGAATAGTAGCGAGTATACTCGCTCATCCCTAATGGTGGTTACCTGATGAATATTGATAAGTATGTGGTAATCCTTAATTGTAGAAATAGTAGGTTAGCACACTATCACCCACCATAAAACCATAGCTGATATATATCAATTCTTACAGGTCTTATAAACAAAAAAGCCAGGCAGCTACTAAGTGAATACGAAAAGCTGCGATTAGCCGGTATGTTGAAGTCATTTGTGTACAGTGCTAATCCCAAACCCACCTGACCAATAATTACATATAATTAGTGTTGTTATCTTAGGTTTAAAACACCAAAGTGAGACACCTCACAGAGAAATCTACAATCGGACCTAGCTGCATATATTCGCCAACCACATCCTCTTAAGGTGTGTACACAACTTACCAAATATCCCTACCAAAATAAATCAGTACTTTCCCTAAAGGCGTCACCATTATTGTTTATAGATAACAAGAGGATTGTCCCCGGCTGGTGGAAACCCCAATCAACCTAACAAGCCTCCATCCTCAAGCCTGAATCCAACACATTCATTGGAGATTCCAAATCGTATTCTCAAGAGGTCAGCGGCGTAGAAACAAAGGCCCACCCTCTTTATGCCTTAGCCATTACTATCATTGATTTTATATCACTGTTGATGGGGCAGCCAGATGTGATAGGGCTCTGATCATCCTTCTCCTCTTGTCGGCATTGTCCTTTGGCATATCCTTTTGGGTGGTAAGGTCATCAACAGACGCCCATATGTATACACCTCCCCTGATTTCCTCCCCTACATTGGGCAGCCATACTGCAGACAATGTATAACGTGGGATCCGTGAGTTCGGCAACCCTAAACTCCATACAATATATTCTCCCCAGTCAATGGCCAAAATCTGATTAGATGTACTCATAATGTCGGCTTAGAGGAAGATGATGAATGATGGGAACATGGGTTATCCTTGGATAGTAGAAGGATCTGCATCACAGTGCTGCTTGGATTGGCTCTGGGTGATGGCTATGACACACTGGCTGGATAGTCCTTTTTCTAGGTAGTTTCCCCAAAATAACTGATGTGAGGAGACCATCCACGAGCCCCATTTCCACTTTCCCCTGGTTGGTCCCAGAAATCACAGGTGTGGGGAGGCCATCCATGAGCCCCACTTCAACCTCTCCCTTGTTGGTTCCCAAAATAACAGGTGTGAGGAGGCCATCCATGTCTCTATATAATGTAATGGGTTCATTAATTCATCATAAGTCAAAAATTACCCAAAAATTAATATGATAAAATGTTAATTTTCTTGATTTACAAAAAGGTAAAAGCCTGAATAAATACATACAAAAATACACACAAGTAAAAAGTCCAGTTCACCTGATTTGGGAACCACATTGCTGGGACAATCCTGACCATAGAGGATACCAATATCATTTCCCCATTGAGGGAATAGGACCTCCTCATATATAACATAGGGTGAATGACTCTAGACCTGGGGGATATATACGAGAAGGCTCACAGTCATCATACCATTGATCCATTTCCTCCTGATGAACCGTTTTTGGCGTTGAGGCGACACCGAGTTGAAAGGACACCACCTGGAGCATGAATCTCACCAGCCAAGCTGAGTAACAATAAGTTACCACTTGAGACTGGTTATACAGAGTTTAGAGACATGCTTCACTGTTGGTGTGATCGTATAGATTCTATCAATTGTAAGTGAGATGATATGATGTAGATTCACCCAAGAATCCGAAAGTGAATCTCCGAGCCAGTGAAGACAAGGGCTGCCCTCACAGATCAGAAAGTAAATTCATTGATCTTGGTTACCCACCACGGACTGGCGGACTGTTACAGTTCAATCTACCTCCTGCGTTTTGAGAGATAGATTAGGAATGATATAAGGGTCAGCCACTGGGGAGAGGGGGCACTAGCAAAAATTAGGGTACAACCTCTGCTGTCAGGAAGGGACAGTCTTTAGGGCCCTAACAGGAGTGTTAAGGGGGTTTGATAAAACCCAGAGAGCACCTGCCTTTCAGAACTGGACTTTTCACTTGTGTGTATTTTTGTATGTGACACATTGTGGAGGCCAGGGTAGCAAGGAGCGGGATATAAGAGGTCAGGGGAGCCTACTCTGGCCTTGATACTAGGGTCCCTGGCTCACCCTGATCTTGAAGGTACCTCTGAAGGTGAGGAGGTTCGAGCCACCAACCTAAACCCCTGACTCCTAAGAAGCCCTAGGCATAAGCCCCTACCTCCACCCACGGAAAAGGAACCCAGCATCTTCAAATAGGGGAAGTTACAGCAGCTCAGGATCAGCTTCTCCTCACAACAGGTCACAGTCCAGAAGTGAACTGAATCAGCGACAACAGGTGGATGTCAGCTGATCCATTTAAGGCAGAGGGGTGGGGAGCAACCAGCCCAGACACGCCCCTCAGCATACCTAAGCATTCACACAAACACCTGCTACTACATGCTCCGCTCATTAGCTTCATCTACTCACACTGAGCAGAGGAAAAAAAGCTTCATTTAAACCTACAGCAGCAGCACTTCCATACTACAAGGCAGCCAATACGTAACAGTACCCCCCCCCCACCTCCAGAAGAGGCCTCCGGACTCTAAACTGGACACGTACGGCAATGGACTGAACTTCCAGAGCGGCGACCTATAGAAGACATTATGGGCGCAGAGCACCAAGGGAATGGCTAGCTGGAACAACACGGGGTTCCAAAATGGACGAAATCCTGAACAGACCAAGAAGACCAGTAGTAGGAGCTCCAGTCGCACACCCCCACCTTACGTGTCATGCCCGCACCCACACATAATCATCCACACTCAGGTCTGGACCTGAACATTTATTGCTTCGCAGATGACCACAAACAGGGGACACACAGCCAGGACGGTAATCAGCAACAGTATTCCCCCGGGGACCAGGGCTACCTCCCCCGGCATGCACAGTAGGAGCCACAGTCCGTCTCCGGCCGCCCCTCCTGGGACGACGACTAACCCCTTCATGAACCCGAGACGCAGACCAGAGCCCACTCCTTGATCCAGACTTACTCCCAGGAACCTCCGTTAGAGGAACGGGAGCTGGCGCAACCAGAACGGTAGAAAGCGGTGTAGTCAGGCAATTGTTCGCACAAAAAGCCCCCCAGGTTGTGTTTTTTCAACCAGGGCAACCCCAACACAATGGGAGTGGACAGGTTCTCCATGAGGTGACAGGACAGCACCTCCTGTTGGAGAGACCCTAAGTCCAACATAACATTGCGCTCCACATGGGAGAGGACCCCCTGGCTGAGCGGAACTGAGTTGATCGAAGAAACGGGTATGGGTCTCGCTAAGGCATTGCTGGTAAGACCATGAGCCTGAGCAAAGCGAGAATTCATCAAATTGACCCCTGCTCCGCTATCGACCAGTACCAGTACAGTCTCGGTTTTGCCATCTACCACCACCCTGGCAGACAGTGTAAACTGAGACCTATCGAGGAAGGAAAGAAAAACTCTCTGGTCGTCTCCTTCCGAACGACTTGAGGTAGGCTGCCTTGAAGACTGCGCAGTCTGCTTGGAGCGAAGCGGACAAACCTTAATAAAATGATCCGGTTTGACACACAAAAAACAAGCTCCGCCCACTTGATGACTAGTGGCCACAGGGGTTTTAGCATGAGAACCTATTGCCCCCAACTGCATGGGTTCGTCAGGTACCGTCTCCTCAGCAGGGATAGGAACAGGAGACGAAGCAGGTCTCGGTCTCTCCCTTAGGCGTCTGTCAACCAGTATGGGTTGGGACATCGCAGCCTCCAACGACTCAGGTGCTGTATACTGAACCAGGGTGTCTTGCAGTCCGTCTAGGAAACCCAAGCAGAACTGACTCCTAAGGGCAGGGTCGTTCCACTGGGTATCTGTCGCCCACCTCCAAAATTCAGAGCAGTGCTCCTCCACTACTCGTGTACCCTGCTTGAGCTTACAGAGATTGGACTCAGCAAAGGTTACACTATCAGGCTCACCATACACCTGAGCCAAAGCAGCAAAAACCCGTCCACCGACCGCAAAAATGGAGAGTCGGTCAGGAGGGAAAAGGCCCAGGTCTGGGGATTCCCCTTTAGTAAGGACACTATTATCCCAACCCGCTGTTCCACAGTCCCAGATGAACGGGGCCGGAGCCTGAAATACAGCTTACAGGCTTCACGGAACACAAACAATTTGTCCCTACCCTCAGAAAACCTCTCAGGGAGAGGGTCTTGTGGTTCTGGCACGGCCTGAGCATGAGTCGACGCCAGAAATCCCACGACTTGCTGCAGCTGGTGCACAACCTGGATTCGCAGACCTATTATTTCCTCAGAGAGGGTCTGCACAGGCATGTGCACGTGTCTGCTGAAGCAGTCTGAGACATGATGACTCAAGGGCAGAGAGAAAACAAATTGGCAATGGGTCGCTGATTATGACGCGTTGTGGAGGCCAGGGTAGCAAGGAGCGGGATGTCGTGGGGTCAGGGGAGCCTACTCTGGCCCTGATACTAGGGTCCCTGGTTTGCCCTGATCTCGAAGGTACCTCTGAAGGTGAGGAGGTTCGAGCCACCAACCTAAATCCCTAACTCCTAAGAAGCCCTAGGCATAAGCCCCTACCTTCACCCACGGACAAGGAACCCAGCAACTTCTAATGGAGGATATTACAGCAGCTCAGGATCAGCTTCTGCTCACAACAGGTCACAGTCCAGAAGTGAAAAAAAAGAAAAAAGGGTTGCGCCAAGCTGTATAATAAAGGCACAGGGTGGGTGACTGCGTTCCCTGCTCACCTGATCCTGTTGTGCCGACCGCACAACAGGCTGAAGAGCTGTGGGGAAGCCGCTGGAGCTCACACTGGCTAGGATCTCGATATGGTCCGAGTGGACCGCCGGTGTCCGGTGCACGTGACCAGGGAGGGAGGGCTTTAGTGTGACGTTTGCAGGATCCTGGGTGCTGGGCTGCTGCTGATCACGCTTCCCGCAGGGAAGATAGTGTATAGCCGAAAACAAGAAAGTGATATAATCAGCGCTCAAGCACAAGCCAGGACACTGCTGTAGCAAGTATTACCTTTAGGCTTTATTCAATCAATATGTAGAACCAGTCTCCACAACGCGTTTCGACGCAGCAGGCGTCTTTATCAAGTGGTGCCGGAATTCTCCATAACAATTACTTATATACACTCACAATCAAAAACAGGGGAGGGAATAGTACACCGGTATAATGCAATCTAAGAAATGGATCCTAAAAAGGATCCATTGATCTCTAAAAAACAGCAAAGTGTGCAAATAATTGATATAAGATAATTGGTATAAGATAGTTAAGTGTCATTTCAATTAAAATACTAAGAATTTAAATATATATATATGTAGGTGTAAAACAATTATAGAATGTTAGATACAGACATATAACATATAAATGCATACCTATAACAGTTATTATAAAGACTCAATCTGATAATTAATTAATATCAAAAAATTGTATATATAATAATAATAACTATATAAAAATTATGTTAAAAATGTTAAAAAATCCTATAAAAGATTAAAACATGATTAAAAACCAGATTAAAAAGTACTTTCCACAATATTGTTAAGACCTTCTGGTTGCAAGGTGCCCATTTTAAAAATCCAGAAGGATTCTCTTCTGTTAAGGGTGTGTATTTTATCTATAACTTCGTCTCCTATTTGTTCAATGACCGTCAAGCATAGTTTAGTGGTGTCCCTATTGTGTACCAGATCAAAATGCTTTGAAACACTGTGATTTGGAAATCCAATGTTTATATTATATCTATGTTTGTTTAACCTTGCCCTCATACTTTGGGTGGTCCTGCCAATGTATTGTTGGCCGCAGGCACACTCTAGTAAGTAAATCACAAATCTAGAGGAGCAATCAAGTTGCTGTTTAATATCAAATATAGCATTGGTGGTGTTGGACCTAAAATTAGTGGCACCATGTTTTATAATTTTGCAGCATTTGCAGCGGCGGACACCGCATCTATAGCAACCCTTCTTGGAGAACATAGGGGTGCCAGGGGGTTAAGTTCTTTGTCCCTATTTGGAAGAATCCTGCTGGGGGCCAGGATGTTTTGAAGATTCTTACCCCTTCTAAAAATAATCTTAGGTTTTTTAGGGATAATTTTTGCTAAAATGGGATCACCCTGTAGAATGAACCAATATTTATTCAACAAATTGTAGATGTTCTTATAGGATTTATTAAAGGTTGTTACCAGGTTATAATTATAGGTATTTTCAATTCCCCTCTCCTTCTTCTTATTTTTGTTATCATCCAAACATTTCAAATATTGTTCTTGTGAGAGACCTTTACACCTGTCATATGCGTCCTTCAATAACTTATGGGGATATTTTTTCGCAGCGAATCTTTTTTTCAATATCCTCGCTTCAGCGGTAAAGTTATCATCATGTGTGCAGTTTTTCCTGATTCGCAGATACTGCCCATATGGAATGTTTCTAATCCAGGAAGGCAAATGACTGCTATTGAACTCGAGGTAGCTGTTTACATCCACCTTCTTAAAAGAAGTGGATGTGCTAAGGTGCCCATCCAAATTAATCCTAACAAGCAAATCAAGAAATTGAATCTGGGATTTAGAAGTATTCATTGAAAAGCGGAGTCCCCAATTATTATTATTCAGGTAGTTAATAAACTCCCTAGCTTCTTCTTCTGAGCCTGACCACACCAAGAACAGGTCATCTATAAATCTCTTATAGAATTTAATATGTTCACCACCCATGAGGGACTGTGCGATGGCCACTGATTCGAAGGCACCCATATAGAGACCAGCATAACTGGGTGCGAACCTAGTGCCCATCGCACAGCCCCTGATCTGTTTGTATAATTTCTCCTGATCACTGAATATGTTGTTATATAAAATAAACTCGATCCCATTCAACAAAAAACTTTTTTGTAAAGTAGGTATAGCATCATCTCTAGATAATATCTGATCTATGACTTTCAATCCCTTTTCATGGGGAATATTAGAATATAAAGAATTAACATCTAATGTGATCAGTAGGGCTCCAGGGAGGGGTGGTAAATTGGTGATTAATTCTATCAATTGGGTGGAGTCCTTTAAATAAGATGAGAGCCTAATATTATATTTCTGTAAAAACAAGTCGATGTAATGGGATAAATTACTTGTTATAGAATTAATGCCCGATATAATGGGGCGTCCGGGTGGGTCACTAATAGATTTATGGACCTTAGGGAGGAAGTAAAAATGTGGAACTCTATATTCCTCTATGTTGAGGAATTTGAATTCTTTTTTGTTCAGAATGTTCACTTTCTTGGCGCTTTTGATCATGGTTTTGTATTGGCTGAATACATCCTGTAGGGGGTTATTCTTCAATTCAATGTAATATATTTTATCACGTAAAATAATATCACTTTTCATGTAATACCAATCTTTATTCATAATGACTATCCCACCCCCCTTGTCTGCTTGTCGAATAATCAGTTTTTTATTTTCAGTTATAGTTTTGATGGATATTCTTTCTCCCTTGGTTAAATTATCCTTTTGTTTAATATCCCTAATGTCCCGTATTTCTTTTAAGGCCAGGTGCTGAAAAGTTTCTAAGTAAGATCCTTTGTGATGTGCAGGATAATATTTGCTTTTTATTGATGGATTTACATGGGAATATTCAACCTGTTCACAAATATCATTTGTGGAGGGAACCGTTCCATTAGTTTCATTAGGGAGAGAAACAAATTTCTCGTTTGTGGAACCTCTCATTTTTTCTATCAAAAAATGTCGTTGGACCGTTAATTTCCTAATATACTCATTGAAGTCCAAATACAAAGTAAAAGGATCAATATTAGATTTGGGGCAAAATGATAATCCCCGTCCCAATAATTTCATTTCATTTTGTGTGAGTTTACTATCGGACAAATTGAAAACTCCATTACAAACAGGACTAAGGTTAGTATCATTTTTGGAGGTATCATCACCATTAATACAATGATTAGGAGGATGATGGTATTTATCCTCATTATGTTTGATTAGTCTATTTTGGTTTTTTTCACATCTTTCTTTGTATTTGGTGAATTTTGAGTGGATTTTTGATTTTCCCCCTCTACATCCTCTCCTTGTCTTTTTCTTTTTGTTTTTCTGCATGTGGCCATTTGAAAAAAATGTGTAATTTTACCAGTGTTAGAATTAATTGGAATGAGTGTTTCATCTTTCTCCAGTGGTGTGTGATTATCAGTGTTGGTTAAAATTGGTGTTGCAGGTTTTGGGGGTGAGGTCGGTAAATCTTGATAAAAAGTGTCATCAAGGTGATTAATGTGGTTTTGAGAAGGTGAAGGTGAAGTGACATGAAGTGTGAATAATTCAAAAGAGTGATTCGTGTCTGTTAGTTGAATTTCCTTGTTTGTAAAAACCTCAAAAAAATCTATTAGTGGCATTTGTTCAGTGATTGCACTACTATTTTCAATTACCGGTTCAGTGGTTTTCTGATTATTAATATTTGTTTGTTGTTCCACATTATTGTTCACGCCATGAGTTTTATTGCTGTTTTCTATTTCTATCATATCATTTGTATCAGTATGTGTATCTAGTAATATTTCCTCATTCATACAATTCTGTGTGTGATTTCCTTTCGTGGTGTCATTAATAATGATATCATCCTTGTTGTTCATATTGTCCTTTATGTTAATTGCAATCTTTAGCTCTGTTTGCTTGTCTGTTTTATGTTGTTGTTGTTTGCCTCCATTTATTAGGGTTTTCCTATGTTTCTCATAATATTTCCTTTGTTCGGCAGTTTTTAATATTTTACTGATGTCTGAAATAGCTATATCTTTGTTCTTGCCATTATTTTGGTTTCCTTTCGTTACATTACTTTTATTATTGTTTTTATTTATGTCCTGTTTACTAGTCAACTGGGTGTTATTATCCTTATTTTTATTCTTATTACTATTTATACCTCCATCGAGTGGCGGTTGATTAGCATCAATTGTGGGGGTTATAGTAATTTCCATTTTGTTAGGACTCTCATCTATTATGTGGATGCTTTCATTTATATCAGTTTTATCAGTTTTACCATTCTTATCCCTCAAATATTTGCCGATTTTCTTATTTATTGTTTCTTGTTCAAATTTCAATAATCTGAATTTTAATTTAGCATTATTTTCTTTGAATTCCTGGCAATCAGTAAATTGGTGTATTTCCACACAAATTTTGCTCATATCATGTATTGCTTGTTCAGCTAAGCTTAATCTTTTGTGTAATAATATTTGTAGCATGCCTAAAGAGCATTCTAACAAATAATTATCCCACCTCTGTGTGAATTCTGCATCATTGGGATAAGTAGATTTTTGTGGAATTTTCAATCCTTTAGGAATTAATTTTTCATTTAGATATTTTCTGAGAAACATAGCATCAATATTGTTAACAATTTCCACTTTGCATTTGTTTTCATAGCTTTGGAAGGTTGCCAATATAATCTTCCTATCCTCCTCCTTTAGTTTATTATTAGGGTTAGCTGTTTCAGGAATGGAGTGCTCCCCTAGGCCTTCCATGATCTTATAGTCTCTATGTGCTTCTCTATTGTTAATGTAAAAATCCATCTTATTAAATTTTACTAGCCAGAGGGTTTATAACAATATGCCAAGAGTAGATAACCAATATACAAGTGAACCGGGTGATAGAATACAGGAATCGCTAATGTTCGTACTCAACAAGATAATTCATTAGCAGAGCGACGCTCTGTTTGTTTGAGGCGGTCTTGAACTGTGTTTACATTCAGTTAAACTCGTTAGCAAGTACGATCCAGACAGTTCATATAGTGTAGGGCACAGCAGGCAGCAATTAGCGGTGACCGCTCCTCCGGTGTACGGGTATATGGAATAAAAAAGAAAAAAGGGTTGCGCCAAGCTGTATAATAAAGGCACAGGGTGGGTGACTGCGTTCCCTGCTCACCTGATCCTGTTGTGCCGACCGCACAACAGGCTGAAGAGCTGTGGGGAAGCCGCTGGAGCTCACACTGGCTAGGATCTCGATATGGTCCGAGTGGACCGCCGGTGTCCGGTGCACGTGACCAGGGAGGGAGGGCTTTAGTGTGACGTTTGCAGGATCCTGGGTGCTGGGCTGCTGCTGATCACGCTTCCCGCAGGGAAGATAGTGTATAGCCGAAAACAAGAAAGTGATATAATCAGCGCTCAAGCACAAGCCAGGACACTGCTGTAGCAAGTATTACCTTTAGGCTTTATTCAATCAATATGTAGAACCAGTCTCCACAACGCGTTTCGACGCAGCAGGCGTCTTTATCAAGTGGTGCCGGAATTCTCCATAACAATTACTTATATACACTCACAATCAAAAACAGGGGACTGGTTCTACATATTGATTGAATAAAGCCTAAAGGTAATACTTGCTACAGCAGTGTCCTGGCTTGTGCTTGAGCGCTGATTATATCACTTTCTTGTTTTCGGCTATACAGTCCAGAAGTGAACTGAATCAGCGACAACAGGTGGATGTCAGCTGATCCATTTAAGGCAGAGGGGTGGTCAACAACCAGCCCAGACACGCCCCTCAGCATACCTAAGTAGTCTCTGATCGCACAGCCGAATCCTAGGATCCTAAGCTGAAAGCCTGTAGAATATGATCCAGTTTTATGATCCTCTAGCTGGAACTGGAGCTCCTAGACTGAGGTCATGTAGCATACCAACAACAGCAGTGTGATCCTGCAGCCAGAACCAAAGCTCCTAAACAGAGGTGATGTAGCATATCAACTGGTGAATTAAGCAAGTCCTTTTTATACCCCAAGCCTTCACCTAAGGCCCCTTTTACATCACGATTTTTGTGCATCTGTGGCTGTCCGTTGTAAAACGGACAGCCACGGATCCGATTTGGCCCCCATGTTATCCTATGGGGGTAGGATCGGATTGGATTTGGCCTAATTGCGATCCGATTTTGTGGGATCCGATTTGTGTCCGATTTTTTGCTGGACCCAAAATCGAAGACTGCTCCGATTTTGGGCTCAGAAAAAAATCTGATCCCACAAAATCGGATGGCAATTAGGCCAAATCCGATCCGATCCGTGTCCTTTAACATGGGGGCCTATGAGCGCGGGTCCGAGGAAACAGCTGATCGTTCCTCGGACCTGATTTTAGTGTACTGAGCGTGCTCAGTACACTAAAATTGCTCCAACCCTTCTAATTACACTTTTGCAATGTATAATATACATTGCAGAAGTGTAATTAAGTACAAGAAAGAGTTAAAAATAAAAAATCACTATGCTCACCTATCCTCGATCCACCGCTGCCTCCCAGCAAGGTCCGTGTGCTTACAGAACCTGTGATGATGTCACAGAGCATCATCGGGTCACATGACCGCAGTTACTGTGGTAACTGCGGTCATGTGACCTGATGACGCTCTGTGACATCATCACAGGTCCTGTAAGCACACGGACCTTGCTGGGAGGCAGCGGTGGATCGAGGATAGGTGAGCATAGTGATTTTTTATTTTTAACTCTTTCTTATATTTCACTTCTGCAATGTATATTATACATTGCAGAAGTGAAAGTGCCCCGCTGTGTCCGGATCCGTGATAATAACAGACCCGGGCACAGAATAGGTCACCCCCTGTGGTGTCCTTTCCTGTCTGTCGGATCCTTCAAAAAGTAGGATCCCGCGGACAGGGAAAAAAATGGTTATGTGAAAGCAGCCTAAGGGTATTGTGTTCTTACAGGATTGGTTGGATAAGGCTATTCTCTCAGTGGTCACCAGTTCAATCTGAATTCAATTTTAATTTCCTCTGAATGATGTAGACAGAAGGAGTGAGGTCATTTACATTTAAATAGCAATCTACAAACTAAGACAATGGGGCTCCAAGCAGACTGGCAAGAAACAATGACTTACTCCTCATGAGTTAACAAACAAAAGAACAATACATCTGACCTAATTAAGAATATTTAATCCACGACACAAATGGTAAAATGCTGTGTCACTACACCCTCTATTCTGCAATTTATCTCAGTCTAAAATCACCCATAATTCAAACCTCAAACCTCCGTCTCCAAGATTTCACCTGTCCACTGGAAAGCACTACCGCAAACGTTGTGACTAAAGCCCCAGTCACACATAACGATTTCGCTAGCGAGATCGTTGTAACTGTGACGTTACTCCGATCTCTCCAGCGATATCGTTATGTGTGACACTTTGCAGCGATCAGGCCCCTGCTGTGAGGTCGCTGATCGCTGCAAAGTGCTCTGGGTCATTTTTAGATCGTTGGTTTCCCGCTGGTCAGCACGCATCGCTGCGTGTGACAGCGAGAAACCAGCGATCTGTGACCTCACAGGGCTGGTTACTATGGTAAACACCGGGTATCCAGGCAGCGCGCGTTGCCTAGATACCCGGCGTTTACCATGGTTACCAGCGTCCTCCCTGGTAACAATGTCGATAGCTGACAGCTGCGGCCGCCATTGGTGTGGGACAGTGAGGAATTCATGACAGGACGTTGGCAGGGAGACGCTCAGGAAGCTTTCATTCCTGTCAGGGAGCCGCCATGTTTGGACGTAGCCGCACCCTCCACGTCTGGAACACAAACACAAGCCCGGGGGCTCCGTCCGTCACCTCACAGTAGCGGCCGCCATTTTACCTCAGGCACGGACCCTGACAGCCCTCAGTGCCCTGGAGCGATGTGGGAGGTGGCTCCCATGGCCTGATCGCTGGGGAGATCTGCCTGTTTGACAGCTCCCCAGCGATCAGGTAACGATGCTCCAGCGATCCCGGCAGGTCGTTATCGCTGTCGGGATCGTTGGAGCGATCGTTATGTGTGACAGCACCCTAACATCTAGTCCTCATATTCTTAAGCATGCCTTACAAACATCTCTCTTTAGACAGGCCTATCACCTCAACTCCCTAACCTAACTTTCCCCTCTCCCCTGATCCATCCTTCTAAATGTTAATTACAACCTGCTCCTTCCTATTCATGTGTCTCCACATCCTTACTACAGTCAATAGCACGTAATACACAATAGTAGTGGCTGAGACCAGAGCATGTAGCTTCATATGAAAATCCCATATTTACCATAATGAGGGCTGAACCAGACCCTACAAGTGTTTTATCTACTGTGTCCCCCCATATTTTTAGATTGTAGCTTTCGAGCAGGGCCATCACCCCTCCTGTAACTGGTGAACATTGTGTTACTTTATATTGTCTTTATTGCCTATAAATTGTCCCTCGCTGTATTGTAAAGTGCAGAGGAATATGTCTGCGCTGTATAAATAAAATGTATTATTATTGTGCATAAATCTGTGATTACTGTGCAGGTTAGGACATTTCTTCATTTTTTCCCACAGGCACTGGTACTCACCTTTCCTCTGTTCCCACATCACACACAATCGTGCCAAGCAGTTGACATAGCAGTGCCGGGACAGGGGATCTGCTCATGACAGTGACGTCAAGCACAAGCCCCCTGTCACGGCATCTCAATACACACTGTGCCGGCAGCGTGTATTGCATTAAGGGGATCTGACAGGTATCTGCAACGCAGTGCATTTCAGCTGGATCTACGTCCTCGTTGAGAGCGCAGACTGTGCTGAAACAGGCACTGGGGGTGGTGGGCCCCTGCTGTATCCCTGGGCCCAGTAGCTGCTGCAACCCCCACGACCATGATCGCTATGCCCCTGGTACGATGTCATGATGAGCAAGTGAACTCAGTATTAGCAATGTCCAAATCCATCTATTGCTGTTCTTTAGGTAAAAATGTGATGACCTTATACTGTATTATATCATAAGGAAAGCTGAATATGTTATGTCAATGGACTGTGAATTATAATATAGAAACATTGGAAACATACCTAATCCTGCGTATGTAGAAGCATTACAGACACACTGTGTGTCATGGCTACAAACTTCATCACTCAGGCAGTCTGGATTGCACACTGGTGACGCTGTTGATGCTGTTGACACTGGTGACGCCGTTGATGCTGTTGACGCCGGTGACGCCGTTGACGCTGTTGACGTGGTTGATGCCGATGACGTTGTTGACGCTGTTGATGCCGATGATGCTGTTGACGCCGGTGACGCTGTTGACACTGGTGACGCTGTTGACACTGGTGACGCTGTTGATGCTGTTGACACTGGTGACGCTGTTGACGCTGTTGATGCCGATGACGTTGTTGATGCTGGTGACGCCGGTGATGTTGTTGACGCTGGTGACGCCGGTGACGCCGGTGATGCTGTAATACGACAGAACCATTAAGAAAAAGATTCATAAACATTCTACCCTTAGTGATCTGATTGTTCTTATTTCAGACTTTCAACAACTTTGAAGCTGATGAACATCATTAAATCTGTTTACTCACGTGCGCAGCATTTCATAGAATTATCCCAGAACCAACCGGAGCTGCCAGAGACGAAATTGACAAAACTACAACATGTGTCGTCATTCCATGGACAGGTATATGAATCAGGAACACAAAAGTAAACCCCGTTACTGCAGATGCATCCAAAAGTAGGCTCCATGTCACTACTGCAGGCCCCAGCACAGTCAGGATCACTGCACACATATAAATCATCCTCTTTATCTGTGGAAAAAAATATTCCATTTTATTCACATTGTAAATCACATGGTATATACATATAAAGGGGAGGGACTTCTTAATAAATTGTATCTAGATATATTACTTCCTATAATTAAAGAACCATCTTAGATTGTGTATTTAAGGGCTCGAGCCCCAGTGACATTTCTCTGCTCTGGGTTTTACCAGGAGTCTTTTTTCCGCCAATTTTCATCAGATTTTGGTCTTTTGTTTCATGAGTTTTTCTCGTATGAATAACAGAAAAGTCTCAAGACTAAGTGAAGTTCTATGTGTATGGGGGGAATAGGCGAGGTACATGTACCAGTGTACCCACATCTGCTGTCCATAGAGACTTATTTTGTAAAGTGTGTAATGTTTTTTGATCTTTGTTCTGCTGCTGTAATACTTTAATTCCCTCCGGGATCAATAAAGTTTATCTTATCTTATCTTATCTTATCTAAATCAAAATTTCTCCTATGAAAAAGTCCCTGATAAACAGACAGACAGCAAGATGTCATCCGAACACTATCCGATATGTTGTCAGAGCCACTGACTTAAAGGGATTTTCCCATAAACAAAGGTAATTTCAGCGTTCATTGTAATCCACAGATCTTGGAATGGTAATCATTTCCACAATTGGATGTAATTAAAAAAAAAGTTCCCGTCCTGAGATATTCTAATGGCCCCTTTACACACTGCTACCGAAAGGTAGAAACCGGCAGGTATCAGAGACAATTGTACCTGATACCTTGTAAACACCGCGCAGTAGCGGCGTGTAATTCAGGTTGAAAGACAGGTATCCAAAGAGACAGGGAGGAACACCCTAAATTACACGCCGCTACTGCGCGGTGTTTACAAGGTATCAGGTACAATTGTCTCCGATACCTGCCGGTTTCTACCTTTCGGTAGTGGCGTGTAAAGGGGCCATTATAGATGTGTCCCTGCTATGTCCTGTGACTGCACAGGAACATGGTCTGATCATACCACATCTCCTGGGGGGGACGCAGATGAATATACAGACATTACAGCACGGGAACATGGTCTGATCATACCACATCTCCTGGAGGGGGGGACGCAGATGAATATACAGACATTACAGCACAGGAACATGGTCTGATCATACCACATCTCCTGGAGGGGGGGACGCAGATGAATATACAGACATTAAAGCACAGGAACATGGTCTGATCATACCACATCTCCTGGAAGGGGGGACGCAGATGAATATACAGACATTAAAGCACAGGAACATGGTCTGATCATACCACATCTACTGGGGGGGGAGGACGCAGATGAATATACAGACATTACAGCACAGGATTGCAAATGATCCTTTCTTTCAGATGAAACATTATTTTATAAACAGACAGGGAAATATTTTATCTCACAAAAATAATAAACTAATGGTACTGTCACACGTGTCAATGTCGCTAGCGACATCGCTGGAAAGTGACGCATCAGCGATGTTGCTAGCGATATCGCACGTGCGTCGTGCTGTGTGACAGCGCGACGCAACTGCGATTTATCGCTGGTCGCAGGTTGACAGGTTTACGAGCATGGACATAAACCTGTCAATCTGCAACCAGCGATTAGGCTGCATCGCGCCGTCTGACACCGCAATAGCGATGTTGGCGGCAATACAGCCTATACCACAGCGTTGCTGAGGATCGCTCGCTGGGTTGATCCCAGCCCAGCGAGCGATGGCTCCGCCTGCATCGCTGCCGCGTCACCGGCAACATCCTGCCGTGTGACACCAAGGCTGCGATGTAGGAAGCGACCGCGCACCTGCACATCGCTTCCGACATCGCAGGCCAGATTGATGCGTGTGATAGTACCATAAGATCCTGCGCTGTTCTGCCTGTATACTCTTAAGGCCACTTTAAACACACAGATATCTGTGACCAACTTCTGAACAGATCTCTGGTTGCAGTGAAATCATGGACACATTGTTCCATTTGTACACAGCCACAAAATGGAACAATGTGTCCATGATTTCACTGCAACCAGAGATCTGTTCAGAAGTTGGTCACAGATATCTGTGTGTGTAAAGTGACCTTTAGTGATCCCCGGCTGTAATGTCTGTATTCTCTTATATTCTGTGATCCCCGGCTGTAATATCTGTATACTCTTAAATTCTGTGATCCCCGGCTGTAATATCTATATATTCTTATATTCTGTGATCCCCGGCTGTAATGTCTGTATACTCTTATATTGCATGATCCTCGGCTGTAATGTCTGTATACTCTTAAATTCTGTGATCCCCGGCTGTAATATCTGTATACTCTTATATTCTGTGATCCCCGGCTGTAATGTCTGTATATTCTTATATTCTGTGATCCCCGGCTGTAATGTCTGTATACTCTTATATTCTGTGATCCCTGGCTGTAATGTCTGTATACTCTTATATTCTGTGATCCCCGGCTGTAATATCTGTATACTTTTATATTCAGTGATCCCCGGCTGTAATGTCTGTATACTCTTATATTCTGTGATCCCCGGCTGTGATGTCTGTATACTCTTATATTCTGTGATCCTCAGCTGTAATGTCTGTATACTCTTATATTCTGTGATCTCCGGCTGTAATGTCTGTATACTCTTATATTCTGTGATCCCCAGCTGTAATGTCTGTATACTCTTATATTCTGTGATCCCCGGCTGTAATGTCTGTATACTCTTATATTTTGTGATCCCCGGCTGTAATGTCTGTATACTCTTATATTCTGTGATCCCCGGCTGTAATGTCTGTATACTCTTATATTCTGTGATCTCCGGCTGTAATGTCTGTATACTCTTATATTTTGTGATCCCTGGCTGTAATGTCTGTATACTCTTATATTCTGTGATCCCCGGCTGTAATGTCTGTATACTCTTATATTCTGTGATTCCTGGCTGTAATGTCTGTATACTCTTATATTCTGTGATCCCCGGCTGTGATGTCTGTATACTCTTATATTCTGTGATCCTCAGCTGTAATGTATGTATATTCTTTTGCATCCTCCCCTCCAGGAGTTGTGGTATAATCAGACCATGTCCCTGTTCGGTAAGACACATCCATTACACAGTAGATAGCAGGGACACATATATAAGATTATCTCAGCACAGGAACATTTTTTTAAACACATTTAATTGTGGAAATTATTATGCCAAGATTTATTGATTAGAATGAACGTTAAAATTACCTTTATTTATCAGAAAACTCCTTGAAATTGGCAATATTGATCAGAGACTTGGATCAATATTGGACAGTCTCCAAAAATACACAGACATGTGAAGATCACCAATATTATAATATGCTTGCAAGAAAATGAATTAGCGGTCTTGTAGAAGCGCTACTAAAGCTCAGGCACCAGGATGATGATGTTTATAAACCGCAATCTTTATATTCCCCTCACAGCTCCACAACATGTTTCAGCTGCTCCAGGCATCTTCCTCAGGTAGTGTAAGGGGGTGAACGGTGACACACATTATATAGAGAACAAAAAACTGTGATAGGTTTCCTAATTAACTATACATAGGTTCTAATTGTCTATGTTTAATTGTCAATAAAAAAGCTACATAATGAAACTACAATTTATACAAATCCCCTAATTCCATATTGAATATAAAAACTGTATATTTATATGAACCTGCCATAGCTCATTAATAAAATCAAAAATATACGTGCAAAATTATTAAAGTTATTAAAATTACTATACAAATTATTATAAAAAATTATTAAAATGAAATTATTATAAAAATGATTATATGCAAGTAGTGTTTGCATCTTTATCTACTATATAATTGTCTAAGGGTTTTTTTGTGTGTGTCTGTAGCCGAAATGGCGCGCCACACAGAGGCCGCTCATTGGCCGCCGCCTTCGGCAGACTATGCAAATAGGCGCTAGAATTCAAAGTTCAAATTTCGCGCCTATTTGCAGCCCAGCAAGACACAGTCACCAACCCCGACAACCAGTCACCAACCCCCGACAACCAGTCACCGACCCCGACAACCACACGACCGACACAGTCACGACCCGACAACAGTCACGACCCCCGACAACAGTACCGACCCCGACAACCAGTCACCGACCCCCGACAACCAGTCACCGACCCCCGACAACCAGTCACCGACCCCCGACATACCAGTCCACCGACCCCCGACTACCAGTCACCGACCCCCGACAACCAGTCACCGACCCCCGACTACCAGTCACCGACCCCCGACAACCAGTCACCGACCCCCGACAACCAGTCAACGACCCCCGACAACCAGTCACCGACCCCCGACAACCAGTCACCGACCCCCGACAACCAGTCACCGACCCCCGACAACCAGTCACCCCCACACCGACCCCCGACAACCAGTCAACCCCAGTCACCCACCCCCGACAACCAGTCACCAACCCCCGACAACCAAGCACCGACCCCCGACAACCAGTCACTGACCCCCGACAACCAGTCACCGACCCCCGACAACCAGTCACCGACCCCTGACAACCAGTCAACCCCAGTCACTGACCCCCGACAACCAGTCACCGCCCCCCAACAACCAGTCACCGTGGCGTTAGCGCCGCTCTTGCCAAGATACACGGTGGCCGCAGCGCCGGCTCTCCTCACAGCCCCCCCGCGGCACCCCCGCTCTTCCTGCCCCCTCTGCTCCTTGCGGCACCCTCTGCCCCCCCACTCCTCCTGTCACTGCGGCCCCCCCGCTCCCCTATCACTACGGCCCCCCCCGCTCCCCCTATCACTGCGGCCCCCCCCGATCCCCCTATCACTATGGCCCCCCCTCCTCCTGTCCCCGCAGCCCCCCGCTCCTCCTGTCCCTGTCCCCCCCGCTCTTCCTGCCCCCCGCGGCCCCTCCGCTGCTTGGTGATACTAAAAATAAAAACCTGACGTAGTGACGCAGGTGTAATTTGTGAGGCGATGCAATGGCGGCTCTATTTGTAATCCACAGTACACAGTCAATAAAGTCTTTTTCTAGGCGCACTTTGGTGCTATCCTGTTCGTAGATGCCAGAAAATGATGTGGCCAGGGCTGGGGGTACTCGGACACCGGGACTGATGGCGGATGAGAGAATCACGGGTGGTCGGGTTCCCGGTTCCGTGCAATGGTTATCATTTGTTAGATGATGGTGTGGAAGGGGATATTTACAAGGGAACGTGACGCCACCTGTAGATCCCGGTAATATAGGTACCGCGCTGCAAGCCGGCCACTGAGGTGATGATGTTGCAGCAGAATGTGGTACAGCTCCCACAGGTGGAACTATTACCTCAGGGCAGCGGTGATGGAGAATGATGAGGGGGAGATGAGGGGAGTAGTTGTTGCAGTTCTTACCCCTCTAGTGAGCTGCTGGTGTTGGTTTTGAAGCCCTCCGGGCACCGGCGGGGAGAGCAATAGAGACCAGTTCAAGTTTGACTCCACTTTACTGGGTAACGGCAGATGGTAAAACGGAACATGCTACAGTTTGGTTTACCGGGTGAACGTTGCCAGCTCAGGGTCATCCTTATGGAGTCTCTAGATGTTTTCTCTCTTTGCCTTTCGGTGTTAACTCAATTCTTCCCAGTCTCTACCACCTTCACTGCGCTCTCCCGCCAGTCCTACAGTAAGTCACTAGTCATCCAGGTCGGACTCTTACCGGTACGGACAGGAGCAGCAGGAGCGCACAATTTCACCCGCCATCGGAATTCAGTCCACAACCACTGGTGCCCTCAACCAGTTTCTGTTCTGAGGGGTGAGATGTCCTTGTGGTGCTATCGGCAACCCGGTTACTAAGGGCCCGCAGCTCATTGGTTTGCGGTCAGAGGTGAACTTCTGACCACCTCGGCTTCTCGATTTGCCGGTGTTTTTCCCCCAACGTGACTATCCAACCAGTCCTGGCCCATTGCCTGCTTTCCTTGTCCCGCACTTAAAGATGGGGCTCCCTCCTGTCGGCTGTGCTGCCAGGCCTTTCCTTCCTGACTGCCTCCCCAGCAGTGTCTGAGGTAACTTCTCTCACTAACTTCCTGCTTCTACAGCTCTAACCTAGGCTCCACCCCCTTTTGGAACCTACTAAATTACCGGTGCCCCCTATTCTACGTGGCCTAGTCCTAGGTGTGTGTGTAAGAACAGACTCCATAGGTTAAACCCTGAACTGACAACTAAGGCCACGTCACACACACAGATATTTGTGCACATATAGTTCACAGATCTCTGGTTGCAGTGAAATCATGGACCCATTATACCATTTGTACATAGCCACAAAATGGAACATTGTGTCCATGATTTCACTGCAACCAGAGATCTGCGAACAATATCTGCACAGATATCTGTGTGTGTGACGTGGCCCTTACAGGGATAACACATTTGTTGTCACAGTGTAATACTTCCCTGTGGCGCCTAGCCAGAGGGGCGCCACAAAAACAGCCTAATTCTGCCGTTAATTGTGTTGCTAAAACCAGGGCTGTGGAGTCAGAGTGGATTCACAGAAATTGAGTCAGAGTTGGATGTTTGGCTTACTGATGTCACAGCCCTGGTTGTGGAGTCAGAGTCATGGAATCAGAATCAGTGTCCATTTTGGTGGAGTTGGAGTCTGAGCCGGAGTCAGATTCAGGGAAATTGAAGAGTCAGAGTACACCGACACAACTGAAAACCAACACTGCTGTACACCGACACGACTGAACACTGGCACTGCTGTACACCAACACCACTGAACACTGACAGCGCTGTACACCGACACCACTGAACACTAGCACTGCTGTACACCGACACCACTGAACACCAACACTGCTGTACACCGACACGACTGGACACTAGCACTGCTGTACACCAACACCACTGAACACTGACAGCGCTGTACACCGACACCACTGAACACTAGCACTGCCGTACACCGACACCACTGAACACCAACACTGCTGTACACTGGCACGACTGAACACTGGCACTGCTGTACACCAACACCACTGAACACCAACACTGCTGTACACCGACACCACTGAACACTAGCACTGCTGTACACAGACACCACTGAACACCAACACTGCTATACACCGACACGACTGAACACTGGCACTGCTGTACACCGACACCACTGAACACCAACACTGCTGTACACCGACACCACTGAACACTAGCACTGCTGTACACAGACACCACTGAACACCAACACTGCTATACACCGACACGACTGAACACTGGCACTGCTGTACACCGACACCACTGAACACCAACACTGCTGTACACCGACACCACTGAACACTAGCACTGCTGTACACCGACACCACTGAACACTGACAGCGCTGTACACCGACACCACTGAACACTGGCACTGCTGTAGGTATCTAATATATAATTCCCCTAACGCACTTCCATAAGTTTCAGCGCTACTGCCGTCGCTGTGGCCGTGGGCGCACGGCGCCCATGCGACTCACTCGCAATGCCTCACTGGCGTTGAACTCGTGCGAGTTTAATGCGAGAAAAACTCGCATTAAACTCGGACCTGTATCTTTCAATGATACAGGTCACATTAATGCGAGTTTCTGGCATTAAACTCGCTTTGCGAGAGCAATCCGAGAGAGCAATCCGAGTGCAATCGCAGCATGCGATTGCCTCGCGCGAGGGGCCATTGAAAGTATATGGGTGCGAGTCTAGCTCACACCCATACAGCACACCGTGCGAGAATCGCAGCCGTGTGCTGTCAAAATCACTGGCCCCCCGCAGTCCCCATACAGTTACAATAATGTTTCATTGCTGTGACAGCAGCATTGAAGCAGTATTGTATGTATAATTTATTATTTTTTGCAAAGTTACACTTTTCAGCTTGATTTTAGGCTGGTTTCATACTACGATTTTATCAGTTCCGATAATGTCCGATAAAAATCGGACAGCATCGGACCGATTTTTGCCTCCATGCAGCCCTATGGGCATCGAACCAAATCGGATGTGAACTAAATGCCATCCGATTTGGTCCGATCCGATTCTGTCCGATTTTATTTTCGGTGCAAAAATCAGAGCATGCTCCGATTTCTGCACCGAAAATAAAATCGGACAAACTCGGATCGGACCAAATCGGATGGCATTTAGTGCACATCCGATCCGACCCGATCAATTTGACATGGGGCCCTATGGAGCAGGGTCCGAGGAAACATCTGATGTTTCCTCGGACCCGATTTTAGTGTACTGAGCATGCTCAGTACACTAAAATAGCTCCTAAAAGTAAATTAAGGGGTTAATAAAAAAAAAAAAACTATGCTCACCTGTCCACGAGGCCCCCGCCATCTCCCGCGCGTCTCCGGTGGCTCCAGGTGTCTTGCTGTCTGTGCTGCCAGGACCTGCCGTGATGTCACAATCACATGACTGCCAGTAACCAATAACCGGCAGTCATGTGATGGTGACGTCACGAGAGGTCCTAGCAGCACAGATCAGCAAGACACCGACACAGGAGACGCGCGGGACCGTGCAGGAGTCGTGGACAGGTGAGAAAAAATTGGAGGAGAGGAGGACAAGAGGGGAGGAGGACAAGAGAGGAAGAGGACAAGAGGGGAAGAGGACAAGAGGGGAAGAGGACAAGAGGGGAGCGCAATGGAGGACCGGGGGAGAAGAGGGGAGGACGGGGGACCACATTGGAGGACCGGGGGAGAGACAGCTGATGACAGCTGACAGGGAGCGAGGTTAGGGCGGGCATCAGATAAAATGTCAGAATCGGATGCCTATTTGGCATCCGATTCCAGACATCAGTAGAATTTTAAAAAATCGTTATGTGAAAGTAGCCTTAGCCCCCATGTTCTCCAATGGGGATCGGATCGGATGTGCACTTAATGGCATCCGATTTGCATCCGATCCGATTCTGTCATATTCTGTCCGATTTTTTTCAGGAGCCAAAATCGGAGACTGCTCCGATTTTGGTATCCGATTCAAAAATCGGATCGCATCGGATCCGATGTGATCTGATGCGATCCGATTAAAATAATATGGGAGTCTATGGGGGATCGGATGGAAAATCGGATCCGATATCGGATCCGATTTTCTGTATTGAGCATGCTCAATACCCTAAACCACTCCCAAAATCTCCCCCAGCCATTTAAATCGGATCCGATAAAAAATCGGGTCGGATGGCATCAGATGGCATCCGATTTTGAGCATCCGATGCTGTCCGATTTTCATCGGACAACATCGGATTTAACAAAATCGTAGTGTGAAAGTAGCCTTACATGTTTTTACTATGTCGGCAGTTCAGGACTTCATTCAGCACTGTGCTACCAGAGGGGGTTTTAACCCGGTGATTAAGGGGTTAATCAGACGCTGGTGTCATGGCACCATCTGTCCAGGGGTTGTCCTCCCCCCCTGGATACATGGTGACATGACATCATGTCTCTGAATGGGTTAATTATTCTGTAAACCAAGTTTGAATTTATGTCGGGTGTAGAGATGAGACAGAAAGAGCCGTGATTTGTGAGGAGCTGGCCATGGTGCTGAAGCTTCCATTCATAAATCACTGGCTCTTTCTGTCACATTTCTAAACCCGACATAAAATTAAACTTGGTTTACAGAATAATTAACCCATTCAGACACATGATGTCATGTCACCATGTATCCAGGGGGTGAGGACAACCCCTGGACAGATGGTGTCATGACACCAGCGTCTGATTAACCCTTAATCACCGGGTTAAAACCCCCTCCGGTAGCACAGTGCTGAATGAAGTCCTGAACTGCCGACATAGTAAAAACATGTAAAATCAAGCTGAAAAGTGTAACTTTGCAAAAAATAATAAATTATACATACAATACTGCTTCACTGCTGCTGTCACAGCAATGAAACATTATTGTAACTGTATGGGGATAGCAGGAATGCTGTTCCGTGGTCCATCAAGACCATGGACAGCAGAGAAGAAAAAACTACACACACGCACTCACACCTCACACTCGCACCACATACACTTACATACAGCCAGGCACACTCACCACACGCACCACACTCGGACCACACTAGCACCACACTTGGACCACACTAGCACTACACTCGCACCAAACTAGCACTGCACTCGCATCACTGTCATGCATCAAAAACGCAGCGTTTTTGATGCATGATAGTGTGCCTCCACCCATACACAGATTCTAGAATCCCGATGCAATCACATCGGGCTCACAGCTAGTCTAATATATAATCGTCTAATTCTGTCTGTTTGTCTGTAACACAAATTCCATGTCGCTGATTGGTCACGCCAGCCGCCCGCAACCAATCAGCGGCACATGCGCAGTCCGGCTGCGAATTGCCGTGGGATTTGAACCACCCTTCGCTGATTGGTCGTGCTGGGCCCGCCGCGACCAATCAGTGATATTGCCGCGGGATTTAAACCCAGCTTCACATTGCATTATTCTTAAACTACATACATATTCTAGAATACCCAATGTGTTAGAATAGGGCCACCATCTAGTTCAAGACATAATTATTCAACACACAATACATAAAGTACTTACTATTAGTATAGCATTGTGCATCTGCAAAAGAGAGAAGAGAAGAGATTTTAATGATGGGAGATTGAGAATGATGGTTCACATAAAATTAATATTCACATTTTGATGCCATTACTAAATTCAAACTGTCCTTTAACCCCTTAGTGACGGAGACAATTTTCACCTTAAAGTGATCCGGTCACCTGATTTGGGCGCCCCCTTCAGCAGCGCCTGTGCTGCATTCTAAGAAGGCGGCTATTATCCCCTGACTCCCCCTGTACACCTAATGAATAGGTTTTAAAAATGTCCTGCCGTGTATGATAATTACCTCTTTCCGGTCAGATGAGCTTGATTGTAGCTCGGTCCGTCCATCCTCTGCTTGCTGTCTGACCCACCTCTTTTCCCTATGTGACAGCCTCTTCTTGTAAGTTACAGCAGAATCAGGCTCCTGCGCAGAGGACTTAGTGATTTGCGCAGGTGCAGTGTGCTCTGCCCTACCGCGGGCAGAGCCTGAAACTGTTTTGCTCGTGTATGAACCGCTAGTGTCTCTGCGCCTGTGCATAATGTGCTGTCACAATACAAGATCTTAGCGGTTCACACATGTGCAAAATAGTTTCAGGCAAAGCACAATGCACTTGTGTGAACTTCAAGGTCTCTGCGCAGGCGCCCAATTTAGCAGTCATTTACAAGAAGAGGCTGTCGCATGGGGATAAGAGGTGGGGCGGACCAAGCTACAATCAAGCTCATCAGACCAGTAAGAGGTAATTATACAGGCTGGGAAATTTTTAGAACCTATTTATTAGGCTTACAGGGGAGTCAGGGGATAATAGCCGCCTTCTTAGAATGTAACATGGCTGCTGCTGAACGTGGCACCCAAATCAGGTGACCGGTTTGTGGCACCCTGGTTAGGGCACCACAGGAACTCTTAGGACATGCATGGGAAGTACACAGCAAGTAGACCCCACTTACTAACAACACCTTTCACCCCAGACCTGTAGGGGGAGCTCCACTGGTTGCCTTAAGCCAGTTCCCCCTATAAATACGGGTTCTGGAGGGAGAAACAACAGAGTGTGCAGTCACTAGAGAACTGTAAACAGCTAGGAGAGCTGATTTGGTACTGGTGCCACGTTAGGCCCATACCAGGACACTTGGAGAGTGGTAGACCCTCGAAATAAGGGTCATAGGAACAGGAGACAAATACTGAATAGAGGCAGAAGAGTCATCTTGACTCACCCTAACAAAGTCTGGTCACTGGGTCCGAGCTGCAGTAGCCACAGCACAGGCTGCAGAGAAACCAGCACCACAACAAGGGAGTCTAGCTCCCTGGACACCCGAAGCACCACCAGATGAGAGCCCGGAGTCCAGAAATCGATAGTATTCCTTTAAAAGTGCCCTCAATGCAGCAAACCCGGGTGTAACAAGTCACACCAGAAAGTGCAACTCTGGTTTGGTTGAGTTTTATGCCTGCCAGACCCTACCTGAAACTACGTACACAAGGAAGCCTATGCTACTGCTTGTTGTGGAACCCCTGAAGTGTCTACCTCATCCCCGATTGAGCGTACCTGTCAACACCAGTAAAAGGTACCGAAAAGACTTTGTGTGTATGTGTCCCTCATTCCGGTCGAACGATGTCGACCGCGCTACCATATTCCCTCCTACTCCAGTAACTGACTCCGGGGAATATTGCTCATCCTGTGGGGAGCATCCCATCTAGTTGCCGCACATCCCCCGGAGGTCTAAGCAGCGCCAGTGCCATCACCGGACACCCACAGGTGGCATCACAAGACAAATAAGACTTTTTCCCACATTTCCCCGACCCGTTCAATTGACCACCTGGCCCTCACAGTCTCAGGCACGGAACCAGTGACAGTGAACCAGCGCCTGAGGTCTGAGAACCCGGCTGCGGTGAGTCAGGTTCACTTTAGTACAACAATAGGTCGTCATATTGAACATTTTCAGTTTTTTTTAACAAAAGTGTTGCTTTAGCACCGGATTTATCACTTTTACAAGAGATAAAACCAAAAGCTGGAAGCCATAGTTTGTTACCCACTTTCTTATGAGCGCGGCAATACCCCACATGTAGACAGAACATTCTGTTTGGACAAACAGCCGGACTCAGAACGGACGGAGCAAGATTTGAATTTTGGAAAGCAAATTTGGCTGAAATAGATGACGGGCCCCATCTTACATGTCCCGGACCCCTAAGGTACCTAAACAGCAGAAATCTCCCACAAGTGACCCCATTTTGGAAACTAGACCCCTCAGGGATTATATCCAGGGGTATAGTGAGCATTGTGACCCCACAGGTACTTCACAGAATATGATAACAATAGGTCGTTATATTGAACATTTTCTTTTTTTCACACTTTAGCTATGTGCTGCGGCCAAAAATGCAGAAAAACCTGTACAGGTTTCTAGGATCTCTAATTCCTTGGCAGGGGATTTTGCAGCATGTTTGGCTGCATTTTCTGCGTGTCTTTGTTGCACTATTGCTGCGTTTTGGTAGCTGAGATTTTGACATTGACTGCAGTAAAAATTGATGCTTATTCTTTCCAACCGCAGCAAAACCTGTGCAGGTCTCAGTTTCTGCAAACCTTGCGTGTGCACAGCTTTTCCCTAAAACACATAGGATTTGCTGGAAAGTCCAAACGCAGGAATAGATTAGCATACATTTGCATAAAACCATGGTAAAAACGCATGAAAAACGCACTGTGTGCACATAGCCCAAATGTCTCCCTTTTAGTGTCTATGCACACGATCTGGAGACCAGCAATCTGAATACTGCATCTCCTCTCCTGCGGGGACACCGGGGATCTCCGCAGATTAATGCAGCCACCCGTGCCCACATTTGTGGCACCCCACAGGTCGGAACACCATGGAGGGGTACTGAACCCAGATAAGAGTGTGTGGTATTCCTGTGACTAATGGAACTGGGATGGTGAACAAGGAACCCTCACAACACCCATTCATGCACACCCTAGAGTAGGTGAACCAGCTGTAGCGAAGCCCAGTCCTGTGGGAGGAGTCACGAGGGTAAAAATGTGTATGGGTGAGTTGGCAGTTAGAACAGAGTGAGAGAGGAGTTGGAGAGAGGACGACACAGGGGAAGGTCATCACGAGAGGAGGGAGACCCTAGGTGCACCAGGCGTTGCGGTTCACCTGAATCTGGACCCGATATCACCGATCAGAGGGGTCTGGTCCTGGACAGAGGACCGGCTCTGAACACGGTGTGGGACTTCAACCCCGAGCCATTAAACCGGAGGCCCCGAGCTTCTGCAGGAAGCTGCAGCCAAAGACCCGGCGTAACCTTTGAATAGGCATACTGAACTAGGGTCAGGGGGACCTAAAGGGGAGTCCTCCACAGAACATCCTTGGGAGCTGGCTCGAGGCGCTGCACAGTGGCAAGGAGAAGAAAGCACAGTGAAGGGTATGGCAGGCACACCACCAAGGGTCCTGAGTGAGACATCCCGATTCCCTAGTGACTACACAGGCCTGAGAGATCCGTAAAGACTGTATCATCTGTTAACTGCCTTTGAAACCTGCAAGTAAACCTGATCAGAGATAAAGACTTTGTGAAGTACTTTCCTTCTCTCGTCTGTCAGCCGCATACTTCTACAAGAGAAGTGACAAGGCCGTGTGAAAAGCTGCCTCCCTGTGTAAATCCTAACTTCTTCATCTGCCCCAGGGATCCCACTCCACCTATGGGGAGCGTAACCATCTTGCTACCCTACCATCACCCTGGAGGTCTGACCCATGGCCCCGGTAACCATACCGGAACCGTAGGTGGCGTCACAAATCCCTTTTATTTTTATTATTTTTACAGACTCCTTTTTAGCGACCACTAGTGCAACAGGACCGGGCACAGGCCCCAGTGACATCCCCCATGAATCAACGGCCGGGACCGGGTACCCCACGGCCCTGGGGTGGGTCATATTCGCCCACCGAGATCGCCTCCAACTCCGCCGCACTACATTGACATGCTGAAGACAAGCAGCGGCACGGAAAGCTGCCCCGCAGGTCAGTTAATGTGGAGCCCACTGGGACTGGGGTACTCGGTACCGGACCGGGTTGCTGCTGGGGATGTCACGGAGGGCCTGGTCCGGACCGTGTCCCGGGTTCCGCAAGTAAAAGGGGATATGTACAAGGGGATAAATGTCTGTTGTGATGCCACCCACGGTGTGTGGTCAGTAATGGGACCACCGCTGCTGCAGAACCTCCGGGGATGATGTTGGTCAGCTTAGATGGAACAGCTCTTCGTAGGTAGAGGCTGGTTTCCCGGGGCAGTGGTAATTAGAGTCTATGGTGGATGTGATAGTAATGGTACCTTTACACGCCGCGACGGCAGGCTGGATACATCGCGCTACTTCGCGTGCACGAGCACGCTCAAACGGCTACAAACGGTCAACGCACCCTCTTTACACGCCGCGACAAGGTGCGCTACGCCACGCTACATCTACATCGCCGGGTGTCTCAAGTAGCCAGCTGTAGCTTAGCGTACCCGCTTCACACGCCGCCACCACAGGGTGAGTGGGAGCAACAAAGGCAGGACATAAAACACATAGGCGTGCCACAGTCCTGTACGCCGCGCCCAAACCACAACCATTGGTCAACACTACGGAGTTGTGATTGGGCACGACGGAAAGGGCGGATGGCCGAGACGTGACGTACCAGTGAGGGGAGTGAAGCACGGAATAAGCGGTTGTGACATGGCGGAGTGTGGCGAATGCATCTAAAGCGATGGTCAAGCGTCACCCAGGAGCGGTGGCAAGTGTGCATAAAGTAGCGGGGCTATGTGTACGTAGTACAAGTGTTTGCCCAGTCACGCACGATCAGCGCTTGTGACAGCGGCGTGTGTAGATAGCGGCGAGGTGCGTTTCTGCGACACACATGAGCGGCTTACAACACACAGTATGTGCGTTCTCTGTGTAAATTGTATGTATGTATCTCTGGCAACAGATGTGAATGTAGTGGAACTGCTCCGTAGCAAACCTGGGAAAGATCTGTGTGACAGTGTATTACAAAACACCTGAGAAGAATATGTCCGGCATCAATGTGCTGTCTGCAGGTGACCCTCTGGCTACAACAAAATAAAGGCTCATGTACGTGCAATGGCCACACTGTTAGGCAAAAGTCTGGGAAAAAAACATGGCTACCCACACATATTGTCTGCACATTCCCAGCCAATAGGTGGCTATGACATCCCAGGCTCCCCACCATAAACTTCATCACATTTCCCTCCTCCACCAAGTAAACAGGCTCACACATTTGTTTGGATCCAAAAAAGTATTTAATAAATCAAAATCATTCATCGTGACCTTGGATTACAAATTGTAACCAAAAATACATCCAAATAAAAGCAAATAATACAGTGCATGTCACAATCTGCCAACACATAGCAGAGAGAGCAAATGGAACCCACATTGGAACCTGTGGAGCATGAAAAAAATAATCAAACATCATAAACTAACTAACTAACTAACTAACTAACTAACTAAACATCATGCACATGAGGAAACCAAAAAATACAAAAAATGGTAAACACAAAATAAAAGGGGTGCAGCTACCCTGCTGTCACCTCCATTGGAAATTTCAATCAACCTCCCAGAACCTGGCAAACTACATGGCCTGGTCCTGCCAGCTCACTGCACCAGACCCATTGAAGTAGGAGCAGTAAGCTTCTCTACTGTCCCTGGCCTCCTGCCGAGTGCGGCCATGGCTCTGGGGCTGGAGTGGCACAATCACATGGCCCTCATCACGCCAAGACCCTGGACGGAGCTCCCCTGTTGTAGCGTCTGCATGATCTACATAAGCTCCTGGCGTGTATGATGGCCTATCCCTACGACGCAGGAAGTTATGCAGCACACAGCAGGCCACCACTACCGCGTCAATAGACTCCGGTTTCATATGCATAGCCGTATGAAAAATCCGGAATCTATTGGCCATTATCCCAAACGCATTTTCAACTACACGGCGGGCCCGGGATAGCCGGTAGTTGAAAATGCGTCTCTCAGAAGTAAGGGCCCTCTGGGGATATGGCCGCAGTAGGTGTTCCTGAAGTGGGAATGCTTCATCCGCCACAAACGCAAAGTTGAGATGTTCGGTCGTCTGGTCATTTGAGGGTAAGTTTAGCCCACCATTCCCTAGTAGTGTTGCCAAGGAGCTTCGGGCAAACACACCCCCATCTGAGTTACGACCGTTCATTCCAACATCCACGTAGAGGAACTCATAGTGCGCATCTACTACAGCCATGAGGATTATACTACAATACCCTTTGTAATTGAAAAACAAAGAGCCAGAGTTGGCAGGTTTGGTAATCCTCACGTGCTTACCATCCAATGCCCCGCCACAGTTGGGGAAGTTCCACCGGGTTTCAAACCCTCGGGCCACTTCCAGCCATTCTGCGGCGGTTAGAAGCATTTTCATGTAGGCTGGCTGCAGAGCTCTCCAGATGGCCCAACACGTTTCAGGGATCAGGCTGCTCAGCAGGGGCAGGGAGACACGTGACATGTATGTGAGTGATGTCATGGACTGCCCTGTAGCCAGGAACCGCAAAGTGATCGCCAACCGCTCAGCAGGTGATACTGATGGGCGCATTATAGTGTCCTGACGCGCTATCATTGGCCCTACACGCTCCAATAGGAAGGTGAAACAGTCCTCGGGCATACGGAGATAGTTTCGGTAATCATCAGGACAGTTAATCTCCAGCTCCCGCAACAGCTGCATGTGGCCCCGGGTTTGCCGCCTGAGAAGCCAATCACGGGTCCACAACCGCCGCTGTCTGCGCCTCATCAACCTTTCATACCGATCCTCATACCACATTTGCTCTTCCACCAACGCAAGAGCCACGATAACATTGCGGTCATGGATATTCTGCATCCTCAATATCAGCACCTGTAGATGACAATACACAACATGAGTACATAGAACAATATGTGCCAATGTCAGCAGGTTAAGCAAGCCACACCTATTGGTGATGACACACTATAGCCAACAGGAGGGGAACTTGCGTCAGGGCCCGAAACACATCCCTGAAGACAGGAAAGGCAAACACTCAGTAGTCACCCCAATCAAAATGGAAGACGCCCAATGAGAATGGCCTCCTCTACATCAACTTCTATGGGAGTTTGTCAAAGTAAAACATCTGCACCTAGGTGAGTTAGAAAGGGACTTGTGTCACCAATAATGTATGAGAACAATTTTGCAGATGCCATTACACAGACCATAATGGAAATGTGGCCATTTCCTATTCTGGGAGGTAAAACAAACAATACGTACCCCTATAGGCTGGTCAAGTAAGCTTACAAGAAGCCAACAACTTTGCACATGAGTGAGGTTGGGTAACCATGGTTACATATGTTTTGGCTGGTGCCATTTGTCCAAACCATCTAAGTTATGTCTTCAGTGCCACACCTCCAAGCCATGTCTCATCCTATCCCCGTTCGACCCAGTCTCCATTGGCCACAACCAGTATGCAGAGATTGATCCAGGTGACAGGAGTAACACATTTCTGTCTACAGTCCTGCAGGCAATCTCCTGTATGGTGTCTGGAAACAAACACAGCAATGTATATGTTCAAATATTCATAAGCACCAAACCTAATGCCTACTCCAAGTCCACACAGTACACTAGATCTTCCCCAGCAATACAGACCCCTATACACTACGCTAAAACAGTGTCCTGCGGTCGCAAATTACAACGACATATGCACCCACACCCCGCCATTTCCATGTGTGTCCACAGATACTTACTTAATGGGTCTGGCCAGCAAGCGTAATGTTTGCCGGCATGCGGACCTTTTAAAGGGCCAGCAACCTATCACGATACAGCGATCTCCACCAATTAGCGGAGGTTAATTGCGCCCCCAGGTGTCACATTACGCTGTGCGTCATTGTGTCTGCTGTGATTGGTTTAGCGGAGTATAAAGGCAGGCCAATGGCCACTACACCTTGTCCAGAGGTCCATGTGCATTGAGCTACTAGTGTCCTGCGTATCTTCTGCTGCTCTGACGGTAAGCCTCTTTAGCGGTTTCTATGAAAGTGCACGGGACGCTGATGCTTGTATTGGCGGCCGCTTAGGCAATGTGTGTATGGGCGTCTTTGATACGGCCTTTAATTTTGGCCCTCTAATTAGACAGATGGGTCAGTTTTTCCAGTGTATGGTAATAGCCAGGTATAACCACTACTGGTATTGTGAGTGTATACATTTGGTGTCTGATGTAATTCGTGCGTCAAACATATAAAGTTTAGATTTACAACTGTCAGGCACATCTGCATTTGATGGCTGCTGTTATTGGTCCCTTCATTGCAGGGATTCTTGTTACCTCAGTAACAATTGTATTCCCATGGATGGCCACACAACTACATGATGATGTGTTTGCACATTACATGTAGTATGTGCAGTCTTGCCACCAACCACGCCCTCCTTTCTCATCTGCTTAATGTTAACCATTTTGCTGAGTACAAAGGTAGTAGCTACCACACAATGTGTTTGCTCACATGTTGCCCTACAGGTTGGTACGCACACACCGTCTACAGGTGTTGTTTTAATATGAACAGTGGGCTCGTAAATCAGGGTGCACACATGTTTAGGGGGCCACAGAGTACCTGACATGTGTAATTGTGTCACATATGTATTTTACTTTGGACCGGTGTGACATTGTGCAGATGGCACACATAGGCCAAGTTGTCATACCAGTTATTGCTGCCTATAATGTACATATGAGAACCTTATGAGCATGTAAAATATGTTCACAAGGTTTTCACAGCTCGATATGGCTAGTGTCGTGACGGTCTGGATTGGCTGTGTTTTGTCTTCACCAGATGCCGAGGTGTACTGTGGAATTTGAAACCCAGCTTCTCACGGAGTATCAGCGGCACGAATGTTTGTGGCGCAGCTCGCTGCCCCAATATAAAAACCAGGCAGCGAGGTCCGAGGCCTACACTACTCTTGTGGCTCTAGCCAATCGCTTGGAGTCAAGGGTAGGCAGGAGTTGGGACCAGAATGCGGTGGCCTTGAAAATTAAAAACATGCGGCAGTCGTTCATGCGGGCTCACAATGACTACCTGCGCCGTCGCTCAGGAGCTGGAGCTGAGGAGGTACCATCACCTACCCTATGGTACTATCCCCTCTTCACCTTTATCCTGGGCGAGGTGAGCTCGCGTCGAACGACTATCAACTGCCCCGTAGCTGCGTCCCATGTAGGCCCGGATGAGTCACCATCTGCGCCACAGGAGGTGGGTAATCGTGTTACAGTGTTGTCCCACAATGTTGCCTTCACATGTGTGTTTTGGTCAAACCACAACTAGGACAGTTTTCACACATTTTCGGCCTTGGTGTGGGAAACCTTTTTTCTGTCAGGGAATCTTGCCTCCTGACATGATTTTGGCTTATATGAATTTAACGCAGAGAGCCGCTTTCCAAAATAGCATTTCCACCACATATCGGTACACCGGACAAATGACATGTGGACCGAAGTTTATATTATTCTTGGATTAACATGAAAGAGGCACATAGTGCCATCTACTACAATTTTGCTGCCACACATGTGTGTTGGCTCTGGGGCAAGTGGGTTTTTGTGTTTTTGAAGGTTTGATGGTTTTACATCAGATTTGTAATACAAATGGGAAGGTGGCCAACTTCTGTGTTTGGCCAGGCCAGCCCCCAGTATCAAGGTGTTGTGATGACATGTACTAATTGGGTTACGGCTCTCTGTGACTGACACCTCAATCTGTATTGTGCTGAGTACCGGGAATCGTAGAGGTGAGTGTCCAGCCGCAATACAGGTTTAGGTGTTGTTAAAGGTTGGTGGCTTGCTGTTTGTAGATTCCTTCCATATATCTTGTTAGTGCCTTTACTTTAGTGGGAGTGGTGTATTGTGTCCTGTGTCCATGGTATGGTGTGGTCCTTGCCGTCACTAATGGTTGGTTTTGTTTCCTCTCCCCCCCACAGGCCCCAGAAGAGGACGGCTCCATTGCGGAGCATTCTGTCGCTGATGATGCTCAGCCCATGACATCTGGGGCTGAGCAGGAGGGCGGGGCTAGTGATGTGGGTCCGGGCCCAGGGCCCAGCTCCCGGATCCGTCGTCGCCGACGTCCTGCACCACCAGAGACGGAGCTGGGCGCCTGGGCCCGACGCGTGCTTTTGAATGAACAGCGGACCCACATCGACAGCGACGCCCTCTACATGAGCGACAGAATGCGAGGGATGGAGCCGCTCCAGAAAAAGATCCTTCTGAGGGTCTTCCACAATGCCGCTGATGCTGCCGATGATGGGGCCCTTCAATGGGGCTGCCACGTCCCCCCCCAATGCAACACACCTTGTGGCCCATTTCACCAGCTGCCCCATCTCGGCCCGTGAGAAGACCGGCCCCGCCACAGTCACCCCATCCCCCCTCAACACGTCGTCGTACTACCAGACGTTCTGGGGCAGGTCGGGGCTGCCCTCAGAGGAGGGGGGATGCGGCATTGTCAGAGCCGACAGAAGATGATTAATTTGGACACTAGTAGCCAATGCACCCAATTGGCACTCTGGACTTTTTAATGTGTAGCCACCTTTTCATTTTTCCCTTATGTTTCTGTTACACTTTAAAGCAGATTTGCTTCCTATGATTTGTTTATGATTTAGACATATGATTATATAAAATATTTGAACAAACTCAATTGTGTTTTTCTTTTGGCTTATGGCTTGCGGGGGGCAGCCTGGGTGAATGGTGTTGTTCACAATATAGTTTGGGGCAAGCCACACAATATGGCCCAATGGCCTCAGTGTAGGACGACCATAGGTTCCTTTGTACTGTGGTAGGACATTTACAAAGAGCTGTAGTAATGTGTGTGAGATATTAACCTGTTGAACATTTGCCCCCCCCATAGTATTGTTGTGACATGAGTGAGGCAAAGTAAAAATTACAAATACTTTTTATTGGCTACATACATGTGTGGAAGTCAATTGCCACTAAACACAGAATGCAGCTTTCTGATAGGTGTAGCCATCCCACACTCCTGATGGTCCCAATGTGGGACAGGATAGGTCCATGAGGTAAATGGCTGGTTAATCCACACTCCTGATGGTCCCAATGTGGGACAGGATAGGTCCATGAGGTAAAGGGCTGGTTAATCCACACTCCTGATGGTCCCAATGTGGGACAGGATAGGTCCATGAGGTAAAGGGCTGGTTAATCCACACTCCTGATGGTCCCAATGTGGGACAGGATAGGTCCATGAGGTAAAGGGCTGGTTAATCCACACTCCTGATGGTCCCAATGTGGGACAGGATAGGTCCATGAGGTAAAGGGCTGGTTAATCCACACTCCTGATGGTCCCAATGTGGGACAGGATAGGTGCAACGGGCAAAGGCGTGGCCATAACACAATCCCCCTTTTGTGATAGTGGAACACTATAAGAAAAGAGCCCAACGGGGGCCAACAAAAAAAAAAACATAACCACATCAAAAGCCTAACAGGCAACGTCTGTAAGTTCAAGGTCCAACTAGGACAACACATTTGGGGGTCAGGGGGGCTAATCTGTTTACGGGGGGTTCCACCTTAATGTTGCCCATCTTGATTTTTCAGGACGGTATCCACCATGGTAGACAGGCGGGTAAGGTCCTGTATTCCCCGGTGTAGGGCCCGTTGAAGTTGGTGGGCAAACTGGTGGTGAGCCCTCACGACGTCCTCCATGGTGGGTACACCTGTATTGTGTGTGTGGAAACAACATCATTAGGTCAGAATACTACCTCTGGTGTTTGTGTCAGGTTCACACAAGCAAGATTGTCCTTACCCTCGGGCGCATCTTCATCCTGACTATCAGGGGGTGATGGGGAGGCACTGATACTCCAGCCGGCAGCTCCAGCACGTTCTCCATCTGCAAGAGTGTGTGAAGGACATTATGTCAGAAATGGCTAGCTTTTCCATTTCCCACGTAAAAACAACAATGCTTACAGTGTTCGGCCCCTGTAATCTAACTGAAATCACTTACCGCCATACACATCCAACGCAGCTGGATTTGGGGGTTGGCCCCCAGCTTCAGGTTGCCGACCAGGCGAGCCCACCTCTGCCTCCACCAACGGTAGGTCAGCAGGGTCCTCCTCCTCCTCATGCCCTGGTGAGGGCCTATTCCCTGGTGGGGATGGTGGCCCAGCTGGCTGTTGACCCGGTGGTGTGTGGCCTCCAGCTGGCTCTTGCGGCGGTGGGGTTGGTGGTCCACCTGCAGCCAGTTGTGGGGGAGCCTCATCGGCTGACAGTTCCGCATCTGCAGATTATGAAACAATAATTGATGTGTCAGCATACTGTTTAGGCTCAGAGATGTATTGACAGTTCAATATTTGTGTTATGTGTTTGTTGTTTTTCATATATGGGATGATCTCATGTATTCTTTATGGCGTAGGTATGTGGCATGAGTGTGTTAATTGGTTGGAGGGCATGTAACACTGTAGAGTAATCTTGGGTGGCACATGAACATTATTTGTAGGCAGATGTGTAGTCAGTCTATCTATAATGTGCGGCCTATATTGTCCCCCATTGCATGTCTGCCGGTGTCCCTCTCACTATACCTAGGATGTGTGTGAACGATTTTTAATGTTTTGGTTGCGCTTACATACAATACAAATCATGTGTGGCCCTCTAAAGTACTCACCACGCAGCCTGGCAATCCTGGCACGGATGTCGAGTATGCGGCCTGGGCATTTTGACTTCAGGTCCGCAATTTTCTTCTGCACCGCTTTTGCGATCCTCACCACCCCTAGTTTCTTCAGCAGAGCACGCTGAATCCGCCGGATTGTGGCGCGGTTACGCAGCCTGGGATGACGGTGCTGCCGGTGACCCCAGTAATCATACCGGTCACAGTGGTCAATTAATATGATGAGCTCTGCCATCCCCCACGTAGCAGCGCGGTGAACGGCCGCCATGACTGCAATGGTGTGTGCAGAGGAGGGGCTGGCACCTTGCAGGCAGAGTGAAAACGAAACTATCGTAATTACGTCATTACGGCCACGTTCCGGGTCACGCACCCTTTGAACTAGTCCTACGCGCAGTGACACGGGCGAAGCACTTCTGCGGCACCTACTGTACAACACCCACAGAGCGATGCGTACAGCAAGCCTATGCGCTGTGTACTGACTACTCGACTTCTATGCGGTGTCTGTATACGTGCATCAGTGTTTCAGTTGCGCGCAGATACTTAAGGAACACTTTTATGCGGCATCTGCAGTTCAATAAAAAGGCAGCCCGGCCCGTAACACATTGTTCACCGCTGTGTCCAGCATTATTCATTATGTGTTCACAGGATGTGAACACTGTATCTGAGAATCATGGGCCATTTGGTTTGGTTTCCCGTAAGTTGTGGGCCGCGTAATTGTACTAAGGTATGATCGTGCATACGGCGCGTATGTGTAGTGCTGAAGGGACAGCTCATCCAAGATGGAGGCCTGTGCGCCAAGGGCCAATCGGCACGCAGAAGCTTCCACCAATGATCGCACATGGGGCGCGGTAAAGACGGAGCCGAGGTGACGCCTTAGCTACATTGCAGCTACAGCCCCGGGTGTCCAGGGTTCCCTTCCGTTGCCTCTTTACACGCCGATACAGCTCGCTACCATCGGCGATGTTGCCTTAAGTTTATGAGCAGAGACCATAAACAGATGTATCTGTCGGCGGTTGTAGCGTCGCCTCTTCAGACGCCGCTACTACAGGCGATATGGACGCTACAAGCTACAATTGTAGCTTGTAGCGCGATGTATCCAGCCTGCCGTCGCGGCGTGTAAAGGTACCATAAGGGTACCTTTACACACGGCTACATTTGTAGCTTGTCACCAGGTAACTTACTGGTTGCAGTGAAATCATGGATACATGATTCCATTTGTACACAGCAACAAGATAGAACCATGTATCCATGATTTCACTGCAACTAGTAAGTTACCTGGTGACAAGCTACAAATGTAGCCGTGTGTAAAGGTACCCTAAGGGATGAATAGTGGAGACGGGTTGAAGGAACACACACTCACGTTTCTGTAGTTTTCCAAAGCTTTACTGCAGATGTTGTAGCAGATTGTCCACGGAGCCTGTACTGGGGCCGGGTTTCTCCCACCCTGTCCGGGTCCTCAGCTTCCTCGTGCTGCGCTGTGTGTGTGTGTGTGTCCCTGCTGCTGCTTCTAGCTGAGCTGCTGGCACTGTCTCACTCTCTCTCTCTCTGCTGGTACCCCTTGGCTAGGCAACTTGAGTCTTCTGTGTTGTACTCACCCCTCCGTGTTGCTTTGCTCTGGTACTGTGGTGGTCTAGAGACTCCACTACTCCTGGATTCACTGTGCTGTGTGTCAGTCACAGTGCCGGATCCAGTGTCCGTTCTGTGCGCTCCTCTGGGGCGAGTGATGATGGCACTCAAGCTCCCAGATGTGTTCCTCTGTTCTTAGTTCTCCTCTCCTCAGACCCTAAGTAGGCCTGGAATCGAGCAGCAGATTGTGGAGAAGCCTGTCGCAGCCCCATTACACCACAATCTCTCTCTCTTCACAGTACTGCCTCGTACTGAACTCTCTATTTCCTCTTGACCTGGAGTATTTAAGAGAGCTGGTTGTGCTCCCCCTCCTGGCCCAGAGGTGCTAGTGTAGGTCAGTGTGTTGTGGGGAGGGAACTCGTGTGATGTTACTGTGGCACGTTAACCCCTGGGGTGCCACATTAACGCTGTGGAGAAAACAGTGGGCACAAGATTTCTGTAAATCCCGTCCACTGTGCTTGCATTGTACAATGCAGCAGTACGAACTTGGCAAAGAACCTCTCCATACAGCACTATGTACTCTGCCTTCTAAGGGTGGAAACACACCGGCTTGAAAAAATCAGTTCCTTTCTCATCCAGGACAGTTGGACGAGTGACATCTGTTTTTTGCTTCGTTTTGCATCCAACTGATACACGAGTGTCCAACATTTTTCTCAGTTCACATCCGAGTGGTGTCCGTGTGACATACGTTTTTTTTCTCAGCAGCTATTTACTGTTTGTAAAATTTTCCTGTAAATGATTAGTGTTCTCAGCTACAGAATGATAATGTATCAGTAACAAAAACAGATGCCTCTCGGATAGTCCGTGTGCGGTCTGTGATCTTGTCGGACCCATAGACTTGCATTGTCGAGTCTCGCGCGTGAATCACACACTGTCGCAGCATGTTGCGATTTGTTTCTCGTCTGTGACCCGAATGAGAAAAAAGCATCCGACACTCGCCAATGTGCTCTCGGATATAGAATAACATTGGTCCGACTGCTATGCGATAAAATCCCGCCACACTGGCGTGAAACTTGGACGACTGCAAAAGTTTTTCTCGCATTGCAGTTGGATCAATGTTAATCAATGTTAATCAATTGCACGTTTGCAAGTGTGGCACCCTGTGCCAGGTCACCACAGACTCTCTTGGGACATGGAAGGAATTTACACAGCGAGTAACCCACTAACAAACAACACTCTTTCACCCCAGGCCTGTAGGGGGAGCCCAACTGGTTGCCTTAAGCCAGTTCCCCCTATAAATACAGGCTCTGGAGGGAAAACACCAGAGTGTGCAGTCACTACAGAACTGAGAAGAGCTGAGTGAGCTGAGCTGATATTGGAGCCGTTCTAGGCCCATACCAGTATCCACCTGAGACAGTGGTAGACCCGCAGAGTAGGGGTCACAGGTAAAGGAGAGAAACGTCCTACGAGAAGGGGGCAGAGGCAGGGGCGGACCTACCATGGTGCAACTGGTGCAGCGGCACCAGGGCCCCGACAGGCTAGGGGGCCCCCCCTCAAGGCACGGAGAATAAGCAGACATGCTGCCGGCCACGCCCCCTCACAGCAGCTCAGGAGCGAGGACAGAGCCCCAATCACAGTGCAGAGAGTGAGTCATGTGACCTCTCCTGCACTGTGGGGAGGACCTCACTCAACCAATCCTGGCAATGCGCGCGGGCCTCTGAAATTCTCTCCACATGGCTGATGGCTGTTCAGCTTCAGCATCAGCAGCAGCAGATGAGGGGACACAGCTCTGCACAAGGACCCAGGTACAAGGAAAGCGACCAAAGACAGGGCACAGGCTGAGGACAGACCCGGGGGGGGGGGGTTTGCTGCTCTGTACACTGCTTTTATGCTTTTACAGGACCTGTGATGATGTCACATTGAGGGGAGGAGTCAGTGGTCACATGATCAGCTCCTCAGTGTATGCAGGGCTCTGCTGTGCTGGTTGTCATGGTGCTGGATGAGATGAAGTTTATGTCAGGAGGGATTTACAGTGTGGATGTAGCAGAGCCAAGTGTGTATGAGGTGTATGGAGCGGAGTTCAGAGTGTATACGTGGTGTACGGAGCGGAGCCGAGTGTGTACAAGATGTACGGAGCAGAGCCGAGTGTGTACGAGGTGTACGGAGCAGAGCCGAGTGTGTACGTAGCGGAGCCGAGTGTGTACGTAGCGGAGCCGAGTGTGTACGAGGTGTACGGAACAGAGCCGAGTGTGTACGAGGTGTACGTAGCGGAGCCGAGTGTGTACGTAGCGGAGCCGAGTGTGTACGAGGTGTACGGAGTAAAGCCGAGTGTGTACGAGGTGTACGGAACAGAGCCGAGTGTGTACGAGGTGTACGGAGCAGAGCCGAGTGTGTACGAGGTGTACGGAGCAGAGCGAGTGTGTACGAGGTGTACGGAGCAGAGCCGAGTGTGTACAAGATGTATGGAGCAGAGCCGAGTGTGTACGAGGTGTACGGAGCAGAGCCGAGTGTGTACGTAGCGGAGCCGAGTGTGTACGTAGCGGAGCCGAGTGTGTACGTAGCGGAGCCGAGTGTGTACGAGGTGTACGGAGTAAAGCCGAGTGTGTACGAGGTGTACGGAGCAGAGCCGAGTGTGTACGTAGCGGAGCCAAGTTTGTACGGAGCGGAGCCGAGTGTGTACGTAGCGGAGCCGAGTGTGTACGAGGTGTACGGAGTAAAGCCGAGTGTGTACGAGGTGTACGGAACAGAGCCGAGTGTGTACGAGGTGTACGTAGTGGAGCCGAGTGTGTACGAGGTGTACGTAGCGGAGCCGAGTGTGTACGAGGTGTACGGAGTAAAGCCGAGTGTGTACGAGGTGTACGGAGTAAAGCCGAGTGTGTACGAGGTGTACGGAACAGAGCCGAGTGTGTACATAGCGGAGCCGAGTGTGCATGTGGTGTACGGAGCAGAGCCGAGTGTGTACGAGGTGTACGGAGCAGAGCCGAGTGTGCACGTGGTGTACGGAGCAGAGCCGAGTGTGTACGAGGTGTACGGAGCAGAGCCGAGTGTGTACGAGGTGTACGGAGCAGAGCCGAGTGTGCACGTGGTGTACGGAGCAGAGCCGAGTGTGTACGAGGTGTACGGAGCAGAGCCGAGTGTGTACGAGGTGTACGGAGCAGAGCCGAGTGTGCACGTGGTGTACGGAGCAGAGCCGAGTGTGTACGAGGTGTACGGAGCAGAGCCAAGTGTACACGTGGTGTACGGAGCAAAGCCGAGTGTGTACGAGGTGTACGGAGCAGAGCCGAGTGTGTACGAGGTGTACGGAGCAGAGCCGAGTGTGCACGAGGTGTACGGAGCTGAGCCGAGTGTGTACGAGGTGTACGGAGCGGAGCCGAGTGTGTACGAGGTGTACGGAGCGGAGCCGCATGTGTACGAGGTGTACGGAGCAGAGCCGAGTGTATGAGGTGTATGGAGCAGAGCCGAGTATGTACGAGGTGTACGGAGCGGAGCCACGTGTGTGCAGAGCCGCGTGAGTATGAGGCAGGGCCACATGTGCGGGACATATGGAGTAAAGCCGCGTGTGCATAAGGTGGATGGAGTGGAGCCGCATATGCTGGGGCGTCCTGTAGAGGAGCCGCATGTATACGGAACGGAGGCGTATGCGCAGGGCATGTGGAGCGGAGCCGCGTGTCTACAAGGCATTTGGAGCGGAGCCACGTGCGTACAAGGTGTGTGTGCGCCAGTGGTAGTTCCCCGCGGATGCCGCTCCCGTTCCTATAGTCCCGGCTGCCTCTGCTGGCAGCATTCTTCACTCGAGTCCTGGCTGAGCTGTCTGCTTTTTGCAGCTCAGCATGGTGGGGCACGATGATGTCATCACTGAGTGTCACTGTGCTGATACGTGCAGAGCGGAGCAGCAAGAAGAGAGGTGAGTATTTACTTTTTTTTTTTTAACCCGTGAATACAGTGATGGGAGACTATGTAATGTGCAATATAACATAGGAGGAGTATGGGGTGCAATATACTATATGGAGGAATATGAGGGCCCATTATACTATATGGAGGACTATGGGACTGCCTTATACTATATGTATTATAATATATGGAGGGTCGTGGAATGCATTATAATATATGGAGGACTATGGATGATGTATTAAAATATATATAGCCAATTATATAATATGGAAGCCATTTTAATATATCTGGAGGGTTCTGTGGGGGCATGATAATATTTGGAGGGGTGTGAGGAAGCCTTTATACTTTATGCAGGGCTCTTTGAGGGTTGCGTTGTAAATAAATATTACAATCTATATGTTTACATTACTTTGTTGCCACTATGAGGGGCGGGGGGGCCCCCAAAAAATTTCTTGCACCGGGGCCCACTACAGTCTGGGTCCGCCCCTGGGCAGAGGAGTCATACCGACTCACCCCATCAGGTTCCGGTCACTGGGTCCGAGCTACAGGGACACAGAGAATAGGCCCTGCAGAGAAACCAGCACTACAAGGAGGTTTAGCTTCCAGGACACCTGAAGCACCACCAAATGAGAGCCTGGAGTCAAGGCCTTGACAGGAATCCCATAGAAGTGCCCTCAGTGCAGCAAACTCGGGTGTGGAGAGTTACATGGATAGAGAAGTAACGGTCTGGTCGGGTTCCAAGCCTGCCAGACTCTGACAGAACAATTGAAGCAAGGAGGCCTACAACCCTACTCGCTGTGGAAATCCTGAAGTGTTTCCCTCACCTCCGGTCGAGTGTACCAGTACAGAACACCAGTAAAGGTACTGTGGCGCCCCGCAACGAGTGCGTCACAAGGGAGTATTGCAGCCGCAATATTCTCTGACTCAGCAATAAAATAGTTAACTTTGAGATCCAACCCAACATGCAACACCTAGAACAGGGGACCAATCATAGGTCCTGGTGGGTGGAGTGTTATGGTAGTGTAGGAGAACACACAATAGTCTAGAGCAGTCTGAGTCTGAGAACGGAGAAGAATCTAGAACCTGACAAGAGCAGACTAGAACTTGGAGAGGAGCGGGGGCTCCGCACCCCGTGCGGGCCCCTGGGCCGTCACCGGTCAGGTGTCAGCACCTGAGGCCTTACTAACCGGGATTGGGCATATCTACACGGGTTCCCAAAAGACTCCCGTGCCCACAACTCACAGCCGGTTCACTGGTACCGAAGCTGGCAGCAGTTCACCTCTGCCACGCGAACCAGAAGAGTGGAGGATCAGCTTTACAGGAGCACCCCACCACCAGTCAGTTTCCAGTCGTCTAACCAGCGGTGTACCCACTGAGGGATCCAAGGCTCCCCAAAGCATCCAGAACGTACAGCATGGATAGGGCATTGAAGCAGCCTCCCCGTACCCGACCTGGTATTCCTGGGCGACGCTGGCAAAAGAAACTAAGTAGGTAGAATGGAGGAACACTGCGGATCTCTGAGGGACACTATCACTGCTGAGTCCACCCAGTCTACTACTCAACCACTGTATACCATGTATTGCCTGCTGATTACAGTAAAGACCCGTTATAGAGACTTTCTGTGTCTGTGCTTCCTTATGAACTGTCCGTCCGCACAACAAGGTAACCGCAGCTGCCGCACAACATCTTGAGCAGCTCCAGCCCCCGGGGATCACCGCTCAGCCTGTGGGGAGCGTAACATCTTGCTGCTATCCATCCCCCGGGGGTTCCGCAGCGTCGGTAGTCCTTACCGAATCTTCTCATAGGTGGCGTCACGAATAAATTAAAACCCCTTTAATCTGTTCCACAAAGACGTCTTCACTTTTGATCTGCACTACACCGGGCCCCACTACCGGCAGGCGCGGTCCACCCGTGACAAGGAGGAAGGAAGCATCGCCTGTATAAACCGGAGTCAGCCGGCGGCCACGGTGAGTCAGAAAATGGCGTCACGAACAGGATACGAGCAGGCCCGTTACCCAACGGGTATAATGTGCTTAAACTGGACTTTATTGTCTACAATTTGGACTTTGTTCGTCCCTAAAAGAACTTTCCCGCCTTTTCATCATTGGGCCAAGATGGCGCCCAAGATGGCGTTCCCGCCACAAGAAGCCGCCACGTGCAAGCCCAGGAGTGAGTCAACCCCCCCCTCATCGTGGGAGGGCTAAAGACAAAAGGCGCCAAACTCTTTGTCCGCCCTGATTGCTCGAATCAACCATGGGGGCGGACCCCAAAGACTTTTCCCACGATTGGACTACAAAAGCCCAGAGGAAAATGGGAGTGAGAGACAGACTTCTTCACCAGCTCTACCAGAATGTCTTACCGGTTGAACGGGTGTGGTTTCCCTCCAAGAAGAGAATGGCCAGCATGAGACTCCAAGACCTAATGCAGGAGGTCGAGGCGGAGGCCAGAGCAGCCATCGGCCAACCGGGTCCGGATCCTGCCCTTACCATAGACGGCAGCCCCAACTTCTGGCTCGAGGCTCTACAAGACCTCCGGGTGCGGTTACTAGAGACTGTGGAATGGACGATTCGCAGCTGGAGTGCGACCCTAGGCAGACGACTACACCATGCGATGCAGCAGAGCCGACCGGGTACAGCTTCTCCAAGCCCAGACGACGTCACCAGCTTCTCAACAGCCTCACCGTCGCCTACCACCTGTCCTGCTCCGTCACCAGAGCCAATAGACTGCGTCATTCCGGTGGAGGCCGCAACTCGACCCGTTCCCGCGACCAATATCGCAACCGACCCCGTTCTTGAGCCGGAGCTCATACTACGCTCCACAGAAGAACTTGACCTTTACCAGGTTCCCACTGAGGAACCCGCGACATCTTTCACCACTACAGGGACTGTCGCCTGTTTTATCCCCGTACCGGAGGCTTCTCTTGCCATTGCCGAGGCCTACCTGGTAACCGGGATTGAAACACCTTTACCTGCGGAAACAGATGAAGAGGCAGGCAGCCTGGAAGCCCTGCAGGATGTCCCTACGGAAGGATCCGCAGCACCACCGCCCTGTTGTACAACGGAACAAGCTTCAACATCTCCAGCCTTCGAGCAGCCTGATGTGGTCATCGAGGAAGAGGTCGGAGAGGATGACGACGAGACCCACAGCACCGCTGAGGATTTCGACACCGGGTTCGCTTGGGGAGACAACAAGGAACTTCCTACCGGGCATACAGCTCGGGTACACTGGTCGGGTGCAATGCCGACACCTTCCCCTGTGCCGTTCCACCGGGTTCCGATACAGACAGCCCGCCAAGTTCAAGCTTCCCGCCAAACCACCAGCTCCGTTACTCATCTCTACACCCCGAGCCGTAACGACGGAGATGTACGCCAGAGACGACGAGAGGAGTGGCAAGCCCGTGAACGCGCCAACATTCAGGCCCGTGCCGAGGCTCGCCGCCAACCGCCGCTGCCTGCTGAACTCCGCCGTGAAGGTAGAATCTCCACCTTTAACTTACATACGGGGTGGGGGTTCGCTTGGGAGGTGGGTTTGAATGAGGAGGTGTTTGTGGGGCGCCGGGACGTTGAGTCAAACTTGCCAAGAGGACATCCCGATCGCGACCTATACCGGGGCGATATTATCACCTACGAGCGCTACGCTTGTGCAGATGGGTGGTTCGCTATCCGGGTGCGCCATCGTTCTCCGTGCCAGTGACTTTAAAACTTGAACTTCCTCAATGACTCTGTTCCCGTTAATCACTGACTGTATGATCTTGCGGCTACAGCCTGGACTCTAGTTAAAGGACAGCCGACCGCACGCCGGGTCCGCACAAAGTGATTACCTGTTTCTTTGCTTATGTCACCAAAGCATACCTTTACCTGTTTCCATTTTAATAAAAGTGTGTCATATATGTTATAAAAATACAAAAAAAACCTCTGTAATGTGAGTAGTTTGACGCTTGGGGACAAGCTTATTCAAGGGGGAGTGTGGCGCCCCGCAACGAGTGCGTCACAAGGGAGTATTGCAGCCGCAATATTCTCTGACTCAGCAATGAAATAGTTAACTTTGAGATCCAACCCAACATGCAACACCTAGAACAGGGGACCAATCATAGGTCCTGGTGGGTGGAGTGTTAGGGTAGTGTAGGAGAACACACAATAGTCTAGAGCAGTCTGAGTCTGAGAACGTAGAAGAATCTAGAACCTGACAAGAGCAGACTAGAACTTGGAGAGGAGCGGGGGCTCCGCACCCCGTGCGGGCCCCTGGGCCGTCACCGGTCGGGTGTCAGCACCTGAGGCCTTACTAACCGGGATTGGGCATATCTACACGGGTTCCCAAAAGACTCCCGTGCCCACAATCCACAGCCGGTTCACTGGTACCGAAGCTGGCAGCAGTTCACCTCTGCCACGCGAACCAGAAGAGTGGAGGATCAGCTTTACAGGAGCACCCCACCACCAGTCAGTTTCCAGTCGTCTAACCAGCGGTGTACCCACTGAGGGATCCAAGGCTCCCCAAAGCATCCAGAACGTACAGCATGGATAGGGCATTGAAGCAGCCTCCCCGTACCCGACCTGGTATTCCTGGGCGACGCTGGCAAAAGAAACTAAGTAGGTAGAATGGAGGAACACTGCGGATCTCTGAGGGACACTATCACTGCTGAGTCCACCCGGTCTACTACTCAACCACTGTATACCATGTATTGCCTGCTGGTTACAGTAAAGACCCGTTATAGAGACTTTCTGTGTCTGTGCTTCCTTATGAACTGTCCGTCCGCACAACAAGGTAACCGCAGCTGCCGCACAACATCTTGAGCAGCTCCAGCCCCCGGGGATCACCGCTCAGCCTGTGGGGAGCGTAACATCTTGCTGCTATCCATCCCCCGGGGGCTCCGCAGCGTCGGTAGTCCTTACCGAATCTTCTCATAGGTGGCGTCACGAATAAATTAAAACCCCTTTAATCTGTTCCACAAAGACGTCTTCACTTTTGATCTGCACTACACCGGGCCCCACTACCGGCAGGCGCGGTCCACCCGTGACAAGGAGGAAGGAAGCATCGCCTGTATAAACCGGAGTCAGCCGGCCACGGTGAGTCAGTACCAAAAGACTTTATGTGTGCATGTCCCTCCTTCCATCTGCACCACACTGACTGCGCTTCCCTATTACCCCCACTCCATCCTACAGCCCCGGGGACCCCTGCTCGTCCTGTAGGGAGCGGTTCCATCTTGCTGCCGCCCATCACCCCGGAGGCCCAAGCAGCGCCGGTGCTATCACCGGACCCCTAGAGGTGGCGTCACGACAGACACTTTTATTATTTTCTTGTCACCCACTTTTCATCTGCTTCCCCCGGGTCCACGGCCTCAGGCACCGCTACCAGTGACTTCCCCCAGAGACTGCGCCTGAGTGATCCGAGTACCCCCAGGGCCTGGGCCGGACAGTTTCTGGCATCACGAACAGGATCCCGTGCCCGGTGTAACCGGGTACTGTGCGCCATTTATTGACTGTGATTGTGAACTGTAAAATTTGAATCGCCATTGCTGCGCCACAGAGCGGGAAAGGAAGGAGCGTTACAGTGCATGGGCGCGAAGACAGGCCCTGCCCCATGCTCTGACGAGATCCTCTGGACGCAGCAGCTGGATCCGGAAACTCCCGTGGTTCTCCACTCCCCGCCCGCCGAGCCGACTACTTCTGTTGATTTGAAAGAGACTGGCAGCGATTAACTAGGGGGGAGCGAGAATGAGTAACCCGGACCCCAGCAACGCAGTAGTCCCGCTTGTGAACCCGCCTGCCGTACCGGCAGGAGCCCAGAATGGACAGCTTGTAGTCGCCAATCCACCCGGTGGCGTCATGCTGCCACCGACACCTGCACCAATAGCCCAGATAATGCCAATATCTCTGCCGTACGTCCCAAATGCAGCCTGTTTACCCAAGTATGACGGCAAGCCAGGCACCCTAGATGCATTCCAGAGGAAGATATGTACCGTGCTGGACATGTACGTGATGACCGGTAAGCAGAGGGCATCAGTAGTAATGAGACAGTTAACAGGTGGAGCAGAGCTGGAAACCCGAAACTGGTCTGCGGAAGATCAGGAGTCTGTTGAACAAATATTTACAAAGTTAAAGAGAGTTTTTGAGCATCATACTGAATCTGAATTAAGACTGTTGTTTTACTATTGCAAGCAAGGGGTACAGGAAAGTGTCCTAGATTATTCCCTACACCTGCAAGAGGCACTGAGACTCCTTAAACAAGCAGATCCCGGTGGCGTTCGTGATGAGAACAAAACACTAATTGAATAGTTTGTAATAGGCCTCAAGTTACCTGATGACAGGAAACATGCGCGCTGGTGGGCTCTTCAAAACCCTGATGCAGAGTTTGCAATGCTGAAAGAGTTAACTGTTAGGGGACAGCAGCTCCCGGCAGTGCCAGACTTAAACCCACAGCTGCAATGGACTAAAACCCCTTCCTTGCTGGAAGCACCTTCTTCATCCCCAGCAGCAGAATCCAGTATCCAGGCTGTGACTCTGACCGGTTTGACAGTCTGTGTTCAGAGGTGCACCAGCTGACCAAAGAGGTGGCAAAGCTCCGAGGTGCAAGGCAACCCAAGACAGAAGCAAGGCCATCAGACAAGATCCAGCTCGCTGACAGCCCCGACGACGTTCCACGGATGAAGAGGAGGACACCACCACTTCGAGGGAGGACCACAAATCGCTACAGTGCCGATGGACAGCCCATCTGTCGTAAGTGGAACAAAGAAGGGCACATCTACTGGTTCTGCCCTTTAAACGAGCAGCCCCTGGGACCGGAGGGCCAACCCCAGGAGTAGACAGTCCAGGCCCGTCCAACTGGGAGCGCAGGTACGTGGGAGATCGTCCGTGCCTGTCCATCATCATCGACGGCACCGCTACCACTGCATTGGTAGATACGGGATCCACATGTGATATTGAGTACCAATGTAATGGTTAACTGCCTAGCTAAAGTGTTGTTTTTGCTCCAACAGAGTGCAGATACCGCTATGCCAAGCGAGAGGAGAGCTCTTCAGAGGGAGATCCGAGCTCTTGTGTATCAGCAGCAGGTAACAATGTCTAATGGTGAAATTGGCAGTGTACGTGTAACAGATCCAATTCCTATAGTAGTGCCACCAAGAAGTGAAATGATGATCTGGTGTCGGCAGCAGTAGGCCTCAGAGGGCAGGAGTACCAGGCAGTAGTGGAGCCAGTGATGTCTGACAGTAGTCCTACACTCCTGACAGCCAGGGGGTGGTTGATGTGCGAAAAGGAAGGGTGCCTGTACGTGTCTTAAATTATGGTGATGATGAAGTAAAGCTGCCAAGGTATTCCACTGTTGCAAAACTGTACCATGTAGATAACAACTCAATACATGAAGCTGAATCACTAGCTCAGACAGTGTCAGACAAACCCCCTGATTCCAAGAACCAGCTAGAGAAATGGTGTCAGGAGCTCAGTATAGGAACTGACAACACATCTTCTCACCAGAAAAATGGAGTTTATCGGGTAGTTCGGGAATACGAACAAGTATTTAGCAAGCATCCACTTGATTTTGGGAGGATTAAAGGGGTACAACATCATATACATATACATATATACAGGTAACTTACTGGTTACAGAGAAATCATGGAGACATTGTTCTATCTTGTTGCTGTGTACAAATGGAACTATGTCTCCATGATTTCACTGCAGCCAGTAAGTTACCTGTAGAAAACCTGTTACCTGTAGCCGCATGTAAAGTGGCCATTAGAGATAGTTGTAGCCCCTGGGCAGCACCACTGGTCCTGGTTAAAAAGAAAGACGGTAGTATGAGGATGTGTGTAGATTATAGATAGATCAACAGAGTAACACACAAAGATGCATACCCATTACCCCGCATAGAAGAGTCACTGGCTGCGTTAAAGTCTGCCAATTACTTCTCAAACTTGGATCTTACTAGTGGGTACTGGCAGGTCTCCGTTGCAGAAGAAGATCGTGAGAAGACAGCCTTCACGACACCAATGGGGGTTATGTAAGTTCAACAGTATGCCATTCACCAGGAACTTTCCAGAGAGTGATGGAGTGCTGCCTAGGCCACAGAAACTTTGAGACTGTGCTGCTGTACCTGGACGATGTCATAGTATACTCCAAGACCTATGAAGATCACCTACAACACCTGAGTGAAGTGTTTGAATTGTTGTTCAAGTATGGTATGAAGTTGAAACCGTCAAAGTGTCACTTGTTGAAACCCAAAGTCCAGTACCTGGGACATGTGGTCAGTGCAGAAGGCGTAGCACCCGACCCGGACAAGGTTACTGTCATCAAGAACTGGCCAGCGCCAACAACCTTCAAAGAGGTACGTCAATTCTTGGGACTGGTCGGGTACTACAGGAGGTTTATCAAGGGCTACACAAAGATGGCAGCGCCCATGCAAGATCTCCTGGTGGGTCAATCCATGAAAGGTAAGATCAGAGGCCCTCCGTTCCGGTGGGGGCCAGAACAAGAACAGTCTTTCCAGAAGCGGAAAGATGCCTTAACAGGAGAAGAGATCTTGACCTACCCTGATTACAACCTGCCGTTCCTGTTATACACGGATGCAAGCAATGAAGGCTTAGGAGCCGTCTTGGCTCAGAAACAGCAAGGCAAAGAGAAGGTAATAGCCTACGCCAGCAGAAAACTCCGTCCAACAGAGAGGAACCCGGAGAATTACAGCTCTTTTAAGTGGGAGTTCTTGGCCTTAGTCTGGGCGATCACTGAACATTTTAAGCACTACCTGGCGTCCTCCAAGTTCACGGCTTTCACTGACAACAACCCTCTAACCCATTTAGAGACTGCAAAGCTGGGAGCCATGGAGCAGCGTTGGATGGCAAGATTTTCAAACTACGACTTCACTGTTAAGTACCGGGCAGGTCACAAGAATGGCAACGCTGTTGCCCTGTCCAGAATGCCTAATCTACCAGATGAAGGAGAAGACATAGATGAACTGGAAGAGGTAGAGTTATCAGCTTTCCATCGTCCAAGTACAGCCTCATGTCATCAGGCAAGCCAAAGACGTAAAGAGAGAACAGTGAACCGGTTATCCCACCATAACTGGAAAGAGACTCAAGACGGTGACCCAGATGTTAGTTTAATCAAAGAGCTAATAACCAAAGAACACTCCAGTCTGAGTTCAGATGCTTCACAAGATGCCAAACGCCTATGGAAAGAAAAAGGGAAATTGTTCGTCTACCAAGGGAAGCTATGCAGACGTTACCTTAATCCCAGGACACATGAGCTTATCTGGCAAATAGTTGTTCCCAAATGAGATGTCAAGATGATACTGGAAGCTTATCACAATGATGTGATGATGTGAAATTTGATATGCTGTTAAAAGACAGTTTCTACTGGGTTGGCATGAAAGGTTCCATTGAAAGATGGTGTAAGAACTGTGGACCGTGTCACCTTAGAAGGAAAGACCAGCAAAGTCAGAAGGCTCCGCTACAGCCAATCATTACCAAGAGACCTCTTGAAATCATGGCTCTAGATCATGTGAAGTTAACACCTAGCAGGACAGGGTACACCTATGCACTTACAATGGTTGATCACTAATCAAGATTCCTAGTAGTCGTACCAGTTAAAGATTTAACTGCAGAAGTCGCAGCCAAGACCTTCCAGAATTACTTTTGTCGACCGCACGGGTATCCAGATCAAGTATTGACAGATCAAGGTCCAGCATTTGAGTCAGAATTGTTCCACGCGTTCTTGGGATTGTATGGGTGTAAAAAGATAAGAAAACCACCGTATCATCCACAAACAAATGGTCTGTGCAAGAAGATGAACAACATCGTCATCGATATGTTGAAGATTTTACCACTTGACGAGAGAAATCAGTGGCCAGAAAAGCTACCTGACTTAGTGGATATCTACAATCACATCCCTGTCAGTTCTACCAGCTACGCACCAGCATACCTAATGCGAGCAAGACCAGGAAAACTCCCAATTGACTTGGAGATGGGAACAGTAGAACCAACCCAAGACACTTCAGATGAAGATTGGAACTATCACCGTCAAGAATAGTACAAGAAAGTTCAAGAAAGTGTTGAGAAGAACTTAGAGCAAAGTAGAAGTAAGCAAGAACATGACTTCAATAAACATGCCTCAGCAGAACCTTTAACACCAGGTGAACTAGTCCTCAAGAGAAAAAGAAAAACAAACAAACTAGATGACCATTGCTAATCAAAACCCTATACAGTTATGCAATCCCACTTTGATAATTCAAAAACTTGTGTAATCAGCAGAGATGGAGGAAGAACAACCGCAACAGTATCAAGAGATCATCTAAAGAGATGCCCTGATCAGTTGAAACCACAACAAATAACCTATCCCTTATCAGCAGTTGAAGAACCAAAAGAAAAAGTAATCCACAATGAAATTGGAGATCTACCAGCAGACTGGCCTCAATACAATGGAGCAGTTATCATACCAGTCATTTCGTTCTATCAGCCTGTGGAAAATCAAGTCCCAATTCAACCTGTAGAAGAATCAGAATCAATACCAGAACCAAGAAGACCAGAAGAACCCGTTCAAGTGCAAGAAATGCAGCCTGTTGTACCGGAACCAGAGATTCCTGCAATCGGTGAACCTGTCAGTCCATTAGAAAGACTACATGCACACTATGGTATACCAGAATCACGTAGATCCAATAGGTTAAGAGAAAGTGCACGCACAACACCAGAAGTAGACATCAGTGACACACCAATACTGCGCAGATCAACCCGTAGTACCTTTGGTCAGTTACCGCTCAGATTCAGAGAATAAACCATACCGTGTCAAGAATGAACAGATGTAAATAGTGACTTTAGTCCGCAAGTGTGAATAGTAGTGTATAGACGGGTGGAGGAACTGGGCACAGCCCCAGGCATATCAAGTTGGGAATAGAAAGTGCCAGGGGTAGAGAAAGTGGGTAAGACCTGGCCTCCTAAGCAGAGACACCCATAGGGAAATTATGTAAAGTATGAAGTATCTTAACCCGTAAATGTGTTTAAAGCCATCAGAGACTTTACTGCTGGACTTTACCTTTTCCCGATTGTTTGAACCCGGACTATGGTCACAGGACTAGTGTGGCTAAAAACTAACTTTACTCTTTTTCCAGCCTGCGGCAGATGGACTAGTGCCGTAAGGACTGCTTTTTCATATTTTTCTCTTTTCATTTTCAGTGATTTTTGTAAAATTTTGAATTTAAGACTTTGTAAATACTTGTTATTAAATGTATATAAATGTGTGAAGTTATAACAAATACTTTTGCTCACTCCGGGAGAACTGAGGTTAACTAGGGGGGGATGTGGCACCCTGTGCCAGGTCACCACAGACTCCCTTGGGACATGGAAGGATTTTACTCAGTGAGTAACCCACTAACAAACAACACCTTTCACCCCAGGCCTGTAGGGGGAGCCCAACTGGTTGCCTTAAGCCAGTTCCCCCTATAAATACAGGCTCTAGAGGGAAAAACACAAGACTGTGCAGTCACTACAGAACTGAGAAGAGCTGAGTGAGCTGAGCTGGTACTGGAGCCGTGCTAGGCCCATACCAGAGACCACCTGAGACAGTGGTAGACCCGCAGAGTAGGGGTCGCAGGCAAAGGAGAGAAACGTCCTACGAGAAGGGGGCAGAGGAGTCATACCGACTCACCCAATCAGAGTTCCGGTCACTGGGTCCGAGTTACAGGGACACAGAGAATAGGCCCTGCAGAGAAACCAGCACTACAAGGAGGTTTAGTTTCCAGGACACCTGAAGCACCACCAAATGAGAGCCTGGAGTCAAGGCCTTGACAGGAATCCCATAGAGTGCCCTCAGTGCAGCATACCCGGGTGTGGAGAGTCACACAGAGAGAGAGAGAAGTAACGGTCTGGTCGGGTTCCAAGCCTGCCAGACTCTGACAGAACAATTGAAGCAAGGAGGCCTACAACCCTACTCGTTGTGGAAATCCTGAAGTGTTTCATTCACCTCTGGTCGAGTGTACCAGTACAGAACACCAGTAAAGGTACCAAATGACTTTATGTATGCGTGTCCCTCCTTCCATCTGCACCACACTGACTGCGCTTCCCTATTACCCCCACTCCATCCTACAGCCCCGGGGACCCCCGCTCGTCCTGTAGGGAGCGGTTCCACCTTGCTGCCGCCCATCACCCCGGAGGCCCAAGCAGCGCCGGTGCTATTACCGGACCCCTACAGGTGGCGTCACAACAGACACTTTTATTATTTTCTTGTCACCCACTTTTCATCTGCTTCCCCCAGGTCCACGGCCTCAGGCACCGCTACCCGTGACTTCCCCCAGAGATTGCGCCTGAGTGATCCGAGTACCCCCAGGGCCTGGGCCGGACACAAGTGTTGGGCGTTTTTTTCTCATCCGATAGACGGACGAGAAAGCAGTTGCAACATACTGCGACAGTATGCGATTCACACGCGAGACTCGCCAATGCAAGTCTATGGGTCCGACAAAATCACGGACTGCACATGGTCAGCACATCGGCCATCCGAGAGATATCCATTTTTTTTCACTGATACATTATCATTCTGCTGCTCACACAACTGTAAAAACTGTTCCTGTAAATGATTATACAGTAAATAGCTGCTGAGAAAAAAACGGATGTCACAAGGACGGCACACGGAAGCCACACTGATCAAAAAATGGACGACACTCGTAAGCCTCTCGGGAACGACTATCGGACCGCAATTTTACTCGCCAGTGTGTTTCCACCTTAACTGCTCTGATGGACTACTGGCCCACCCCAGGGCCGTGGGGTACACAGTCCCGGGCTTCGGTTCACGGGGGAAGTCACTGGGGCCTACGCCCGGTCCCGTGGCCCTGGAGGTCGCTTAAAAAGTTTGGAAAAATATAAAAAATAAAAGTGATTCGTGACGCCTCCTACGGTTTCGGTAATGTTACTGGTGCTGCGGGACAGACCTCCGGGGTGATGGTGGAGCAGCAAGATGGTGACGCTCCCCGTAGGTGGAGCAGGATCCCCGGGGCAGTTGTAATAGTTTTTACACAGGGAGGCAGCTTACCACACGGCCTGGTTACCAATCTTTTCAATGCAACAAGTATGCGGCTCATCAGATAGAGGGGACAGTCTATGAAAGGGAGCAGGATGAGGGGCCCTAATAAGTCACACACAGGGTTGATGTTTCCGTATATTCTACTGATGGTTCAGGTTTAGTCCAGGGTACAGTCTCTGATGGTACAGGTCCGGGTGGTCTGGTAACAGGGCAGGATCTCCACACCCGGCGAGTTATGAGGCCTTCTTGTTGCACTGTGTCTGTTTTAGTCCTGGGCTGTCTAAAGCTACACCCTGACCCTCTCCTGTAGTCTTTAGTTGTATGGCAGGCGGTGAGAGCCCTGCTGCTGGGCACCGCTCTATCCATTGCGGTCCCTGGCCCTGCTAAGTGGCTGTCTCTCTGGCTCCCGATCTTTACTGCTGGGCTTTCAGGTCCCTTGCAGTCATGGACTCTGGTGTCCGGTTTCAGGCGCTGTTCCTTCGGGGCAAACTGGTATTGCTCCACTCCCCCTGCTATTACTCCTTGCCTCTGACCCTAGCTCTCGGGTCCCTCACACAGCTTAGTAGCTCTCGCTGGCACGGGCTTAGCGCAGCCCTGTCACCAGGTTGTCTTCACAGTCCTTCGTGGAACTGCACTCTAACTGAACTGTCTCCTCCTCCAGGCCTAAATTTATAGGGGATCTCGCCTGAACTTGTTTTGTAGAGCTCCCCCTTCAGGTCTGTGGAAGGTGTTGTGTGCGGGTGTGGCACCCCATGGGTTAATGTGCCACAATAACATCACATGGGTTCTCTCCCCCACTACACACTGACAAACACTACCACCTCTGGGCAATAGAGGGAGCACCTCCTGCTCCCTTATATACTCTTGTCCATGAGGGAGAGCTGAGTTCAGCTCGGAGCAGGGCTGAGGAAAGGACACAGAGCAGAGTTAGCTCAGTGCAGACCTAGCAAGGGTCAGAGGAACAAGGAGAACGAAAGACAGAGGAACACGTCTGGGAGCTGGAGTGACACCATCACTTGCCCCAGAAGTACGCACAGAGAGACGGACACCGGATCCGGTACTGTGTCTGGCACCCACAGCACAGCGAATCCAGGAACAGCGGGATCTCTAGATACCCCCTAGTACCAGAGTGAAGCAACACGGAGGGGTCAGTGCAGCATAGAGGACCCAAGTTGCCTAGCCAAGTGGTACCAGCAGCATACAGAGAGAGACGTGAGAAATCCTAGCAGCTTAGCTTGAAGCAGCAGCTCAGGACACACACACAGAGTGCAGCACAAGGAAGTCAACAACCCGGACAGGGTGTGGGGAGAGAGCCCAGCTCCATTACAGACTCCGTGGACTATAACCTGCAATAATATCAGCAGTAAAGCCTTGGAAAACAACTTTGGAGTCTGTGTAGTGATTGCGACCTTTGCTCCAGATTCAGCACAGAGACAATTCCTCCCTGCAGATCCAGCCTGTCAGCTCTGCAGCATCAGGACAAGAAGGGAATTACAGTATCAACTAAACGTAAGTGTGTGTGTCCTCCAACTCTTCCCCACCATCTATAACCCCAATAGACTTTAAACCTTTACTGCCCCGGGGGATACAGTTCCCCCCACTGGAACTATACCACCTCCGCTGCCCTCACATCACCCCCGGAGGTTCTGCAGCAGCGGCGGCCCCCATTACTGGCCGCATCAAGTGGGTGGCGTCACCCGTGACATATCCCTTGTAAATATTCCCCTTTTATTGTGCTGAGCCAGGGACACGGTCCGGACCAGGCCATCAGTGACATCCCCAGCAGCAGATCGGTCCGGTACCGAGTACCCCACGTCCCTTGGGGCTCCACAACCTGGCGTCACGAACAGGATCTACCCGGTCCAAAAGAATTGGACCCAGTGCGCCATCTGAACTGTATTTTTGAGAATCCGCCATTTTGGAGCGCGCGGCGCGCGGGAAAGAAAGGGGGCGGTACCCTGCATTGGCGCGAACCCAGCCTCCTCCCCTGGTGCTGACGACATCCGGCGGGGAAGGAGATCCCTGCTGCGCCCCGGAACCTCCCATAGACATCCGGACGGAAGCGGAAGACGGAGGGCGCATATTAACTAAGGGGGCCCAAGATGTCGCAGGCCGATGCACAAGATGGCGGCGGAGTAGCCGATGGAGCTGCAGCGCCGGGTCAGCCAGTAGCGTCCGGTGGTGCAGCGGCGCAAGGAACAGCATCCATAATGCCATTCCTGATGCCGTATACTCCAGGGGCAATGTGGCTGCCCCAATACTCCGGTGAGCCTAATACTTTAACTGACTTTATGCAAAAGATTAAAGAGTACTATGTGATGTATCCCCTCACTGAAGCCCAGCGTGTAGGAATGATAATGGGACAGTTAACGGGCAATGCACGGCGTGAGGTGGCGTCCTGGCTGGACACAGATAAGGACACTGTAGAGCATCTAGCAGCCAGACTGAAAGCAACTTTTGAATCTGCTGTTGATGCCCGGGCTAAGATGAGGTTCTTTGCATGCCACCAGAAACCTAAACAGAGTGCCAGAGACTTTGCCTTGAACCTACAAGAAGCACTCAAAGCCCTTAAGCTGGCAGAACCTGCTTTAGCCCCGGGAGCTGATAAAATGCTATTTGACCAATTTATTGAGGGCCTCCATTCCCCTTCCCATCGAGGACAGTTAAGCATGGTACTGCTGCAGAACCCTGACATGACATTTACTGAGCTGAAGGATAGAGCTATCCGCCTGCAGCAGCTGGAGGAGCCAAGGGAATTAACATCTGTGCTTGACACTGCAGCAGCACCTCAGCAGGCGGCAGCACCAGCGACATCTGCTATGTCAACGACTGCTGCTGAGGCTGGGGACTATATCTCAAATGCAGCCATCAACCAAAAGCTAGATGCCCTGACAGACACCGTGATCTCCATGGCCAAGGTCATCAAGGACCTGCGAGAGTCAAAACCTGCACCCAAGATCGAGTTGGCGACCAGCAGAGAGGATGTTCCGTGGATGAGGCCCAGACGATACCCAGCAGCAAGAGGACGACCCAGCGATCGCTACCAACCAGATGGACAGCCCGTCTGCCGCCGTTGCCAGAAACCAGGTCATTTTGCTCGAGAGTGTCCTTTAAACGACGATACCCTGGGCAGGCGGGCCGCTCCCCAGGAATGAACGCTCAAGGCCCCTCAGCCTGGTATGACAAATTTGTGGGAGGAAAGCCGGTGATCCCTATTGTGTTGGATGGCATCCCCTTTAGTGCCTTGCTGGATACTGGATCCCAAATAACATCTATCCCACATGTTCTATATAAAAGGTACTGGGCTGATTCAGACATTACTAATGCGCCAGATGGCTTTAACTTTAAAGTGTGGGCTGGTAATGGATTGATGATACCAAAGGTTGGATTTAGAGAGATGAATATTCAGGTTGGGAAGGTAGAATTGCAGAAACAGGGTATTATAATCGTAGATGTCGACCGGCGAGGCCGTGAACCCGTGATGGTGGTAGGAATGAATGTCATTGAGAAATGTTTTTCCGAAGTGTTAAGTGTTTTACAGCAAATCGCCGAGACTGCCGGAACAGGACAACAGAGGCTTCTGCACAAAGAGATCAAAGCCCTGATGTTGAAGCAGCAGGTAGAAATCTCCGGAGGTGAGATCGGCAGTGTCAGAGTAAGTGACCCAATACCTATTGTAATTCCTCCCAAAACTGAAATGTTGGTGTGGTGCAGAGCCGCAATAGGCATTAAAGGGCAAGATTATCAGGCCCTGGTAGAACCCGTGTACTCAGACAGTAGACCGACCATACTCACTGCTAGAGGAGTGGTTGACGTACACAGGGGAAGAGTGCCATTACGCCTGTTGAACTGCGGAGAAGATGAGGTCACATTACCAAAGTATGCTACCATGGCTAAGTTGTACACGGTTGATAACAACAACATCACCGTCGCTGAGCCCTTGAACCCGTCATGTCAGGCGGATGACAATGGCTCAGAGGAGAAGCAGGAGGATTGGTGCCAAAAGCTGCATGTAGGTACCAGTTCTACACCTCCCCATCACAAGCATGGAGTATACCGGGTAGTGAAAGAATATGAGCAGATATTCAGCAAACACCCGTTAGACTTTGGGTAGATCAAAGGGGTAGAGCACACTATACCCACAGGTAACCATCAACATATAAAGGAGAGGTATAGACCCTTACCACCAGCTCACTACCAAACCACCAAAGACATGCTCAGAGAAATGAAATCTGCAGGGGTAATAAGAGACAGTTGTAGCCCCTGGGCAGCACCTCTAGTGTTAGTCAAAAAGAAGGATGGGACCATGAGAATGTGCGTAGATTACCGGCAGATTAACCACATTACCCATAAGGACGCATACCCATTACCTAGGATTGAGGAGTCATTAGCTGCATTAAAATCTGCTAACTACTTTTCCACCCTTGATCTGACTAGTGGGTACTGGCAGGTTCCTGTGGCCGAGGCCGACAAGGAGAAGACAGCGTTTACTACGCCAATGGGCCTCTGTGAGTTTAATTGTATGCCGTTCGGACTCTGCAACGCACCCGGAACCTTCCAACGTCTGATGGAGAGCTGCCTCGGACACAAAAACTTTGAAACTGTCCTCCTGTACCTAGATGACGTCATAGTCTACTCGAAGACGTATGAGCAACATCTACAAGACCTGGCAGAAGTGTTCGAAGCTTTATCGAAATATGGCATGAAAATCAAGCCATCCAAGTGTCACCTTCTCAAACCAAAGGTACAGTACCTGGGACATGTCGTGAGTTCAGAGGGAGTAGCACCGGATCCTGATAAAGTCACAGCAATAAGGGATTGGCCAAGACCTACGAACGTGAAAGAAGTGAGGCAATTCCTGGGCCTGGTAGGCTATTATAGAAGATTTATCCGAGGATTCACGAAGCTAGCAGCTCCTCTGCAAGACATTCTGGTAGGACGGTCCAGGAAGACTTCAAACTGTAATTCCCTGGCATGGTGGGATGAAGAAAGAGAAAATTCCTTCAATCAGCTAAAAAGCGCGCTGACGGGAGAAGAGATCCTGGCATACCCTGATTACCATCAACCATTCATTCTTTACACGGATGCCAGCAACGTGGGACTGGGAGCAGTATTGTCGCAGAAGCAAGGAGGCAAAGAACGAGTTATTGCCTTTGCAAGCAGGAAGCTCCGGCCTACAGAACGAAATCCCGAGAACTATAGCTCCTTCAAGTTAGAGCTACTAGCAGTAGTCTGGGCTGTAACCGAACGCTTTAAACATTACTTAGCAGGTGCAGAATTCACCATCTACACGGATAACAACCCGTTGACTCACCTGGACACAGCCAAATTAGGTGCTTTGGAGCAGCGATGGATAGCCCGGCTATCAAACTACAACTTTGTCATCAAATATCGGGCAGGCCGCAAGAATGGGAACGCAGATGCCTTATCCCGGATGCCGCACCTGAAAGACGTGGAAGAGGAACCGGAAGAGTTGGAAGAGATTGAACTCCCGGCCTTTCATCGTTCAAGGGTAGAAGATTATCGACCCGGCATCTACCAAAAGAAACAGGAAATAAACCTTAACCCGTTAAGACACTACGGATGGGCTGAAGCTCAAGATACTGATCCAGCCGTGAAGCTAGTGAAAGAACTGCTTACGCAACAACATGCACACCCTGGACAGAATGCCCCAGCTGAAGCTATACAGCTATGGAAGGATAAAGGCAAGTTGTTCCTGCATCAAGGGAAGCTCTGTAGACGATTTACCAATCCCAAGACGCATGAACTGGTCTGGCAAATAATCGTGCCCAAGCGAGACACTCAAATGGTCTTAGAGGCTTATCATGACAACGCAGGTCATTTCGGATGGAAGAAGTTAGAAGCAATCCTGAGAGACAGATTCTATTGGGTTGGCATGAGAGGATCCATTGAACTATGGTGCAGAAGATGTGCCGCATGCAAACTCAGAAGGAAAGATCTACAGAAAGCTCCACTTCAACCAATAATAACCAAGCAGCCTCTTGAACTAGTCGCATTAGATCACGTCAAGTTGTCACCAAGCCGGTCAGGCTATGTCTATGCCCTAACCATCGTGGACCATTACTCACGCTTCTTAGTGGTGGTACCAGTCAAAGACTTGACAGCGAAGACTGCAGCAAAAGCATTCCAGACGCATTTCTGTAGACCACATGGTTACCCAGAACAAGTCCTTGCAGACCAAGGTCCAGCTTTTGAATCAGAACTGTTCAAGGAATTCTGCAATATGTACGGTTGCAAGAAGATTCGCACAACAACGCATCATCCCCAAACAAATGGTCTCTGCGAGAAAATGAATCATATCGTAATCGAACTGTTAAAGACCTTACCAGAGTCAGAAAGAAACCAGTGGCCAGATAGATTGCCTGATTTGGTAGACTTATACAACCATGTCCCCGTGAGTTCTACAAACTGCACTCCAGCTTATCTTATGCGTGCAAGACCCGGTAAGCTACCAATTGATCTAGAAATGGGAGTTGAAAAACCAGATACAGAAGTAGAAGAAACAGATTGGGATATCAAACGTCAGAAACAGTATCACCAAGTGCAAGAATGTGTAGAGAGAAACCTACAACAAGCAAGAGCAAGACAAGAAAAGACCTTTAACAAACATGCTCAAGCAATGCCATTACAAGAAGGTGATCAAGTTCTCAAGAGAAAGAGACGTATAAACAAACTGGATAATCAGTGGGAAACCATCCCATACACAGTACTACCATCTAACCAAGACAATGTAAAAACCTATTTGATAAGCAAAGATGAAGGAAGAACCTCACAAGTCGTATCTCGTGATCAACTCAAATTGTGTCCTGAAACCCTGAAGACACCTGAAGTCATAGAACCCGTACAGGTCCAACCTACCCAAGAGAAAGAAAAAGAAGAAGAAGTATTCCACACGGTACTAGGAGATTTTCCTAAAACATGGCCAAATTACCATGGAGCAGTTGTCGTACCAATGATTGCATTCCCTTCAATGATGGACTCAAAACCAGAACCTGTGTTACCAGAACCTGTGTTACCAGAACCCGTGTTACCTGAAGAAGACCCAAGACTTGAAGAACTGGAAGTAGAATCCGAAGAGGAAGAACAAATTCCTGGTCCCAGCGAACTTGCCACTCCTGCAGTCAGACCTCCATCTGCCATAACACCATGCACCCCAAATAGGTACACGTCCACTCACACTTTCATACTAACTCCACCAACATTGCGCAGATCAGAGCGTAGTACCCAAGGTCAGATACCAGCTAGGTACAAAGAATAAAATACAGAATTAAATGTATAATGTAAATATGTTGTTTGAATATAAATTGAATTCAGTGGACAAATGTACATAGTTATTGCAACGTTAAAAAAGCCCAGTACCTACAGAGACTATCCTGTATGAACTTTGAACTCTTCTTATTTACTTATGGACCATATATACCACGGACTGGTTGTGGTAAGAACTCTCTTGTATATATATTCATCAGCCCGGAGGCAATAGACTAAACCTCTGGAAAGACTACTTTTTGACTTTTCGAACTCTTTTTCACATTTTAGTGATTTTTGTACTTTTTCATTTTAAGTCTATGTCAATATTAATTGTGTTTAATTGTTGTTTACTTGTTTTTCCACAGTCCCGGAGTACTGTATTTAACTAAGGGGAATGTGGCACCCCATGGGTTAATGTGCCACAATAACATCACATGGGTTCTCTCCCCCACTACACACTGACAAACACTACCACCTCTGGGCAATAGAGGGAGCACCTCCTGCTCCCTTATATACTCTTGTCCATGAGGGAGAGCTGAGTTCAGCTCGGAGCAGGGCTGAGGAAAGGACACAGAGCAGAGTTAGCTCAGTGCAGACCTAGCAAGGGTCAGAGGAACAAGGAGAACGAAAGACAGAGGAACACGTCTGGGAGCTGGAGTGACACCATCACTTGCCCCAGAAGTACGCACAGAGAGACGGACACCGGATCCGGTACTGTGTCTGGCACCCACAGCACAGCGAATCCAGGAACAGCGGGATCTCTAGATACCCCCTAGTACCAGAGTGAAGCAACACGGAGGGGTCAGTGCAGCATAGAGGACCCAAGTTGCCTAGCCAAGTGGTACCAGCAGCATACAGAGAGAGACGTGAGAAATCCTAGCAGCTTAGCTTGAAGCAGCAGCTCAGGACACACACACAGAGTGCAAGCACAAGGAAGTCAACGACCCGGACAGGGTGTGGGGAGAGAGCCCAGCTCCATTACAGACTCCGTGGACTATAACCTGCAATAATATCAGCAGTAAAGCCTTGGAAAACAACTTTGGAGTCTGTGTAGTGATTGCGACCTTTGCTCCAGATTCAGCACAGAGACAATTCCTCCCTGCAGATCCAGCCTGTCAGCTCTGCAGCATCAGGACAAGAAGGGAATTACAGTATCAACTAAACGTAAGTGTGTGTGTCCTCCAACTCTTCCCCACCATCTATAACCCCAATAGACTTTAAACCTTTACTGCCCCGGGGGATACAGTTCCCCCCACTGGAATTATACCACCTCCGCTGCCCTCACATCACCCCCGGAGGTTCTGCAGCAGCGGCGGCCCCCATTACTGGCCGCATCAAGTGGGTGGCTTCACCCGTGACATATCCCTTGTAAATATTCCCCTTTTATTGTGCTGAGCCAGGGACACGGTCCGGACCAGGCCATCAGTGACATCCCCAGCAGCAGATCGGTCCGGTACCGAGTACCCCACGTCCCTTGGGGCTCCACAACCGGCTTACCTGGTGTGGAGATCCTTCCCTGTCCCAGGTGTATCTGTGGCAACCAAACCCCGGGGTGCCACACTACATTTCCCCTGCACCAAACAGTTCAGTCTCTTTACCGCCTGTTTTTTTTGCTTCTATAATATTAGGATTGTCTGTGATGTAAGGCTGTGTTCACACACACAGCATTATTGCTGCACTTTGTGAGGTTGTTTTGCACCAAAAACGGATCCTCACAGAACGCAGTGTTCTGTGTGTTAATGCCGCTGCGCTATTCGGCTGCTCTTTACTCACCTCACCGCACTCACTTGGTGACCACCGGTGATCTCTCCTCATCCGGGAGGCCACAGCGAGTGCTGCCTCTAAGACCCTGCAGCACCATGTGACCGGGTGACGTCGCTCAGTCACATGGTGCTGTTTAGGTCCTCCACCGGTCCTACGGCGTTGGTATGAGGAGAGATCTCTGAGGCGCGGGTAGGTGAGTAAAAGCGCAGGGAATAAAACACCAAAGAATGGACATGTGACTTCTTTATACGGACCCACGCTTGAGCCCAAAAGCGAGTCCGTAAAAAGCACATCGTGTGAATGGAGAACAGTGAAATGCATTGACTTGGCTGTCAGAGCTATTGTCAATGTGTTTCAATGCATTCCACTGCAATAGCGGATCCGTACAAAGCATAGCAATAGCGCAGCGTGTGAACGTAGCCTAATTATGCTTTTATTTTAGGATCGTCAGCATTCATTGAAATCAGATGAATGTGTTGCCCCTTCTAACATCAATGACAGCTTGAAGTCTTTTGTGGTAGTTGTGGATGAGGCTCATTATTTTCTCAGACGGTAAAGCTGCCCATTCTTCTTGGCAAAAAGCCTCCAGTTGGGGGCGTGGATTGGAGAGAGCGATGTTACCAGCTGTGTCCAGGAGCACCTCCTGCACAGCACATAGTAAAGACCTGACTTGAGACACCGGGTCTCGTGCTGGGACCTACCGCTATGATCCCTGAGGTGTAGAGGATCCTCTAGGACCGGTGGATTGTGGCAGCGGTGGTCATGCCTGTAAAGAGGAGCGTGAACAGGCCCGCCGGGTACCCGGAGAAGGGCCAAGATGGCGCTAACCCCTGTGTGGAGATGGATGAGGGGGCAGTCCCAAGAGAGAGCAGGTGTCTGGATGCAGTGGCAAAGTTGCAGCGGTATGTGAGACATCCTGAGGGATCCTGGGCCCATGCTGTGGATGATGGGGATCAGCAGGAGTAGCGGAGATATTAAAGGAGAGAGGGAGAGACTCTCCGAGGAGAGCAGGAGGATGGAGAGAAGAGTGAGGCTGAAAGCCACAGCAGCCTGCATGAAGGTACGGTAACTCACACAAGGGTCCAGATGCTGAGGAGTTGTTAAGGGGGAAATTGGGTGAACTATTGATCCCAGAAGAACCCACTCTGAAAGATGTGTTTCGGGCGATTGTACATTGTGACTCTTCTATTACTACGGTAGTATGGCAACTTAGTTGGGCAGTTTTCAGGCTGCTATGTCCAAAATGCAGCGCTGCCTAAGTGTGGTGAAGGAGAGGATGGGAGAAGAAGAAAAACAGGTCAGCACTGTGGAAGATTATATGAATAAGGCTGAAAAGGATTATAAACGTATGGCAACAAGTCTGGCCACTGTCCAAGCTAAAACAGACAACCTGGAGAATAGGTCCAGGCGCAATAACCTGCTGCTAGTTGGTGTGCCACAGGAAGTTGAGGGCAATGCCTCTACAGAATTTTTTAAACAATGGCTTTTAGACAAAATTGGTGCTGACAAGCTGTCCCATATGTACGTAATAGAACGAGCACACAGGATCCCTATGGCCCCTCTCCCACCTGGTCGCCCACCGAGGACAGTCCTTGCCAAGATTTTGCACTACCGTGACAGGGATACCATTTTGCGGCTCACCAGGGATCACCCAGATTTGATGATAAATGGATGCAGGGTGTCCAATTATTATTATTCCATAGAGGTGCAGAAACAATGTGCCCAATTCGTTGGCATCAAAAAGAGGCTGAGGGAGATTGGTGTCAAGTATTCTATGCTGTACCCGGCCAAGCTGCGGGTCGTGGTGGATGATAAAGTCCACTTTTTTACCGAGGCTAAGGATGCGCTTTGCTGGCTGGACTGCGATGAGAAACAGCTGCGACTGGAGAAGGCGGGAAGCTCCAAGGGTTGATGGCGGCTTGCATGTGATGGAGGAGTGTCCTGTTGAACTTCCCAGTGTCTCACTATACCGCTGGTTCAGGAACAGTTTTTTTCCTTTTTTCCTTTCTATTTTTCTTTGCCCCTTTCTTTTAACAATGGGGGAATGTGTTTCCTTTCTGTTTTCTTTTTTCTAAAAATTTGATAATGTTTGTTTAGGACTAGGGATGAGCGAGTAGTCAAATACTCGGACTCGCTATAGTCATGCCGAGTACATCGTAATACTCGGGTATTCGGTGCAAGTAACGAGTCCAATGGTAGTCAATGGGAAATGCGAGTAATTGTCTTCTGGACCCAAAAAAGCGGTCTAGGGGCTGAGGAAAAGGCTGAAATGGGTGCATGATTGCCGTAAGAGCAAGTTATGATGGAGGAGATCTTCTGACAGCTCAGTGTGTAAATGGTGAAAAGAGAGCGATCTGCCCTAGGGGCTGTGTGATGGTTAATGCAGGAAGAAGCCACCCATCATCATCACAAGGGCTTCACAATTATAAAGCTTGGACTACTGGCATTGTTGTTCCACTGCCACTGCACAATGTGCAGGCATAGTGTCTCCAAAAATTAGCCCAAGGGGCTGTATCATGGTTGATGAAGGAAGCGGGCCTCAAGGGCAAATCAATTATGAAGCTAGGACTGTACACAGTAGTTGCAGGCACAGTAGTTGCAGTGCCCAATGTCCAGGCATAGCCATAATGTTTCCAAAAGATAGTCCAAGGGGCTGTATCATGGTTGATGAAGGAAGCAGGCCTCAAGGGCCAAACAATTATGAAGCTAGGACTAGTAGCACAGTAGTAAAGGCATAGCCGTAATGTCTCCAAACATTAGCCCAAGGGCTGTATCATGACTGTCTAACTGCAGTTTCCACTATCATGTCCGCTCTCTATTTGAAACTCAACCTTTCCAAAACTGAACTTCTTTTGCTCCCGCCCTCCACTAACCTCCCTAAATCTGACATCTCTCTCAGTGTGTGGTACCACGTTAACGCCTAGTCAGCAGGCTCGCTGTCTGGGTGTTTTTTTTACACCGATCTCTCCTTGACCTCCTATACAGAATCTCTTGTCCGCTCTTGTCGCTTACACTTGAAGAATACCTCTAGAATTTGCCCCTTTCTCACCATGGAAATAACTAAAACCCTTACCGTGGCCCTGATCCATTCCCACCTTAACTACTGCAATGCTCTACTAATCGACCTCCCCCTCTCTAAACTTTCCCCTCTCCAGTCCATCCTTAATGCAGCAGCCAGTATCACCCATCTGGGCAATCGTTACTCAGATGCCTCTGCTCTGTGCCAGTCACTGCACTGGTTGCCCGTACATTATAGGATCCGCTCTGTGCCAGTCACTGCACTGGTTGCCCGTACATTATAGGATCCGCTCTGTGCCAGTCACTGCACTGGCTGCCTATACACTACAGGATCCATTTCAAACTGCTTGTTCTCACCCACAAAGCTCTTCACAGTGCAGCACCCCCCTACCTCTCCTCCCTCATCTCTGTCTATCACCCCACCCGTTCTCTACGTTCTACAAATGACCTTCGACTAACATCTGCACTAATCCGATCCTCCCACTCCCGGCTCCAAGACTTCTCCCGAGCTGCACCAATTCTCTGGAATGCTCTACCCCAAGAAATCAGGACTATCCACAACTTGCATAGCTTCAGACGCTCCCTAAAACACATCTTTTTAAGGCGGCCTATCATGCTCCCTAATAGACATCCTTAGTGAATGGGCTATATACAGAACCATCTCTCTGGACAAAATCTCTTCTTCAAACTCCACCAAACCCAAAAGCCTCTACACAGATTGTCTGGTGACCATTCATGTAACTTTATTTCTATCCCCCACTTCCTCAAGATGCCTGGACCATCCGTGTAATAAGCCCCTGTACCTTGTGCAACCCCTATCCTGTTGCAGACTGTTAGCTCTTTTGAGCAGGGTCAACTTTATTTTTGCCTTAATTATTGTATTGTATCTATCTACCTCATCTATGTAAATATTCCCATCCTGTCCTTCTCCAAATCTGGCCCCTTGTATCATTTTTCTACACCCCCATGCATTTTATAGCAGTTTATCTGTACTTGTACCGATCCTGGCTTGGGAACGGTTCATGCAGCATTATGTGAATCCCCTATTTATTATATTGATACCTGGATCATATATGATGGCATTTGTTACTATTATTACCTGTGGTGTCTCCCCTACTTCCTCATAGATTGTAGCTTGCGAGCTGGGACCGCACTCCTAATGGGCTCAGTGATGGGTTCATCTATTTTTTGTCTCATATGGTTTGTATTATATTTGTACTGTCTCATATTGTATTTTATTATATAATATTGTATTGTATCGTATACCATCTGAATTGTAAAGTGCTGCGAAATATGTTGGCGCTATATACGGTAAATAAAAATGATTACTATTATTATGGTTGATGAAGTAAGCAGGTCTCAAAGGTAAAACAGTCATGAAGCTAGGACTACTAGCACAGTAGTTGCAGTGCCCAATGTCCAGGCATAGCCATAGTGTCTCCAAACATTAGCCCATGTATGGACAGAGAACGCTGGGTCTCACTATTCTCAACCTGTTCCTCGTTCATCACCCCGTCAGGAGTCGGAGGAAACATTTGACTCCAACCTTGGCTACTGCGAGGTTCTGTTTGGTCCATATCCTTTCCTTACCTCTGGCCTCTCATTGCACGATATTGAAGAGGAACGTGAGGAGGTATCGTCTGTTCATGGCCAAATATTTAAAAACCCACAGCCAGAAGAAAGCCACTTTTATCCAGGTGATATACCGGGTGAAGAGGTGGAGGCTGATGGTGATGACACACAGTTGCCATCTGACAATATCAACATGGAAGGAGGATGACATGGACGATGAGGTGATCGATGATGAGACCACTGATCCGACCTGGACCGCTGGCACGCATAGCCAGCACAGCTGCACTGAGGAAGAAGGTGGATACGTAGCACCAACAAAGGCACCAAGGGCTACTGATTTGAGCAGAGTGCGAAGTGTGTCAACTGTTGCAATCCCTCTGTGCCCCAAGTCATGGCAAGACCAGCCGCAGTCTGGAATTTGTTTTTCAGATAGTCCTTCTCAAACATATGTTGTCATCTGTAGCATCTGCCATACGAAGCTCAGCAGAGGCCAGGGCAAAAACAACCAAAACACCACCAGTATGCGGAAACAAATGGCAGCCAAGCACCCTAGTCAATGGGCGGAACACCAGAGTACCAAATCGGTGTCTGCGGGTCAAACCATTGCCATGTCGCCTGTGACCTGTCCTTCCCAATCTGCTGGGCAGGAAGAAGGTGATCATACCTCTTGCTCACAAGCTGCGGTTGCACAGACGCAGGACACAACAAGCTCATCCACTTGTTTGTCTCAGCCAAGCGTCCAGTTGTCCGTGCCCCAGATCTATGAAAGGAGGCTTAAATACCAAACCACGCACCCACAAGCACAAATACTGAACGCGCACATTGCCAAGTTGCTAGCCGTGGGGATGTTGCCGTTGAGGCTTGTGGGGACACAGTCTTGATCTGTTGGCTGTGGCTGCCCCATGATACTCGGTTACCAGCTGGCACTATTTTCCCCGGTGTGCCGTACCCGCGTTACACCAGCACAGCTTAAACAATCTAAAGCGTGCTCTCACCAACGCTGTAACCAGGAAAGTCCACCTTACGACAAACACACGGACAAGAACTTGTGGACAGAGTCAATACATCTCTGTCACGGCACACCGGCTCATCCTGGTAGAGGGTGCGACAAAGTCTCAAACTGGACCATCACATATCCTACCCACGCCATGAATAGCGGGCCCAACCTCAATCAGGGATTCCACATCATCATAGACATCCTGTCTCCCCTCTTCCTCCTCCGCCTCGTCATCCTTTGCTGAATTACCCTCCACATCACTCCCAAGTTGGGAGCTGTCCAACAGCACATTGGCAAAGCGGCAACACGCTCTGCAGAAGCTCATCTGCTTAGGTGAAACACAACACAGTGCAGCAGAGCTGTGGCAGGGAATAAAACAACAGACCGATCAGTGGCTCTCACCACTGCAACTCCAACCCGGTCTGGTTGTCAGCGATAATGGGCGTAACCTGGAGGTGGCTTAAAAGCTCGGAAGGCTGGTACACATGCCATGCATGGCTCACGTGCTGAACCTAGTGGTGCAGAAATTTATAAAAACATACCCTGACTTGCCGTACCCACTTGAGAAGGTGCGCCGTATTTTCGCCCATTCCCGACATTCCTCAACCGCTGTTACTGGTCTTGCAGCGCACCAAAAGCAATTTAATTTGCCAAACCACCGACTCATTTGCAACCTGCCAAGATGGTGAAACACAACATATCATATGTTGGCAAGGATAAGTGAGCAGCAGAGGGCACTTGCTGAATACCAGCTTAAACATGCCCGTCACACTGAGAGTCAGCCAAGACAGATAACAACTGTCGAGTGGGTGTGAAATGGTGACATTTATTATTATTATTGTTTATTTATATAGCACCATTAGATTTAATGGCACTTTACATATGAAGAGGGGAGAACAAGGACTAATACAGTATATATGGACATTCAAGTCTTATGGTACCTTTACACGCCGCCACTGCAGGATGGATACCAACCGCTACTTCACGTGCACGAGCACGCCCAAACGGTTACAAACGGGAAACGCACCCTCTTTACACGCCGCCACAAGGTGCGCTACGCTACGCTACATCTACAGCTAGATACATCGCCGGGTGTCTCAAGTAGCTATCTGTAGCTCATTTACACACCGCTACAACCAGCTACTATGGGCGTACCTGGTGCAGCAGGGACAGCACATAGGCGTGCTCCAATTGTGGATTACGAGACGTCCGTACGCTGATAGGACAAAGCAATAATACCGTGATTGGACAGGCATCGCAGGAGGCTGATTAATACTTGACGCTCGAGCAATTGTGTAGTGTGACTCGTCAGCTCCTTAAATATGCCGCCCTGTGCGCCGACAACCAATCGCAACGCAGGAGCTTCCTCCAATGATCGCTGAAGGGGGCGCGGAAACCCGGACCCTGTGTCACGCCCCAGCTACATAGCATGGTGTAGAAACAACCCTTCTGTTCCTTCTTTACACGCCGATACAGCTCGCTACAATCGGCTTTGTTGCCATCTGTTTATGGGCAGTGCACGGATACAGATGTATCTGTAGCCGGCTGTGTCGTCCCGTCTTCAGACGCCGCTACTACGGGCGATATTGGCACGACAAGCTACATTTGTAGCCTGTAGCGGGTTGTATCCATCCTGTTGTGGCGGCGTGTAAAGGTACCATTACAGATACAGGAGGGGAGACATTTATGAGGTGCTTGATAACTGAGTACTGCACCAAGCTTGTGAGCGGTGATCAAGCTACTATTAGTGAAACCATCCCTATGCTATTGTGGCACCCTGCTCACTCAGGTAGCCACAGACTTCTCTAATGCACAGCTGCGTTTCCACAGCAGGTACCTACTACACACAACACCTTCTGTGGCGCCCCACTAGGAGTGTGTCACAAAAGGGTACTGCACCCCTGAATGAAGGTGCCATATCCTTTGTTTTAGTAATGAGTAGGATAATCCTGAAGCTCCAGCACCACATGCAACACTTAGGGCCCCTTTACACGCCGCTACAGGATGGTGGAAACAACCGGGTAAATCACGTGCACGAGCACGCACAAACGGTTGCAAACGGTACCTGTACCGCCTTTACACACCGCTGCAAAGTTGGCTATAGATGGATTTTTCTATCCCTGGATGCACCGAGTTGACTCCCTGTAGCGTAGCGTCCCTCCTTCACACGCCACTACCACTATGTAATATGGGAGGACCAGGGGCAGCAGAGACAACACATAGGCGTGCCAGAGTTGTGGATTACGAGACGCTCGTACGGTGATAGGACAAAGCAATAGTATCATGATTGGCCAGCCAGCGCAGGGAGGCTGACTAATACATGACGCTATAGCAATTGTGTAGTGTAATTGGTCATCTCCTTAAATATACCACCCTGTGCAGCGACAACCAATCGGAACGCAGGAGCTTCCTCCAATGATCGCTGAAGGGGCGCGGTTTCACAGTGCCTGTGTCACGCCCCAGGGATGTAACTAGGTGGCGAAAAAACCTTACCCTACCTTCTTTACACGCCACTACACGCCGTAACCATCGGCTACCATCGCCTTAAAATCAACCTGTTTATGAGCACTGCTCGGAAACAGGTACATGAAGTGACGGGTGGCAACCACCTTCTTTACACGTCGCTACATCGGGTTGATTTGGCGGTGCAAGATACATTTCTCTCATGTACCCGGTTGTTTCCACCATTCTGTAGCGGCGTGTAATGGTACCATTAGTGTTAGAGGACCAATTAGGCGCCCGTTCCTTGGGTAACCGGTCCTGGTGGGAGGAGAAGCTAGGGTATATAGCAGTGTGCAAAAGCAGCAAGGAGTTAGATCAGGAAATGAGTGCAGAGAAGTCAGAAGGGAGCTGCACAGAGCCGTGCAGCACAGAGAGAAGCAACAGATGTAGCAGAGTTGGAGAAGCTACAGAACAGCAAAGAGAGAAGCTAACGGGGAGGGCACCTCAATCCGGTGACCCAGAAGAGAAAGGGGCCAAGAATAGAACGGGTAACTGAATATCCTAGCCCAGTCCAAACTCGGAGTAACGGCTCTGAAGTGGTCCAGTCGGCTACATCCCTGAACCACAAACCCGGAGTGATCAATGTCTTCATAGGAGCACGACTCAACCGCCCTCCGCCAAGCGGAGTCTACACCCGGAGCACCCACAATTGAGGGCCAGGGACCGTGGAGCGAACGGTGGCGGAAACCCAAACGAGCCTTCAGTGCTACTACACGAGTGTAGCAGGGCAGCAGCGCAAGGGACAGACAGTGATAGAGAAGGAACACCAGTGATGCCTCAGAGGGACGCTGCTCATTATCAGAACCACCCAGTCCACTGCCTTAGCCGACACCATCGCATACCTTGTAAAGAACCCGTGCAGAGTGAGCAGCGTGTCGGTGTCTCCTTCCATGAACTGTGATTTACCTGTCTTGCTCCACAGTGACTGTGCTGCCGTACTTCATTACTTTATTCCTACTTCCAATACCCCGGGGATCCCGCTCGTCCTGTAGGGGGCGACTCCATCTTGCTGCCGCCCATCACTCTGGAGGTTCCAGCAGCGCCGGTGCCATCACTGGAACCTACAGGTGGTGTCACGAACAAGAACTTTCTTTATTTTATTTTTATTTTATTTTTCCCCCTCATCCATTGACCACCAGGCTCCCAGCCTCAGGCACCACCGACCGTGACCTACAGACTGCGCCTGAGACCTGAGTCCCCTGGCCTGGGTGAGTCACTTCCACCCCGACACAGTAGGGGGAGCCCAACTTGCTGCCCTTAGGCAAGATCCCCTATAAATACTGCTGCTAGGGAGGAGCTAGTCAGAGTGTGTGCAGACGCTAGGAGAGTTGCGAAGACGTCCTGGTGGTCGGTGCCGTGATTAGGCCGAACCAGTGACCCGGAGTGGCCCTGCTACGTCCAGCCAGCCTAAGTGGGACTGAAGGCAAGGAGCAAATAGCTAAGAGGGAGCGAGGAACTTGAGGAAGTTTGCCCAAAGAAGTACCGGACATCGGGGATCTGCACCTGTGGGACACTCTAGGACCACAGAAAACTCCGTCACACCGTGGAGGCTTCGGCTACCCGGTTTCCTATGTGGGTGAAGAGAGGGAGCCAGACACAGCAGTGCAGCACCGCAATAATCAGAGAAGGTAACCCAGAGACCGCACAGGAGGAGAGACAGACACCACAGTCAGGAAGAGAGAGAGATGAGGCAAGTCTGGCTGCATGCAGGCTGAGCTTCAATCATTACAAAGAAACAGAGGAGGCCTTATACCCAATTGCTGTGGGGACCCACTGTGCAACCTGGTCACCCATCAGTGCCCTGCACATTTTTACCTGCCGAACATCAGTAAAAGGTAAAAGAGACTTACAGTGTGCGTGTGTCATTCCTCTCATTCCTCTCCATTCCCGGTGCCCCTCATAGACTGCTCCAGCACTCCCCACCCCGGCCACAGCTCGATCCCAGGTTGCCCCTTCAAACTACGCTGCCCCGGAGGTCCAGCCCTACCTGTGGAGGACTTCACCAACTCAGCCGCGATACCATCTACCTCCGGCGGACTGTGGCGGCGCTGGTGGCATTTCACCAGACACTACAGGTGGCGTCACGACGACAAACTATACATAATCCCCTGTAAATATCAACCCCTTTTTGGAAGATAGGCCCAGGACATGGGGTCAGGCGCGGCCACCACTCCCCATGACGACAGGAGCGTTAACCCTTGCAGCCTGACACCCGAGTATCCCAAAGCCTGGGCTCAACACTGTGTTTGCTGAAAAAAATCGCTGCATAATCTAAAAATGGAATCTTTGAGGACTGACCTAGCACTGGTGCATGAGCAAAAGTTGGGATGGATGGAAGAGGCTGGGTATTTGGTTAGAACAGTGTCGGACCATTCCCCTATGTATTTGACACTTCAAAATTAGGAGTCCCTGCCCACCGTTAGAACCTTGTGGAAACTGAACCATTTCTGGCTGCAGCTTAAAGAGGCGGGGAAATATATGGAGCGGAAGCTGGAGGAATATTTTCGAATTAATAAAGGGATGGCAGCCATTGGCATTGTTTGGGACGCCATGAAGGCATTCCTTAGGGGCGTGTGTATTCAAGTTATCTCCTGGGTCAAGGCAGCAACTAGGGAGAAGGATTAGCTGCTCTTTAGGGAACTTGAAGAGGCGGAGGCAGCCCTGGTTCTGTGCCCTTCCACACAGGCTTAGGAGAGACTTAAACAGGCTCAGACTAGCGTTACTAAGATGTCCCTGAGGACAGCGGAACACTGGAGGATGTTTCAAACTTTAAAATATTATGAGGAGGGGGAGAGAGCCGGTCATCTCCTGGCTTTGGTGGCTGCTGCGCAGAGGACGCTTCCTTCATACTACGGCTAAACGCTGAGGATGGTAGGGAGGAGATACCAAATAAACATAATGATCACAAGGGAGTCCGGGAGAGGAGGAGATTGAGGACTTTCTGAATAGAGCCAGGCTACCGCAGCTGTCCGCTGAGTCTTGGAAGTTGCTGGATGAACTGTTTGACATGCGGGAGCTGGAGACCGCCTTAACATCTACGGCTAATGACAAAGCCCCTGGGGTGGATGGATTTCTGGGTGAAGTTCATAAGCAGTTCAGGGGGCCTTTGTTATCAAACTTGTTGGAAGTGTATAATACGAGATTGGAGAAGGGGGAGTTGCCACAGTTCATGCGGGGAGCGATATTGTAGTATTGCCCAAAAAGGGCAAAGATCTCACTGCACCAGCCTGCACCAGCCTTGTATTGCCCAATCTCCTTATTCACGATAGACATCAAGCTTCTGGCCAAAATGATGGCTAACAGGCTTGGCAGGGTCATTACCTCGATCATACAACCTGGCCAAGCAGATTTCATGCCTAACAAATCCACGGCCACCAGTCTACGTAGACTGTTCCCTAATTTGCAAGCCAGGGCAGAAAATGTCAGACATAGGGCCATTCTCTCACTGGAGACTGTCTAAGCTTTTGATAGTGTGGCCAGGGGCGGAACTACACTGGTGCAGCTGGTGCAGCTGCACCAGGGCCCCGACCGGCTGGGGGCCCCTTCAAGCCTGGAGGGGGGCCCCCAGCCGACCCCCGCAAGCCGCCGCCAGAGGAGAGGAGGGTCAGGCAAGGGAAGCAGAGAGCTTCCTGCTTCCCCTGCCTGATCCCGCCCCTCCTCTCCTCTGCTCCTCCGGCTCCTAGAATACTTCCGCGCGGCTCCCAGGTAGGAGAGCATCGCGCCTGCGGCTCAGTGCGGCTCCCAGCAGCACCCTCCCCCCCCCTTTCCGGGCCGCGCCGACGGCCAGCAGAACCCCTCCCCCCCGGGCCGCGCCGACAGCCAGTAGCCCCGCCCCCCGGGCAACGCTGAAGGCCAGTAGCCCCGCCCCCCCGGTCCTCTCCTGCACCAGGGCCCCCGGGGGTGACAGTCCGCCCCTGAGTGTGGCGATACCTGTGGGCCACCATGCGACATATGGGCTTTGGGGAGAAATGTATAAGATGGTCTCAATTGCTATACCCTGCCCCTAGAGCTAGATTAAAGCTAGATTATGGGTCAATGGACAGTTATCTGAGGATTTCCTCCTTTTTCGGGGAATGAGACAGGGGTGCTCTGTGTCCCCTTTGTTGTTCGCCTTTGCCATCGAGCCGCTGGCGGCAGTCATTCGGCGGGATCAGGATATTGTGGGATTCTGGTGTGGGATACATGAGGAAAAGGTGGCGCTTTACACGGATGATACGCTCCTGTTTTTGGGAGATGCGGGTAGCTCTTTGAGGATGGTTATGAAGGTGCTGGATACTTACGGTGCTGTGTCAGGGATTTTAATAAATTTGGACAAATCAATGTTGCTCCCGCTGGACCGGGTAACGGCTGCAGAAATGGATCCGTTGATTCCGATACGAGTAGTCAAGGAATTCTGTTATCTTGGAATTCAAATATCAGCTAATATAGATGATTATCTAAATCCCCTGTTGAGTAAATCGAAACAGCAGATTGCGTGGTCCATTGTTGGCTAGCATGAAGGCAGGTAAATTCCAGCTGAATTTCCGAACATTTCCCTCGATAGTGCTGATTTGGAAAATGTGGCAAAAAAATTAAACAGTGGAGGGGGGTTACTGGTTTCACCAGATATACCTCCATTTGGCATGACCAGTTGTTGCAACTGCAGAATTTTGGTACCTAAAGGAGGATCGGGATATGATATGTTTCGCAGCAGCTGAATGGTAACACGGTTAAATGGTTCGAAGAGTTAGAGAAAGAATTTCCCTTAGACTGGCTTCACACTATGTTTTTTACTATCCTGTTCTGTTTGTTTTTGAAACGAACAGAACAGGATCGTTTTTGGCCCCCATACATCCCTATGGCACCGGATTGGCCCTATTTGGCAATCCGGTTTTGTGAATCCGGTGCAGGATTCGTTTCTGTCCTGTTTTTCACCGGTCCCAAAAACGAGGCTTGCAGCATTTTTGGGCTTTGGTCACAAAACAGGACAGAAACTAATCCTGTCCTGTCCGGCACACTTATCATGGGGGCCTATGGCACCGGATCCGGGAAACAACAGAATCGTTTCCTAGATCCGGTGCCAGGGTACAGAGCATGCGCAGAACAGGTGCACTACTCTGTACCCATGGTAAATCTGTCTAATATCACTTTAGCAGTATATCTATATATACTGCTAAAGGGATATTAAATATAAGAGTATGGTTAAAAATAAAAAATCATAAATACTCACCTTCCGGCGACAATGAGTGTCCCACGCTGAATCTCCCGACCATTCAAGGAACTAGCATGATGTCACTGGGAGGGCGGGGCAACCTGATCACATTACCAAATCAGAGCAGGTTTTAATTGGTGCTGATGTGGTCATGTGACCGGTTTGCCCCGCCCCTCCCAGTAACATCATGCAAGCTCCTCAAATGCTGGGAGACTCAGCGTGGGACACTCAGAAGTCACCGGAAGGTGAGTATTTATGATTTTTTATTTTTAATCATCTCTTTATTTAATATCATTTTAGCAGTGTATATAGATATACACTGCTAAAATGATATTAGACAGCGCTGACAGCACTTGTCACACAGTGCTGACGGCGGCTCGGCTCTTTCTGTGTCCGGATAACGGACCGGACACAGAAAAAGCATCTGAAAGTGCCGATCCGTTGCTGTCTGTTCCTGTTCGTTTGGATCCTGCAAAAAACAGGATCCAAACGAACAGGACAAAAACGTAGTGTGAAGCCAGCCTTAGAGCATACAATGTTCTACAAATTTCTCAAGCAAAACAGACGATCACAGATACGGGTCCAGGCAGATAATATACTGCTTGTTATTGGGTCACAGAGAGGCACTAAGGGGCTTATTTCCCTACTATATCGAGGCCTGTGAGAGACTTTCCTGGAACGTCAGCCCCCTGACGGCTAAATTAAAATGAACCAAAGACCTGGGGTCTAAATCAGACGCACAATGGGAAGACATTCTGCAATATATCCCTAAAATCTCCATGAGCAAATCCGGACGAATGTCACAATTGTTCACCGTACACAGAGTTTATAGGACCCCTGTATGGATGTGTAGAGCGGGATTGAGGGAGGACCTCTCGTTGTCCTCGGTGTGGGAGGGAGGAAGCGGATGTTGTTTATATGCTGTGATACTGCCCTCGCTTGCAAGCATTCTGGATAGTTGTTTCAAATCTCATACAAGGAGCGATGGGTGTGAATGTGCCCTGGGACACACTGACGTGCATTTTGGGGTATGTAAGAGATCTGATGACGGATGAATGGGGAAAGCTGACAGTCGCGAGGATGTTATATATAGCGCGTAAAATAATCACCCAACATTGGCTGATGAGAATCCCCCAACGAGGAAAGAATTAATACATAAAGTCAACTTCCTAATCCTCATGGAGCATAATATCTATGCTAAATGGGGCAAGTAGGAAAACATTTGGGGGTGTTGGTTAGATTACCCCGGGCTGGCGTCCTTCAATTTATTAAGAGACAGAGTATTGGGACTGTAATCCAAAAGGACGAAGGAGAGGAATGTACTTATACATTTTTTATGTACAGAATCGGAAGTGATTTGATTAACCTTGATCCTTATACCTTGGTGCTGAGGCGTTGGTTGGGGGAGTGGGTGGTGGGGGGGCTGGTCTGCTTTATTTCTGTTGGGGTTGTTTTTGAAAATTTTTAAACCCTTGCATTATACACTGATTTGTATGTTTGGATATTTGCAAATAAATACTTGATTTAAAGAAAAGCCTCCAGTTCCTGAAAATTCCTGGGCTTTCTTGCATGAACTGCACAATAAGGGGACACTTGAAGAAAAATGGGCTGCATGGTTGAGTCGCCAGAAGAAAGCCATTACTGTACAAATGTCACAAAGTATCTCGTCAACAATATGCCAAACTGCACAGTGACAACGGTAAATAAACAGAAAAGTGCCTCACTGTCTCCTGATTTGTAGTATAATCCACCTTATTGCCACAGCTTTGACTCAGAAGCTTCTCATATAAAGGATATAGTGGCGAGTCCTATATGGATTAAAATCTTCATCATTAGTAAACAAGATTAAAATATCATAGTGGTTGGATTATTGTCAGAAACATGTTGAGACAATAATCCAACCACTATGATATTTTAATCTTGTTTAATAAAGATGAAGATTTTAATCCATATGGGACTCGCCACTATATCCTTTAGCACAGAGACAAGCCTCCAAACTTCTGGAACAAGGTCATTTAGAGTGATGAGACCAAAATCCACAACCATAAAAGTTACATTGGGAGAGGTGTCAACAAGGCCTATGATGAAAGGAACACCATTCCTACTGTAAAGCACGGAGGTGCATCACTGATGATGTGGGGATGTGTGAGCTACAAAGGCACAGGAAACTTGGTCAGAGATGAAGGAAAGATGAATGCTGCACGTTATCAGCAAATACTGGAGGCAAATTTGCACTCATCAGCCCGGAAGCTGCGCATGAAACGTACTTGACGTTCCAACATGACAACGATCCAAAACACAAGGCCAAGTCGACCTGTCATTGGCTACAGCAGAACAAAGTGAAGGTTCTGGAGTGGCCATCTCAGTCTCCTGACCTCAATATCATTGAGCCGCTCTGGGGAGAACTCAAGCCAAGCGCAGATCATGCAAGAAAGCCCAGGAATTTACAGGAACCGGAGGCTTTCTGCCAAGAAGAATGGGCAGCTTTACCATCTGAGGAAATAAAGAGCCTCATCCACAACTACCACAAAAGACTTCAAGCTGTCATTGATGTTAGAAGGGGCAATACACCGTACTAAGTATTGGGGAATGTGAACTTTTGATCAGGGTCATTTGGATGTCTTTAGTTCATTATGACTTAAAAAGAGAAAAGACAGTAGTTTGACAATAAATGGCTTCACCCAACCACTAACCATGAGTGAGAAAAAAAAAAGTTTTTGTGTGATGTTCATGTTCTCTGGAAAAAGGCCAAGAAAGCAAAAAATCTGCCGCGGTATGTAAACTTTTGAGCACAACTGTATATTCAAGAAATCCTCGCTCTGCGTGTCCTTGTGGTGTTGACACAAGCGCAGAGCGAGGTTGAGGTTGAGGTGCATGCCCCGCCTCCCGCTATGACGTCCTCTCATTTCCCCGCCCTGCTCCATAGCACAACATAGGTCAGGGTGGGGAAATGAAAGGGTGTCATAGCGGGAGGCGGGGCATGCACCTCAACCTCAACCTCGCTCTGCGCTTGCGTCACCCACACAGAGCGAGGATTTCATGAATGGCACGAGCGAGGCAGCGAGGACATGGGCGGCACAGAGGCACAGGGGGCGTGAAATGCCCAAGTGGACGAGGTGCCTGAAGCACAAGGGCCGCCTCCATGGAAAATCACTGTAAGTTTTTATAGCCTATATATCGGGGTAGCAGCCCCACAGAGCCATGGGGGACCCCATGCCTGAATGCAGCAAACATGCTGCATTCAGTACTGGACTTAGATTCTAATCCATGGGTGGGTGGTAGGTCCTCTTTAAAGCAAAAATAATGCCGCCCCTGCTCATATGAGCTTACAACCTACAATGAGGTGGAGGTGACACAAAGTATAGGTGCTTATTTACAATGATGGTCCAGTTATCTTGAAGAAATGGGGAATAGATAAAAGCTGCATGAGCCATCAACAGACAATCTGTTTAATGCTTTTGGGTTTTGGTGAAGTTTGACGGAGAGTTTTGTTCAGAGAAAAGTGAATGGGCTATATAAAAATGTCTTTGATTAGTGAATGTGATAGGCCGCCCTGAAAGATGTGTTTTTAAGGAGCACCTAAAACTGTTTTAGTTGTGGATAGTCCGAATTTTTGGCGGTAGAGCATTCCAGGGAATTGGTGCAGCTCGGGAGAAGTATTGGAGCCGAGAGTAGGAGATTTGGATTAGAGCGGATGTTAGTCCGAAGGTCATTTGCAGAGTGCAGGGGATAGATGTGTGGGTGGAGAGGTAGAGCGGTGCAGCAGTGTGGGTAGGACAGGTAGGTGATATACAGAGATGAGATGTAGGGAGGTGCAGAACTGTGGCGAGGACGGGTAGGTGATAGACAGAGATGAGAAAAAGATGCAGGTAGGTGCAGAACTGTGGAGAAGACATGTAGACTGATAGACATAGATGAGGAGGAGATGTGGGGAGGTGCAGAACTGTGGAGATGATGGTTTGAGTGATAGACATAGATTAAGAGAAGATGTATGATGGGGCTGTGCTGTAGAGAGGAAGGGTAAACAGATAAACAGATGAGAAACACATGGGGCAATGCAGAAATGTAGAGAAGACAGGTAGGTGATAGATAGAGATGAGGATATGTAGGACAGTGCAGAATTGTGGAGAGGATAGGTAGGTGATAGACAGAGATGAGGAGATATGGGGAGGTGTAGAACTGTGGAGAGGATAGATGGTGATAGACAGAGATGAGATGTGGGGAGGTGTAGAACTGTGGAGAGGATGGGTAGGTGATAGACAGAGATGAGATGTGGGGAGGTGCAGAACTGTGAAGAGTTTTGTCGGTGAGAACAAGCTATTTAAATTGGATCTTATAATGTACAGTTGTGGCCAAAAGTATTGATTTAGTTATTGCCAACACCTGTTAGGTGCCACAGGTAAGTTACAGGTGCTGGTAATTACACAAATTAGAGAAGCATCACATGATTTTTCTAACAGTGCCAATACTTTTGTCCACCCCCTTTTTATGTTTGGTGGAATTAGATCCAATTTGGCTTTAGGACAATTCTTTTTGTGTTTTTTCATTGAAGACAAATTAAATGAAGATAATAATACCAAAGAATTTGTGATTGCAATCATTTTCAGGAAGAAACTGAGGATTATCTGACAGCATTGCAGGGGTGTCAATACTTTTGGCCACAACTGTATGGGCAGCCGGTGCAATGACTGGCACAGAGCAGATCCTATAATGTACGGGCAGCCGGTGCAATGATTGGCACAGAGCAGATCCTATAATGTATGGGCAGCCGGTGCAATGACTGGCACAGAGCGGATCCTATAATGTACGGGCAGCCGGTGCAATGACTGGCACAGAGCAGATCCTATAATGTACGGGCAGCCGGTGCAATGATTGGCACAGAGCAGATCCTATAATGTATGGGCAGCCGGTGCAATGACTGGCACAGGGCGGATCCTATAATGTACGGGCAGCCGGTGCAATGACTGGCACAGAGCAGATCCTATAATGTACGGGCAGCCGGTGCAATGACTGGCACAGAGCTGATCTTATAATGTACGGGCAGCCGGTGCAATGACTGGCACAGAGCGGATCTTATAATGTACGGGCAGCCGGTGCAATGACTGGCACAGAGCGGATCCTATAATGTACGGGCAGCCGGTGCAATGACTGGCACTGCGCAGAAGCGTCCCAGTAACAATTATCCTGGCAGTTTTTGTTGAATGATAGCAAGTAGAGATCTTGAAACCTGTGAGGAACAGATGTAGAAGGTGTAGTGGGGAATTGTAGTTACCTGTATGTTTGAGCAGATAGCACAAGGCAAAGAAGAGAAGAAGCTTCATCCTTTCAGTGTGTTGTGTCTTCTTCAGGACGGGATGATGATGTGCTCACATCTGAGGGGCGCACACTGTCTGCTTTATCTCCTAAGGAAACTCTGTAGATGTGCAGGGAGGTAACAGGACAGTGATGTAGAGGCTGAGGAGCTTCAGGTCACATCTACAAGGAAGGTTCTATCTTGGGTGTAGATGAGTAATCACATTCTTTCTTTTACAGTCTTGTCGTTGGCCTCAATATTGTACAGGAATATAACTGTACGGAAGCAGAGGATTCTACCTGCGTTTGCCCTACTTTGCCGCCAAGGTCTCATATAACAAGCTTTTCTTGAACCTGTGGCTGAAACTTCATTTTTCATGTATGTAAACATGCGCGTAACTGATAGGAGATGAGATATTATAACACAAATGAGTCCTGCACACAGAGAACAGGTTTGTAAGAGCCTGTTCACACCGCCAGCATAATTGGAAACAAAAAGCTATTGCGACAAAAAACAACAGTACACTGCAGTAAAAATATTAAAATGCAAGTGCAGTATAAAAATGGTATAACAAATACAGGGTACTTAGTTAATCCGTTTTTTTGCGCAGAAAAAGTTATTTTAAGCCACGTCACTATCTTCAAAGTGTACCCATCTCTGACGCGGTCCTAACTGTTGTATTAAAAACCTGACTGGTGTGAATACTTACCAGTAAGCAGGAGCCAGCACGACCTGTGTCTGAAGTGGAATGAAGGTGACGGGGCTATGTGTGCAGGGCCCAGAGAGAGGCGGGAACTCCATCTCTTGCATGGCAAGAGGCAATTAATTATAACACAGATGAGTCCTGCACACAGAGAACAGGTCTGTAGGAACCTGTTCACACCGCCAGCATAATTGGAAACAAAAAGCTAAATGCGACCAAAAACAACAGTACACTGCAGTAAAAATATTAAAATGCAAGTGCAGTATAAAAATGGTATAACAAATACAGGGTACTTAGTTAATCCGTTTTTTTGCGCAGAAAAAGTTATTTATTATTATTATATATTATTTATTGATAGGAGATGAGAGTTTAGAAGAAATGAACTAATTCCTTTAAAGAGGACCTGTCAGCCCCCTGGTGCATGGCAAACTAAGGGTGACTTCACATTTGCGTTTGGCACGCAGCGCACCGAACGCAGCCAAACGCTTGCGCACATGCGTTCCTATGTTTAACATGGAAACGCATGTGCCTGCGTATGGCTGCATTTGCATATGGATGCACATAATTTATGCGCCCTCCGACCGCACTCAAAACGCAGCATGTAGCATTTTTTGTGCATTCGCGGGCGCTTGTTTTATCCGCAAGCGCACAAAAAATGCCTGGATCTCAATGGATCCGCAGTGTCCTCTGCATGACACTGCAGGAGAATGCCGTGGATCACATTGAAATCTCTCCCGGTGGCCGCCGGTGATCACCAGCGGCCACTGGGAGATCAGCCAGAGCCACAGCTGATCTCCCGCCGGGGAGAGCGGGGAGATACAGCTGATCTGACAGCTGTTTAAATCTCTCGCGCTGACACCGAATAGGTGAGGTCGGCGCGGGAGATTTGAAGCAGCGATCAGCTGTTTCTTCTCTCCTGCACTGATATCACCCTATTTGGTGTCAGCGCAGGAGATTTAAACAGCTGTCAGATCAGCTGTTTCTCCCCGCTGACACCGGCGGGAGATCAGCTGTGGCCGGGAGGAGGAGATCTCCACCGCTGATGTCCTCCTCCCGGCCTCCCCCAGATACAGCTGATTGGCTGCCCGGGCACCATACTAATGTGAACACATGCGGAGATTCTCCGCTGCGTTCACATAAGTATGTGCTGCGTTGCACTGCGTTTGCGTCTGCATGCCCTGCGCATGCAGACACAAATGCAAGTGTGAAGGCAGCCTTAATGCAGCACTGAGTTCAGCATATCTGCTGCATTCAGGGAAGGGCTCCCCCCTGTTTCTAGCCCCCCTGTACCCCGAGGAATAGAGTTTAGAAAGCTTACAGATAACTTGTCTAATGGGTTGGATCTTATTAAGAGGTCTTCACTGCTGGCACAGTCTTCCAGCATTCTCCGTGTGTATTCCCCCCCCCCTCTGTGTCTCTGCGCCACCTCCTGTTCTGCTCGCTCTGTCTTCCTCCTCTCCTGCTCTCTGTCACTCAATCTGCCGCACAGCGCTTGGTCAGAGCGGCTGCAGAGCATTTGTCCTGACATCAGCAGCAGAGCTCGCCCTGTTTGTGTTTTATTAAGAGAGCAGGAGAGGAGGAGGGCAGAGCCAGCAAAACAGGAGGTGGCAGAGACGTAGAGGGGGCGGAATACACAAGGGAGAAGGCTGGAGGACTGTGCCAGCAGTGAGGACCTCTCAATAAGACCCCACCCTTTAGACTACCTAACTAAGTTTTCTAATGTCTTTTTTTAAAGCTTACAGGGGAACTAGAAAAATGGGGGAGCCCTTCCCTGAATGCAGCAGACATGCTACATTCATTGCTGCATTTAGCTTACCATGCACCAGGGGGGTGACAGGTCCTCTTTAACGTGGTTATCTGGGATTTAGGGGTGAAAAAAATGTGCCCTTGATTAGAGATGACTGGACTTTTTGAGGTTCGGGATCGGCTCAGTTCTCCAAACTTCAGAACTCCATTCAAATCAATGGGAGGCAAAATCAGAGGCCTAGAAAACACCTTCAAAGGAGCCCAAAAGCAGCCAAGCACAGCTCAAACCATTTTACAGTGTAGCCCTGCTGTTTTGGCACCGACATCATCTTCCTACACTATTACTTAACAAGCTTCAGTGCCGCCGTCACCCTGCTTTCGTGTCCGCTCATGAGTCTAAGACATATTGACTGCTCCCCTTGCCAGATTGGTTAAAGACAGACTTAGCCCCGCCCACCCTCTCTGTTGGCGTCTGTGATTGGTTGCCGGTATTGCAATCAAACTGACATCAGATTACTGTAGAAATCAATAAATAATTGGAAAAATTTGAGGTGTTGCCTAAAGGCTGCCGTTCTACTGATCCAGCAGGGGAAAGTGCAACCGGCGCTAAATTTGGGAAGAATAAAAGTAAAGTGAACAAAAAACAGTCCTCACTCTTCCAAGGACTCAAAAATGATTGAAAAAAGTTCTTCTCTTGACAAAATGTCAACTAAATGATGGGTCAGTGACCCAACGACAAGCCTTTATTAGGTCATTTTTAATTGAAGGAAAAACTGTCTATCAGCTTTCTCATGGATGGAGGTCGCCATTCCACATGATACTCCGCCGCTGGACGGTCTTGGACCTTTGCAGGGGTTTCTCATCCAGGGGCATTCTCTTCCACCACCTGCTCCCCAGCACACCCCATCATGGCCATCGCTGGAGAAGATGGAGGAATTAGGGGACAACCACCCCCTCTAGGAGAGACAAGAGCAACTTGGGCAACACCGACAGGCCCTTCAGGATCAATGGCCTCTGTTGGTTTGTATTCAGCTGGCTGGTAATCAAAAGAGGCCTGACCTCCATCCAAGTGAACATTCTCTCCAGGTTGATTTCCTGTTTCAAATCGTTGGTGGTGGCAACTGCGAACCACCCCTTGCTACCCTTCACCTTCATGAAGTTGACCTCCTTCCCATGGTCATGAAGCAGGCTGGACTGGTTGATGTAGCACTGATGACCAGTACCTTCTTCAGCTATGAAGCCAAACCCCCTCTACTGGATAAATGCCACAACAATGCCTCGGGTACTTTGGTCATCAAAGTAAGTGGTCTTATACCCATGCATTACTCTAGGTCGATGACACCTGTGAGCCTAATCCTCTCACAAAAGGAGACAGGCTGGGATGGTTCATGCTGTATAGGAATGTTACTTGGAGGGGGTAGGGGTCCCCTACCTTCACACCTTCCTCATCCTCTCCATCATCTTCCTGGATTTGCCAATACAGCGGCTAGTGCACCAGCTGCAGGTGTAATAATGTGAGGCATGCTGCAAGAACCTCCTGTGAGTGACATCTGCTGCTCCCAGCTGGCATGGGGAACAACTCACCCTCTGACTGTAACCTCCTCAGGACCTCCTCTAGCATGCGGGACCAGTGCTGGATCATGACCTCGTTGCACATGAGGCCCAATATGGGTAGCACGGTGGACCTCCAAGTCACATGTGTCCTGTGTGGGCCACTAGGGTTCTGCTGCTGAAGTACTCCCCCTGGGGCGGTGAAGATAACATCCTCTAGAGATGGCATGTCTTGCGGTGAACTTATCATCATATACTCAAATTATGTACTGAGGGTACACGGTAGTCCAGTGCCAAGATGCCACCAAATGCTTCTTTGCTTTGCCTAGGGGCCAGAACACAATCACTTACAGGATATTATTGTTTGCACAATCTTGTTGCCTAGCTCCTCATTAACCCCTCCATGGGCTGGGCTGCAGAAAGCACCTGACTTACAAATGCCATTCCCTATGCCACAGGTAACACCTAATCTTGCAGTTGAGTGAAGTGATTATTAAAGCCTGACATATTTGGAGAAGAAATAATGAAAAGAAAATAGTTTATTCAGTTCACCACTAATTTATCTGGAATGTTGAATAGGGCTAGTGGGCAGCAATGCACGCACAGGTCCAATACTAATGATACATATAATACACTTAAACACATGCCAGAAATGGGTATTATAAGCATATACAATGTAATTGAATAAAGGGACTGCACATTTTCAAGAAGATATATCCATAGTGTTTCATGAGTGTGAACGGACCTATAAAACCATGTATGTGAAGCATATAATGGACATATGCTATATTTATATGAATTGCTATCACATAAGTGTAGAAGAGGTGGCCTTGCACGCTGATGACCCTCTGCAATAGTTCAGAATTTAAAATGGCCCTAAAACTCTTTCTTTGGGGTCAAAATGTTTGTCTGTAAACCCGCTGGCTAGAAACAACATCTAATCATATGGATAGGAGTGTTCTCAGACATCAACTCTACCATTTTCTTCCAACTTGTAGAATTTTTTGAGCCTTAAAAGATTTTTTTTAAGCTTCCTTGAGTTTGCAGGTGACACCTGCAGGGTGTGAATTTTGGAAACAGTGTCAGATATGGCAGCAGCAGAGAAGGCCATTGGTATTACAATGTCCTTTAAACATCAGTTTACAGTAAGACAGGTTCATTTTTTTAAAACTTTTTGAAAATATTTTTATTTTCTATTATTTATTTTTTTATCATTACTATTTTTTTAAATTATTTATTTATTTTTGGAGAGAAAACCCTTATTTTTTCCACAAACAAAGCCACGTTTGCTGATTTTTTGGGTAAATTGCTTGGGTTGCCAATTGCGAACCGAATCTGAAGTGTCCGTGCCGAATTTGAAATTGGCGCACATGTTCGGGAAAAGTTCGCTCATCTCTATTCAGCAGTTCAAATATTTTTCTGTAACCAAAGCCATTAGTGTTTTTTGCAACAATAAAGTTGAAAAGACTGCTCACTGGTTTTACCCATTATGAGATGTTTCCTGTGTGGCACCTTGGTAATGGGACTCCTTTTTATCAGCCATCAGATGAACCAGCTGATATTATTTTTCCCTAAGTGGCAGGATTGCTTTCTAAATCTACATATATAATTGCTTTGTCGAGATGTCTCCTTTTGTTTGCCATTCGATTGGTCCACGTGACTGGCTGGCGCAACAGACAAAAAAAAGCTTCCGCCATATTGGCACACTCCAGTGATGTGCCAGTATGCCGGCCGCATACAGATACTCACCGCCGGGTCTGAATCCTCGTTCGCCACCGCCTTCACCTCCTCCGTCGCCCCTATTGTTCCACCACTTCATCGTTCACCACATCCGCCCGCCGCTGTGTCTGGAGAGCCGAAGCTCCACGTGAATGGAAGGTCACGTGAGCCTGTGCATCACACAGATCCTTCAGTGCAAGGACATAGATCCTTGCGCTAATAGGAATAAGACCTGCGTGACGTGCCAGGTCACGTGAGCCAAGGGGTCTCCACACACACACAGCAGCAGGCGAAAGTGGTACAGCAGTGGAGGTAACAGAGGAGGTGGAGGCAGAGGAGGACCCAGGGGTTAGCATCTGCATATATACACACACAATACAAACACACACACACATACTTATGTATATGTGTATGTCTATGTGTGTGTGTGTGTATAGTATGTCTGTGTGTATATATACAGTACAGACCAAAAGTTTGGACACACCTTCTCATTCAAAGGTTTTCTCTATTTTCACTTCAAGTAATGTTTATTGAGTTTTCTTGATAATCAGTATATTACAATGGGTTACAGCATTAAGTATTCATTTTAGTGTAATTAAAGTAGTATAATGTACAAAGTACACATTCTTTAACTAATAACTCTATATTGTTGATAAGTATGCTTGATATAATCATCAATAATCTTCGTTTACAGAACACAGTGAATAAGGTAATAACACAAACATTCTAACAAGAACATCTTACGGCTCATGTTACTAATAACATTCTACTAATAAGGAGTCTCTTATAGCTTTTTGTTGCTTGAGTCTTATTTTATAGCGCATATATCTAAAAGGTTCAAGGTCCCCTACTTGGTTGCTCAAATAAGTATTTAGTTTTATAAACTGCTTACCCGATGGTATTTCACTCCCCATAAGTTAAACTTAATGAACCCAGAACTTACAAATGAATGTTGGAGACACTGTAAACAAACAGGAAATATAACACACATATTCTGGGCATGTCCCAAAATCAGAGAATTCTGGAGAGACTTACAAAAACTAATATCCTCAATCACTCATCTGAGCATTACTTTAAAACCGGAACTAACATTATTATTACCAAACATTGACACAATTACAAAACAATATAGACCCATAGTTATACATATTATTCTAATCGCAAACAAACTAATAGCTTCCAACTGGAAAAGCACCATCACTCCAAAAATCCAAGATGTTCTAGAAACCCTATCACTCCACAAAAATCTGGAATACCATTTCTCTATTAAAAACAACACCCAAGTAAAATTTCATCATAAATGGGATCCGTGGCAAGACTCCATCATCAACCATTTCATTTAATTTAACTTAGCCCTATTGACATTGAATTGACAGTAGCAGACTTTCAAATAAAACTAAATACTTACCGTATTTGGTTTTCTCTATTTTCAAGACTATGAAAATTGTAGATTCACACTGAAGGCATCAAAACTATGAATTATCACATGTGGAATTATATACTTAACAAAAAAGTGTGAAACAACTGAAAATATGTCTTATATTCTAGAGTCTTCAGAGTAGCCACCTTTTGCTGTGATTACTGCTTTGCACACTCTTGGCATTCTCTGGATGAGCTTCAAAGTAGCAAAGCACCCCCACACCATCACACCTCCTCCTCCACACCATCACACCTCCTCCTCCACACCCCCATCACCATCACACCTCCTCCTCCACACACCCCCACCATCACACCTCCTCCTCCACACCCCTATCACCATCACACCTCCTCCTCCAGGCTTCACGGTGGGAACCAGGCATGTAGAGTCCATCCGTTCACCTTTTCTGCGTCGCACAAAGACACGGTGGTTGGAACCAAAGATCTCAAATTTGGACTCATCAGACCAAAGCACAGATTTCCACTGGTCTAATGTCCATTCCTTGTGTTCTTTAGCCCACACAAGTCTCTTCTGCTTGTTGCCTGTCCTTAGCAGTGGTTTCCTAGCAGCTATTTCACCATGAAGGCCTGCTGCACAAAGTCTCCTCTTAACAGTTGTTGTAGAGATGTGTCTGCTGCTAGAACTCTGTGTGGCATTAACCTGGTCTCTAATGTGAGCTGCTGTTAACCTGCGATTTCTGAGGATGGTGACTCGGATGAACTTATCCTCCGCAGCAGAGGTGACTCTTGGTCGTCCTTTCCTGTGGCAGTCCTCATGTGAGTCAGTTTCTTTGTAGCACTTGATGGTTTTTGTAACTGCACTTGGGGACACTTTCAAAGCTGACATTGCTGGATGCTGCTGTGTATGTGTTTGTCTTTAAGAGCTGCATGGTTGATAGTTGTGAAGGTCCTGGCCTCCTGTGTTGTGTTTCAGAACTGCATTCACTATGAGGTTCAACTGCTGGTTGAGAGGTTAATGTGTGACTCACCTGAACTCCCATCCCTTAGCCTTTAAGTAGCCTCTCCTTCCACCAGGTGGTGCTGCTGATAGAGTTTCACTCTATGCCTGAAAGCCGTGCTGTGCAGTCCTGTGTGTTTGTGTTGCTGAAGTCCTTTCTTTGGAGTTGCTGTATCCCAGTTCTGTGGAGGGAGGTGAGGGGGGAATAGTGCAGGGCTGGTGGAGGAGGTTAGGGAGAGGCTGGAGGCCCGAACCTTCTCATCATCAGAGACACCTTCGGGATCAGGGCCATTCAGGGTTCCTAGACGAGGGTCAGACTAGTCTTCAAGACAGCTCAATGGAGAGAGCACATGAGGGGAGAGAGAGCTGATGGGGAAGACAGCACAATGGAGAGAGCCTGAGGGGAGATGACAGCACACTTGAGGAGAGCGCGCATGGAGAAGACCGCTCAATGGAGAGATCCCATGAGAGAAGACAGCTCAAAGGAAAGGGCACATGACGAGAGAGTGAGTATGCATGGGGGGGAGGGAGAGACAGCCACTACCCAAAGCGCCACAGACCCCTCCCCCATTGTGACATCCCCACCTTCCCGATGTGACATCATCTGGCCTCTATCTTGTTACTGATAGATTTCAGCCGGTGTCAGGACTTTCCATGACTTTTTGCTCCTCTTCCTTCACGTGTTCATTACTTTTACCCTGTGTCATTTCTCATTATTACACATCGCATAATTTATGGGCATCTATGGTTTGATTTCTTTTACTCTGTGGACTGGATGAGTTATTACCAACATCTGGGGAACATTTATAGCAGTAGAACCTTTAGAAATATATTTTATTGGAAAATTAATGATGTGTTCAATACTTATTTCACTCACACTATATGCTTATCTCTTACATGCTTCTACGTGCTTTACATACCGATCTGTTGAACATCCACTTCTTCAGAAGTGTAACCCTCCCTCCAATTGTTATTTTATAGTTAAGAGGAAAACTATCACCCAGCTTAGGGGTAAATCTGAGTCCATAAATGACACGTTAGTGACAGTCTCAGTACACACCTTCCCCAATGGCTTCCGTCCTGTCATACCTGTGACATTTTTCTTTGTTGTTGCTCTAGTTGGTGAATTGCTATTCTGTAGCATCTAAGAAATGTTTACATAGAAAGCAAACCCAATGTGCCGAAGGTGTTAACTGGTATTTATATCAATCACAATGTACCAGAAGTGATATACATAGAACGCATGCCTCAGACAGATTAAACTGTATGCCTATATAGTTGTACACAATGCTCAGCATAAATGAGTGCACCCTGACAGATTTGACATTTTCTATGGAATACTATAATACAAAATACAGTGGAACATTGATTTAATAACATAATCCATTCCGGGAGTGTGCTTGTAATTCAAATCACTTGTATATCAAAGCAAATTTTCCCATAAGAAATAATTGAAACACAGACGATTCATTCCACAACCCAAAAATATCTTCTGTATTCATATACATGTACATACAGAAATGTAGAACTATTACAAAAATGCTAAATACAATTCAGTAAAACATAATCATGCCTTTGCAGCCCCCATCATCCCCATGCAGCCCCCAAATATCTCAATACAGCCCCTAATATCCCCATCATCCCCTTGCAGCCCCCAAATCCTCTTGCTTCCCCTAATATCCCCATCATGCCTTGCAGCCCTCAGCATCGCCATGCAGCCCCCAATATACCCTTGCAGCCCCCAAAATCCCCATCATCCCCTTGCAGCCGTCAAATCCTCTTGCAGCCCCTAATATCCCCATCATGCCTTGCAGCCCTCATCATCTCCATGCAGCCCCCAATATCCCCATCATCCCCTTTCAGCCGCCAATATCTCCATCTTCCCCATGCAGTCCCATCATCCCCTTGCAGTCTCCAATATCCCCATCATTCCCTTGCAGCCCCCAATATCCCCTTGCAGCCCCCATCATTCCCATGCAGCCCCTAATATCCCCATGCAGCCCCCATCATCACCATGCAGCTCCCATCTTCCCCCAATACACACACAGTCTAATCGATCCACTGTATAAGTATAGGAATCTGGCGGCCAATCAGACGGTAACGGTAGCTGAGAGAGCTCAATGCGGCACCCGGCAGCCCGAAATACAGTAGTGGATAGGTGAGAGTGTGTGTGTGTGAGCTCAGAGCGGTGACAGTGGACAGGAGGGGACTGACAGCAGTGGGCAGACAGCGGCGCTCTGAGCTCTCTCTGCTGACGGTGGATGGATTCCCGTACATGTACTGCGGCTGAGAGAGCTCAGAGCGGCGGGCGGTCAAGCAGCCAGTAAATATACAGTTGTGCTCAAACATTAACATACCCCGGCAGATGTTTTGCTTTTTGGCCTTTTTTTTTTTAGAGAATATGAATGATAACACAAACTCTTGTCCACTCATGGTTACTGGTTGGGTGAAGCCATTTATTATCAAACTACTGTGTTTTCTCTTTTTAAATGATAATGACACCAAAATCATCCAAATGACCCTGATCAAAAGTTCACATTCCCCAGTTGATAATACTGTGTATTGCCCTCTCTAACATCAATGACATCTTGAAGTCTTTTGTGGTTGTTGTGGATGAGGCTCTTTATTTCCTCAGATGGTAAAGCTGCCCATTCTTCTTGGCAGAAAGCCTCCAGTTCCTGTAAATTCCTGGGCTTTCTCACTTTGCTTGACTTCTCCCCAGAGCAGCTCAATGATATTGAGGGCAGGAGACTGAGATGGCCACTCCAGAACCTTCACTTTGTTCTGCTGTAGCCACTGAAAGGTCGACTTGGCCTTGTGTTTTGGATCGTTGTCATGTTGGTCGTCCCATGTGCAGCTTCCCGGGCTGATGAGTGTAAATTTGCCTCCAGTATTTGCTGATAATGCGCTACATTCATCTTTCCTTCATTTCTGACCAAGTTTCCTGTGCCTTTGTAGCTCACACATCTCCATATCATCAGTGATCCACCACCATGCTTTGCAGTAGGAATGGTGTTCCTTTCATCATAGGCCTTGTTGACATCTCTCCAAATGTAACGTTTATGGTTGTGGCCAAAAAGTTTGATTTTGGTCTCATCACTCCACATGACCTTGTACCAAAAGATTGCAGGCTTGTCTCTGTGGTGTTTGGCGTATTGTAGGCGAGATACTTTGTAGCAGTTGCACAGTAATGGCTTTCTTCTGGCGACTCGACCATGCAGCCCATTTTTCTTCACATGCCTCCTTATTGTGCATCTTGAAACATCCACACCGCTAGTTTTCAGTGAGTCCTGGATTTCAGCTAATTTGTGGGTTTTTCTTTGCATCCTGAACAATTTTCCTGGCAGTTGGGGTAACACTTTTGTTGGTACCTGATCGTGGTTTGGTTTTTACAGAGCTCCTGATTTTCCATTTGTTAATCACAGTTTGAACACTGCTGACTGGCATTATCAATTCCTTTGTTTCTTTTTGTATCTCTTCCCTGTTTTATACAGTTCAACTATCTTTTGCTGTAGATCTGTTGACAATTCTTTTGCTTTCCCCATGACTCACAATCTAGAAACGTCAGTGGCTGCATGAAAGATGCAAGTCTGTCAGAGGGTGGAGGCATACTGTCATGCATCAAATACTGAGCCTTTTTGATGCATAACAGTGATGCCAGTGCTGTGCATTTTTAATGTGAGTGTGGTGCATGTGGGTGTGTGTGCATGGCTGTATGCATGAGAGTGTGCTGCATGAGTCAGTGTGTGGTGCAATTCTGTGCAATGCTGTCTGCGGTCCTGAAACAAACTTCAGGTCCGCAAACAGCATTTACCGACGTATTCAAACACCGCTGCTGTCAAAGCAGCGGTGTTTGAAATTGCCGGGTTGCCGAAACAGTATCCAATCAGCTTTCACCGCTGTGACAGCAGTGGTGAAAGCTGATTAGTTAAATTGTATGGTAATTGTTATCCATGGTGCTGAAGTTTAAACTTCAGCAGCATGGATACCATGGACATTCAAACACCAGCGGTGTTTGAATTACCCGGTAATTGCTATTCAAGGTGCTGAAGTTTAAACGCTTTAAATGCTTTGACAGCAGCGGTCTTTGAAGTCATTGAAAGTACGCACACACACGCTACTATCACATAGTGTACTGTATGGGTGCGAGATTTTCACGCACCCATATACTTTCCATGGTCACTCGCATGCTGCGATTGAACTCGCATTTCTCTCGCAATGCAAGTTAAACGTGTTGTAAATGCACTAATATGACTGGTATCATTTACTGATACTGGTGTGAGTGCAATGTGAGTTTTTATCGCATTGCACTCGCGCGGGTCTTACATCCATGTGCCTCCACCCTTACCCACAAACTCGCTCAACTTTTATGCACACACTGATTACAAGCAAACAGGTCACAGGTGAGGATGTTACCTTTGTTAGGCCAGCTTCACATCACAGCCAGATCCGATCCGGGGCTGTCCGCTGTGGACCAAACAGCCCCGAACCGGATCAGCAAACAGAACTGGAGGGCTAATATGTCCTCCGGTCCGGTGTGCAGCCAGATGCTGCAGAGCTCAGCTGTCCCCTGCGAAGTGGTGCTGAACCGCTTCACAGGGTACAGCTCCCTGGTGCTGAAGTTCAGCGTAGCTCACGGTGAACTTCAGCCGCAGGTATCCGGTTACTGGATTCTCCTGGATCCTCCCGGATGGGGGCAATCCGGCCACATAGACTCCCATGGTAGGGAGCGCCGGATTGCCCCAAATCCGGGAGGATCCAATTCGGAGAGATTTTTCTCCCCGGACGGGAGAAAAATCCGAATCCTCCCGGATTCTTCCAGACACATGGAAGCCGGATGGCGCATAGCTACCACTCGGCTCCATCTGGCCCCATAGCATACTATGGGGCCGAAATCCGGTCTGGGGCTGTCCGGTTTACAACGGACAGCCCCGGATCGAATCTGGCCGTGATGTGAAGCCCGCCTTAGCCGTTCAAATCCATTTGTGTCAACTTCTGTGCCTCTTATCAAGCCAAAATCACCAGGGAATGTGAACTTTTGATCAGAGTTATTGTGGTGTTTTCGATTGTCATTATGATTTAAAAAGAGAAAACACAGTAATTTGACAATACATGGATTCACCCAACCACTAACCGGGAGTGGAAAACACGAAATTACTTACAGGTTATGTGTTTTTTCTGAGTTCATGACAGCACCCAGAACGAGAGAGGGATCCGCCATCCAAGGACAGGGAATCATCAGGCTTTAAATGGGGCGGTTCCTCTCCCCATGTCAGTTGATTACATAGTCTGAAAAAAGGGATCTCCGGAACATCGTAAGTCCACCACAACCCTGAACACCACGTGTAAATACACCAATGAGGAGAAAAAGAAAAGTGACGAACGAGGGAATATGTGGGTGCTGTCATGGACTCCAAAAAAACAAATCAACGGTAATTAATTATGTGTTTATTGGTCGTCCATGACAGCACCCAGAACAAGAGAATCTAGATCTAGGGAGGGACCACAGCCTGTAGAAGCCTGCTCCCAAATGTGATATTGTCTGGGCACCTTATTCAGCACTTCTTGAATGAATGTTTCCACCTCACTCCAAAATTGGCGGATTTTTGGACATGTCCACCAAATATGTAAATAGTCACCATTGGGATCTTCAATTGCCATCTATAGGGTCTGTTTTGGAGTGATATACCATCGCGTTACAATTGTGAAAGAATTCTCCTGGACCTTTACGCATTGCGTTGGGCCATGAGATGTTGTAATTGGTCATGTGTGAACTTGTATCCCAGATTTGCTTCCCAGGGGGCAATATAGTCTCTTTTAGGGCAACACTCCGTTGTTAGCAACGTTTGGTAAATGGTGGATAATAATTTTTTGGGTCTAGTTACACATGCGCACAGTGTCTCAAAGGGCGCCATGGAACGTAGTAGATCTGCATTTTGGAGATGAGGTTTTTACATACCCTTTAGAGAATTGTATTGGATAAAGTTAAGTTTGGAGAGCCCTGGCAGTCTTTGTAGGTCGGTAAGTGTAGGGAGTGTTCCATCGGTTAGTATTTGATGAATGGAGATATTTGACCATCTGTGTGTGGTTCCCGTCCCCTCCGAGGATTTACCTATTAAATATGACATTATATCAGAGAGTATGAGCAAAGGGGATATGGGTGAGGTTAAGGTATGCGTTAGGTTTGTCCATATCCTCAGAGTGGTTTTAGAATGAATGTTATGGAGCGGATCCATTTCCCTAGTCAGGATGCGAGTAAGAAGGACGGATCGGAGGGGTAGAGGGGACAAAGCTTCTTCCACCTCAATCCATGGCTTGTTATCACTTCCCCTAATTAAGTCTATTGTTCTAGATATAATTGAGGCATGGTAATACTTTTTAATGTCTGGAGCTCCCATCCCTCCTTTAGATTTAGGTAGTGTTAGGGTGCGCTATGATAAACGGGGCTTTTTGTTACGCCAAATATACGTGCAGAACATTGAATTAACTTTGTTTAAATATGTTGTCGGTATTGCTATGGGAAGCATTTGAATCATATAAGTGAACTTGGGGAGGATCAGACTTTTTAATAAGTTCTTCCTTCCCATCCAAGATAAACAATTGTTCTTCCAGGTCCTTATAGTTGCCATTACATTTTCAAGTAGAGGTATAAAATTTAATCGGAATAGGTCCCTATCCATTCTCCCCAGTTTCACTCCTAAATATGTAATGCAATGGGGGGAACTGACTCACCGTAGCCGAGTTCTGCACGTCGCAGGCGTTTTCTTCTCCTTATCACGGAACCGCGCCTGCCGCTGTGGGGCCCGGTGGTCCAGATCAATAAGGGATGGCTGAACAGTTTAGGGGTTAATCTTGTCGTGACGCCACCTGTGAGAGTTCCGGTGATGTCCACCGGTGCTGCTTGGGCCTCCGGGGGATGGAATGCAGCCAGATGGGACACTCTCCACAGGACGAGCGGGAGTCCCCGGGGCCAGGAGCTGCACAAGATGTTGTGAGGCAGCTTTGTCAGGCTGCTGTTAGATCCAGGGAGTAAAGCGCAGACACAGCAAAGTCTTTTAGGTACCTTTACTGGTGGATAGCAGGTACACTCGGACTGGGTGAGGGTGAGGTCAACACTCCTGGAGGTTCACAGCAAGCAGTAGTGTAGGCTTCCTTTCTCTGTCTCTTCTAGTAAGGTCAGGTGGATCTGGAATCCTGCCCGGACCGGGGTATACGTTCAGCGGAACGTCCTTCACCTGGTTTAGCTGCACTGAGGGCACTGTTAAAAGGATGGTTCAACGTCTATCCTCTTCCCTGGGCTCTCGTTGGTGACTCCCTGGCTAGACTCCCTGTTACACATGCTGGTTCTCTGTGGTGGCTGGTGAGCTCTCACAGCTCAGTTCCAGTAACCGGATGATGAGGGAGAGTTAGGGTAACTCTGTTGTCCCTGAGAGGTGATTTCTCCTTCCCTATGACCCCAATTGCAAGGGTTTCCTCACTGGGCAGGTGTGCTGGTTTGAGCCTAATATGACTCCAGAACCGGTGGTTGCACACGTCCTGCAGCTCTTGTAGCGTCTGCACACTCTGGTGTTTCTCCCTCCAGGACCCTATTTATAGGGGAACTGGCTCAAAGTGACCAGTGGAGCTCCCCCTAGAGGCCTGGGGTGAAACAGGTGTTAAAGGTGTACTAAGGTGTTTTGTGTGAGTGATGCTTGCTGTTACTGCTCCACTCGTGTAATAAGGGTTCTGTGGTGCCCAACAGGGTGCCAGGGTGCCACATATCTTCTCTCTCTCTCTGTTTCTGACTCACCATGGCCGGGACTCCGGTTTAGACAGGCATTTGCTTCTTCCTCCTTGTCACGGGGTGCCACGCCTGCCGGTAGTGGGGCCCGGTGGTACAGATCAAAAGTGAAGATGTCTTGTGGGAACAGATTAAGGGGTTAATTGTTTCGTGACGCCACCTATGAGAGATTCGGTAACTGTACCGACGCTGCGGGGCCTCCGGGGGATGGAATGCAGCAAGATGGAACGCTCCCCACAGGCTGAGCGATGATCCCCGGAGCCAGAAGCTGCACAAGATGTTGTGAGGCAGCTGCGTATAAGCAGTTCATAAGAAGGCACGGACACTGTAAGTCTCTGTAACGGGTTCTTTACTGTAACCAGCAGGCAGTACATGGTATACAGTTTGTAGGTAGTGGACCGGGTGGACTCAGCAATGACCAGTGTGTTCTCAGAGATCCGCTGTGTTCCTCCATTCTAACTAAGTACTGTGCCGTTGTCGCCCAGGAATACCAGATCGGGTACAGGGAGGCTGCTTGAATGCCCTATCCGGGGTATACGTTCCGGATTCTTTGGGAGCCATGGGTCACTTGGTGGGTACACCGCTGGTTAGACGACTGGATTTGGCGATGGTGGGGTGCTCCTGTAGAGCGGTCCCTCCACTCCTCTGGTTCGCAGAGCAGAGCTGAACTGCTGCTAGCTTCGGTACCAGCAAACTGGCTGTAGATGGGCACGGGGTGGTTTTGGACCCGCATGTTGATGCCCGGGTGATGGTGGAGAGACGGCCAAAGAGGGTGGCCAGGGGGTCGCATGGAACTGTGCAAACCCCTCTCCTAGGTTGCAGAGCTGGGAATCTGCAGAGGTCTTCTAGGTTGCTGTTACGCTCCCAGACTCGAGACTAACTCCCTAGGCTGGACTAAACTTCTACTACACACTACCACTACACTCCGCCCACCAGGACCTGATTGGCCCTCTATGCTAGGTGATGCATGTAGGGTATGGATCTCTGAGTTAACTGTGTGATTGCTGTGTCAGAGAATATTGCTGCTGCATTTGTGGCTGCAATACCCTCCTGCGACGCACTCGGTGCGGGGCGCCACATTTCTCTCCACACCCGGGTTGCTGCACTGAAGGCTCTCTATTGGGATCCCGTTGTGCACTCACGGTCCCTGGCTCTCAACTGTTGGTGCTGCGGGAGTCCGGGAAGCTAAACCTCCTTGTGGTGCTGGTTTCTCTGCGGGGCCTATTCTCTCTGTACCTGTAGCTCGGACCCAGTGACCGGAACTCTGGTGGGGTGAGTCGGTATGACTCCTCTGCCCCCTTCTTGTACAACGTTTCTCTTCTCTGCCTGCAACCTGTATACAGCCTGGGTCCATATATTACAGCCGTATACAGCTTGGGTCTGAATATTACAGCTGTATACAGCCTGGGTCCATATACTACTGCTTTATACAGCTTGGGTCCATATATTACAGCAGTATACAGCTTGGGTCTGAATATTACAGCTGTATACAGCGTGGGTCCATATATTACAGCTCTATACAGCTTGGTTCCATATATTACAGCCGTGTACAGCTTGGGTACATATATTACAGCTGTATACAGCTTGGGTCTGAATATTACAGCTGTATACATCCTGGGTCCATATACTACTGCTTTATACAGCTTGGGTCTGAATATTACAGCTGTATACAGCTTGGGTCCATATATTACAGCTGTATACAGCCTGGGTCCATATATTACTGCTGTATACAGCTTGGGTCTGAATATTATAGCTGTATACAGCTTGAGTCCATATATTACAGCTGTATACAGCTTGGGTCCATATATTACAGCTATATACTGCCTGGGTCCATATATTACAGCCGTATACAGCTTGGGTCCATATATTACAGCTGTATACAGCCTGGTCCATATATTACCGCCATATACAGCGTGGGTCCATATATTACAGCCGTATACAGCTTGGGTCCATATATTACAGCTGTATACAGCGTGGGTCCATATATTACAGTTGTATACAGCTTGGGTCCATATATTACAGCTGTATACAGCTTGGTCTGAATATTACAACTGTATACAGCGTGGGTCCATATATTACAGTTTAATATAGCTTGGGTCCATATTACAGCGTATACAGCATGGGTCCATATATTACAGCGTATACAGCTTGGGTCCATATATTACAGCGTATACAGCTTGGGTCCATATATTACAGCTGTATACAGCTTGGTCTGAATATTACAGCTGTATACAGCGTGTCCTTTATATTACAGCTGTATACAGCTTGGGTCCATATATTACAGCTATACAGCTTGGGTCCATATATTACAGCCGTATACAGCTTGGGTCCATATATTACAGCTTATAACGCTGTATACAGCCTGGGTCCATATATTACCGCCATATACAGCGTGGGTCCATATATTACAGCCGTATACAGCTTGGGTCCATATATTACAGCTGTATACAGCGTGGGTCCATATATTACAGTTGTATACAGCATGGGTCCATATATTACAGCTGTATACAGCTTGGGTCTGAATATTACAACTGTATACAGCCTGGGTCCATATATTACAGTTGTATATAGCTTGGGTCCATATATTACAGCCGTATACAGCATGGGTCCATATATTACAGCCGTATACAGCTGGGTCCATATATTACAGCCTGTATACAGCTTGGGTCCATATATTACTACAGCTTGGTCATATTACAGCTGTATACAGCTTGGTCCTGAATATGTATCAGCTGTATACAGCTTGTGGTCCATATATTACAGCTGTATACAGCTTGGGTCCAATATATTACACGCTTGTATACAGCTGGGTCCATATATTACAGCCGTATACAGCTTGGGTCCATATATTACAGCTGTATACAGCTTGGGTCCATATATTACAGCGTATACAGCTTGGGTCCATATATTACAGCCGTATACAGCTTGGGTCCTATATTACAGCTGTATACAGCGTGGGTCCATATATTACAGTGTATACAGCTTGGGTCCATATATTACAGCCTGTATACAGCTTGGGTCTCATATATTACAGCCGTATACAGCTGGGTCCATATATTACAGCTGTATACAGCTTGGGTCCATATATTACAGCCGTATACAGCTTGGGTCCATATATTACAGCTGTATACAGCTATGGGTCCATATATTACAGCTGTATACAGCTGGGTCCATATATTACAGCTGTATACAGCTTGGGTCCATATATTACAGCTGTATACAGCTTGGGTCCATATATTACAGCTGTATACAGCTTGGGTCCATATATTACAGCGTATCAGTTAATACAGCTTCGGGTCCATATATTACAGCTATACAGCTTGGGTCCATATATTACAGCTGTATACAGCTTGGGTCCATATATTACAGCTGTATACAGCTTGGGTCTGAATATTACAGCCTGTATACAGCTTGGGTCCATATATTACAGCTGTATACAGCTTGGGTCCATATATTACAGCTGTATACAGCTTGGGTCCATATATTACAGCTGTATACAGCTTGGGTCTGAATATTACAGCTGTATACAGCTTGGGTCCATATATTACAGCTGTATACAGCTTGGGTCCATATATTACAGCTGTATACAGCTTGGGTCCATATATTACAGCGTATACAGCTTGGGTCATATATTACAGCTGTATACAGCTTGGGTCCATATATTACAGCTGTATACAGCTTGGGTCCATATATTACAGCTGTATACAGCTTGGGTCCATATATTACAGCTGTATACAGCTTGGGTCCATATATTACAGCGTATACAGCTTGGGTCATATATTACAGCTGTATACAGCTTGGGTCCATATATTACAGCTGTATACAGCTTTGGGTCCATATATTACAGCTGTATACAGCTTGGGTCCATATATTACAGCTGTATACAGCTTGAGTCGAATATTACAGCTGTATACAGCTTGGGTCCATATATTACAGCTGTATACAGCTTGGGTCTGAATATTACAGCTATATACAGCTGGGTCCATATATTACAGCTGTATACAGCTTGGGTCTGAATATTACAGCTGTATACAGCTGGGTCCATATATTACAGCTGTATACAGCTTGGGTCCATATATTACAGCTTATACAGCTTGGGTCCATATATTACAGCTGTATACAGCTTGGGTCTGAATATTAACCAGCTGTATATTACAGCAATGGGTCCATATATTACAGCGTATACAGCTTGGGTCATATATTACAGCCGTATACAGCTTGGGTCCATATATTACAGCGTATACAGCTTGGGTCCATATATTACAGCTGTATACAGCTTGGGTCCATATATTACAGCTGTATACAGCTTGGGTCCATATATTACAGCTTATACAGCTGGGTCCATATATTACAGCTGTATACAGCTTGGGTCCATATATTACAGCTGTATACAGCTTGGGTCCATATATTACAGCTGTATACAGCTGGGTCCATATATTACAGCTGTATACAGCTTGGGTCCATATATTACAGCTGTATACAGCTTGGGTCCATATATTACAGCTGTATACAGCTTGGGTCCATATATTACAGCTGTATACAGCTTGGGTCCATATATTACAGCTGTATACAGCTTGGGTCCATATATTACAGCTGTATACAGCTTGGGTCCATATATTACAGCTGTATACAGCATGGGTCCATATATTACAGCTGTATACAGCATGGGTCCATATATTACAGCTGTATACAGCTTGGGTCCATATATTACAGCTGTATACAGCTTGGGTCCATATATTACAGCTGTATACTGCTTGGGTCCATATATTACAGCTGTATACAGCTTGGGTCCATATATTACAGCTGTATACAGCTTGGGTCCATATATTACAGCTGTATACAGCTTGGGTCTGAATATTACAGCTGTATACAGCTTGGGTCCATATATTACAGCTGTATACAGCCTGGATCCCAATATTACAGGTGCATACAGTGTGGGTCTGTAAACAGCTGTATACAGTTTTGGTCCATATACTCCTTTACATTGTATTGCACTTAGCACTGTGACATATTGGGAGTTACTATCAGATTCTACTTTTATATCTTTACTGCCCTCTAGTGTCTCATCTTTGTATTTGCACTTTAGAGCTTGACACATCCTCTTCACCTGCGATTCCTGGTACCTCATCTATGTCATAAAATCCCTCTGTGGCCTTATATACAGGACAGAAGCATCTCAATGAATTAGTATATCATCAAAAAGTGAATTTATATCAGTAATTCAATCCATAAAGTTAGAAGAAAAAGGTTTGGTACCGTCTTAGCCAGTTGAGAAAATGTTGATTGCTCTCAGTGTGAGAAACAAGATACAAATCTTGTGGTTGTGATACCTTTTAATGGCTAACAAAAATAAAATAAATGATGTTATAAGGCGAGCTTTCGAGACGACTCAGGTCTCTTCATCAGGCATAGTATGACAATATATTGAATGAAACTCAAAATATATGCATGCACAACTAAAATGATTGGACATTTGACTAAATAAACATTACGTGTGTAATTGTGTGACGATGAGACCTCATCCTTGCTCTTAGACGCTGCCCAGTCTCACCAACATAGAAAGACCCTAATGGTGCACATAATTAAATATACCACATTGGAAGAGGAGCATGTGAAAGTCCCAGGAATCTTATAATCCTGCTGTGTGTTGGGGATCTGTATCCTGTCTCTAGTCTCTATGTGAGCACAGGTCTTGCAGCTCTTCACATTGCATGGATAAGTTCCTTTTGGTGTATCCGAGGGCATCAAACTTCGGACCATGATGTTTCTTAAACTGGGAGGCTGCCTGTAGCACAGCAAGGGACGGTCTTTGAATATTATTTTAAGTCGGTCATCCTTGTGTAGGATGTGATGAAGTTTCCTGGCAGTTTTCCTTAGTACCTCAAGCTGTGGGTTGTAGGTCACCACCAGGGGAACACATTGGTTCTCTTCTTTTTCTCTGTATAGGAGCGCTTGACTTCTAGGGATCCTTGTGGCTTTAATGATCAGATCCTCAATGGAGGAGGGGTGGTAGCCCTGGTTTAAAAATGTCTTCTTTAGCTGGTTTAAGTGTTCATCCCTTTCCAGGGCCGCCAATAAGGCATTAAAGGCCATACAGCTGTATGGGGCCCGGCGATAAGTGGAGGGGGCGTGGCCATACAAACAGCAGGGGGGGCCCGGGCGCACTGGCTGTGGGCGGGGCCATTCGGAGCAATGAGGCCCGCCCCCTTTGGCCAGCAGCAGTGGCACAGTAGTTCCTTACACAGCGCTGCCTGACTCTGAGTCACCAGCCAGGGGCGGGGCGAGGCTGAGAGTGAGGAAACTGACTGACCTGGCCTGCTGGGAGCCTGGCTGGGACCGTCACAAACACACACACAGGCTGGGGCTGGGCTGGCCAGCAGGCACACGGAACCGCCCAGCCACGCCCACCCTCTATTATCCTGTGGGGTCCCGGCGGCGGCGGCCCGCCCATCCACGCTCATCCCAGGCCTCAATGCACAGGGGCGCAGCACAGCCTGTACCATACAGCTGACTCTCCTACTCTTGAGCGGCAGCACCCGCCCACAGTGTGACTCAGTACATCAGCCTCTCAGTGCAGGGGCCCTGGCCCGCCCACTCTCCCTCTGCTGCTGTCTGTGTCATGGCCAGGGCCCGGGGCCTGGGCGCAGCAGTTTGGGGTTGCCTGCTGCAGTGCCCACGGTCGGGATCCCCCCCCCCATTGTTCTCCACCTGCAGAGCAGTACGGTACATAGCTGCTCTGTGCTTACAGGACCTGTGATGATGTCACATGGAGGGGAGGAGTCAGGGGTCACATGATCAGCTCCTCATTGAAGCTGGACTTTGCCATGCTGGATGAGGTAAAGTGTATCTGTGGTCAGGATGGATTTACAGTGTGGATGTAGCAGAGCCGAATGTATACGAGGTGTACAGAGCGGAGCCATGTGTGTACGACGTGTACGGAGCTGAGCCACATGTGTACAAGGTGTACGGAGTGGAACAACGTGTACAAGGTGTACTGAGCAGAGCCACTTATGTACGAGGTGTACAGAGCAGAGCCGAGTGTGTATGAGGTGTACGGAGCAGAGTCGAGAGTGTACAAGGTGTACGGAGCGGATCCGACTGTGTATAAGGTGTACGGAGCGGATCCGACTATGTATGAGGTGTACGGAGCGGAGCCGACTGTGTATGAGGTGTACGGAGCGCAACCGAGTGTGTACGAGGTGTACAGAGCGGATCCGACTGTGCATAAGGTGTACGGAGCGGATCCGCCTGTGTACGAGGTGTACGGAGCGGAGCCGAGTGTGTACGAGGTGTACGGAGAAGAGCCGAGTGTGTACGAGGTGTACGGAGCAGAGCAGAGTGTGTACGAGGTGTACAGAGTGGAGCCGAGTGTGTACAAGGTGTACGGAGCAGAGCAGAGTGTGTACGAGGTGTACGGACCAGAGCAGAGTGTGTATGAAGTGTACGGAGCAGAGCAGAGTGTGTACGAGATGTACGGAGCAGAGCCGAGTGTGTACAAGGTGTACGGAGCAGAGCAGAGTGTGTACGAGGTGTACGGAGCAGAGCAGAGTGTGTACGAGGTGTACGGAGCAGAGCAGAGTGTGTACGAGGTGTATGGAGCGGAGCCGAGTGTGTACGAGGTGTACGGAGCAGAGCAGAGTGTGTATGAGGTGTACGGAGCAGAGCAGAGTGTGTATGAGGTGTACGGAGCAGAGCAGAGTGTGTATGAGGTGTACGGAGCAGAGCAGAGTGTGTATGAGGTGTACGAAGCAGAGCAGAGTGTGTATGAGGTGTACGGAGCAGAGCCGAGTGTGTACGAGGTGTACGGAGCAGAGCAGAGTGTGTATGAGGTGTACGAAGCAGAGCAGAGTGTGTATGAGGTGTACGGAGCGGAGCCGCATGCGTACGAGGTGTGTGTACCATACCAGTGGTAACCCCCAGCAGATGCCGCTCCCACTCTTATAGTCTCGGCTGCCTTTGCCGGTAGCATTCTTCTCCAGAGTCTCTGATAATAATAAATAATCGAGATCCGCTGCCATTTTCTGGAAGCTTGTGACCCCTGGCTAGAGAGCTCATTTCACCCCCTCAATGTTTGGGGGACCCGGGGAGAGATCATACATCCCTGTGGCTCCTGCAGAGCTCAGCTCACCCCCAGTCTGTGTCCCCCAGCCCTCTGCAGTGCTGTATATGCTCTTTGTCCTGTATATTGTGTATATATAACAATTTCCTATGTGATGCATTTGATTTACAAAACTTAGGCTGTGTTCACACTGGGCGTTTTTTGGGCTGTTTTTGCTCAGCAGTTTTTGTAGCCAAAACCAGGAGTAGAGCAATCAGAGGAAAAGTCTAATAGAAACACGTCACCACTTCTGGATTTAATCACCCACTGCTGGTTTTGGCTACAAAAACTGTTGAGCAAAAACAGCCCAAAAACGCCCAGTGTGAACACAGCCTTATATTCACAGAGTCGACTGCTCTGCAGACCAACACAAAGCTGGAAGATCATATATCACCGAACATCGCAGGACACAGAGAAGCAGCTGCAGCCATCAAATTAGGTGAGGTAATTAATTTAATGTAGCCGGTAATTTTCATTGTGATGTGCGGCCCCTAAATGATGGTAGTAATTTCCAAATGTCCCTCCAGCAGCTTCCCCACCCCTGTACAAGGTGATGAATAACAGCACCAGTACTATTCTGCCTCATGCGGCATTTATTGTTCACATCCCTCCACAGCTCTGATAAAGAACAATGTATAGAAAGAGATTAATGAGTGATTGGCGAGGACGTGGTGCAGAAAGGGAGTTTTTACTATAGTGGGTGGTGAAACTATGGAAGGTTTGATGGGTGGAGGTGGAGCGTGGGTGGAGGCGGAACCTGGATGGAGGTGGAGCTTGGTGGAGGCGGAGTTGGGGTGGAGTCTCAGGGGGCCCCAAAATTTTGCTAGTAAGGGGCCCCAAAATTTCTAGTGGCAGCCCTGTCCCTTTCCACTGGGTTGGAGCAAATACGGTTATATCTGAGGGCCTGGCTGTAGACAATGGATTTTTTGATGTGTTTCGGGAGGAAACTGTCCCACCTGAGGTATGTGGGACGGTCAATCGGTTTCCGATATACTGATGTCTGGAATGAACCATTTAGGATTTTTAAGGTGGTATCCAGAAAGTTGATTTCTGTTTTTGAGTGTTCCAGTGTCAGGTTTATGCTGGGATGAAATTGGTTGAACTTGTCATGGAATTTTAGAAGTTCATGTTCAGTCTCAGTCCAGATTAATAAGATGTCATCAATGAAACGGAAGTACGCCAAGGGTTTGATGGGGCAGGAGGCTAAAAAGTCATTTTCCAGTTTAGCCATGAAGAGGTTGGCATACTGGGGGGCCATTTTGCTTCCCATGGCAGTTCCGGTGCGTTGTAAATACAGTTCTTCACCAAAAGAGAAAATGTTGTGGGTGAGGATAAATCTGGTGAGCTTTAGAGCTGGCTCAGACGGGCATTAAAAGGTATCACAACTACAAGATTTGTATCTTGTTTCTCACACTGAGAGCAATCAACATTTTCTCAACTGGCTAAGACGGTACCAAACCTTTTTCTTCTAATGAAATGGAAGATACCAGAATGTACCGCACATCTATGGAACTAAAAGATCATCTGAAGAAACTAGCACAACTGGACAGCAACATTTTCTTTTTAACCAGATGCAAGAAAGAACATTTAATCCCCAAAGGACTAAGCTTAAAGAATCCTCTTCAGAATACCCACAATACTCATTATTCACAACACCTTTGCTACAGGACTTCGGATAGATGACGAAATCACCTTATTCATGTTTCCTACAGCAACAAGAAAAAGATCCAGATGGAAATGCAAACTTTAAGGAGCACACTTACCGATAACACAGCAGAGGATGCAGCATTTCTTGTTCAAATATTTTTATTGAGTTTAGTATTAATAGCATCAAATTAACATTAACATTTTCAAATGCAAATTTTGTACTTTTCAATATCAGAGTTGATGAACATTTGTCTAACAGTTATTAACTCTTATAAGCAAATACAATGAGAAAGTGAGAAAGGAAGGGGAGGGGGGGGAAGGTAAAAGGTAATAGGGGAGGGGGGGGGAAATAAATTTCCATTTCAAACGTTAGTTCTGTTCGTGTTCCATAACAAGATAGTTTTTATTTGTAGGAAAAAAGTTGTTCCATTGTTTCCATTTTTTTGTATATCTCTTCTGTAGGTTATTTCTTGTGGCATGTGTCCATTCGTAGGCGTTATGCGCCGCTATAGTGTTAATCAGAGAATTAAATGTAGGGGGAGTGGTTTCCTTCCATTTTTTAGTTATTAGAGTTTTGGCTGTTAGTAGTACGTGTACTACTAGTGCTCTTGATTGTATGGGGACCTCGTTTATGTCAATCAATAGTAGGGCTAATTCCAGTGTCAGATTTATTTCTTCTTCAACAATTTCGTTAATGAATAGTTGAATTTTCCCCCAATATTCTTTAAGTGAGGGACAGTCCCATAACATATGTTCTAAAGTTTCTATATTGTCACAGTTCCTCCAACACTTAGAGTATTGCTTGGCGTCGAATTTGTGTATTCTAGTTGGGGTATAATACCATCTTGTGGCAGTTTTGTAGAAGTTCTCAATAAGAGATGCATTAGTTATACTTTTGTAAACGGTTTTGTAGGTCGACTTCCAAGATTCCAACATTATTGGCGTATGAAGTTCTTTAGTCCAGACTTCCATAGCTGGTGATTCTATTATTTTTGAGTCCTGGTTGAACTCTGAATATATGTGTCTTAGAGTCCAAAATATTTTTGCTTGTCCAAATCGGATTAATTGTGTCACGATGTGTGGTAGGTAGATTTTGTCGTTGATTTTGTCAAGAAGTAGTTTTAATTTGTTCCAGGTTGGTTGGTCTTCCTTGGATAGTTTGAATTTGAGTTGAAGTTGTGATAAAGGTAGTAGGTGGTTTTCATTGTCCATAATATCTGCCAAGGTTTTTATCCCTTTGTCCGACCATGTTTGAGTCTTGAGATTTGTTGTAAAAGCTGTTAGCGCGTCTATTGGAATCCATTTCGGAGGCACCTTTGGCTGGATTTTGATGTGGTTGCAACTAGTGATCTCCATGCACGAATTGTTGCTTTGAGTGTTGATTCTTTCGGTAGCTTTTGAGGATGCAACATTTCTATACTTCACTGCAATCATACCTTATATACAACAAGAAGAAGAAGCTGTACAGACTCCGACTGAGAGCAGGATTATACTCAAACACCAGCCACGTTCCTCATAACCACAACAGCATGGAGCAGAACTGCCGGAAGGACACAGGTACTGTCAGCTGTGTTCTTAATTTGTCATCTCACAAACCCACTAATCTAGAACTCAGTGTGCTTTCTAGAGGTCTAACATTTTGTCCCACAAAGTCCCTAGACAAAACTGAACTGTGTAGTGACCTGCAAGAATATTTCAGGAGGTTAAGGCTGAAGGAGTTCTTTGATGATAAAGAGAACTTGAGGCCTCTAAGCAGCCAAACACAAACGCAACAAAAGGAAAAAGAAAACCTCTGACTGGACACCTGACCCTGGCCGAAACACCAGTTTGGACCAATATATTGAGTCATTCAGACATTTGGTACAATCCACAATATTAGATAAAAAAACAACAGAAATATCTAATTTTACTGTGCAAGAGAGAAGGGCAATCTACAGCCTGAAGAACAACAGGGAGATCACTATTAAGCCTGCAGACAAAGGTGGGGCTATTGTTCTCCTGGATACAAAGGACTACGTCAAAGAAGCACACAGACAGCTGATGGATTTACAATACTACACCAAACTGGACGAGGACCCAACTCCAAAATATATGAGGGAGCTGAGAAGAGTCATCAAATGTTTAGGTACAGATTCCACAAACCTTCTGTACTTAATTCCTGAGGATCGAAGGATGGGAGTTTTCTATATACTTCCCAAGATTCATAAACCAGGTAACCCAGGGAGGCCGATCATCTCAGGGGTGGGATCACTCACAGAAAGAATCTCTGGGTGGGTGGAAAATGTCCTTAAACCGCTGGTAAGGAGGACAGACAGCTATATACAGGACACAACGGACCTTCTAAATAAGCTCTCTACAATAGGTCCCCTCCCCGAGAGTACCATCTTAGCCACCATGGATGTGGAGTCCTTATATACTAACATCCCACACGAAGATGGACTTACCGTCTGCCGAATGTTTCTTGAAGCCAGTGGGATCCCTTCAGAATCTGTTCTAAAGCTCACCAGATTTATCCTCACCCACAACATTTTCTCTTTTGGTGAAGAACTGTATTTACAACGCACTGGAACTGCCATGGGAAGCAAAATGGCCCCCCAGTATGCCAACCTCTTCATGGCTAAACTGGAAAATGACTTTTTAGCCTCCTGCCCCATCAAACCCTTGGCGTACTTCCGTTTCATTGATGACATCTTATTAATCTGGACTGAGACTGAACATGAACTTCTAAAATTCCATGACAAGTTCAACCAATTTCATCCCAGCATAAACCTGACACTGGAGCACTCAAAAACAGAAATCAACTTTCTGGATACCACCTTAAAAATTCTAAATGGTTCATTCCAGACATCAGTATATCGGAAACCGATTGACCGTCCCACATACCTCAGGTGGGACAGTTTCCTCCCGAAACACATCAAAAAATCCATTGTCTACAGCCAGGCCCTCAGATATAACCATATTTGCTCCAACCCAGTGGAAAGGGATGAACACTTAAACCAGCTAAAAAAGACATTTTTAAACCAGGGCTACCACCGCACCTCCATTGAGGATCAGATCATTAAAGCCACAAGGATCCCTAGAAGTCAGTCACTCCAATACAGAGAAAAAGAAGAGAACCAACGTGTTCCCCTGGTGGTGACCTACAACCCAGAGCTTGAGGTACTAAGGAAAACTGCCAGGAAACTTCATCACATCCTACACAAGGATGACCGACTTAAAATAATATTCAAAGACCGTCCCTTGCTGTGCTACAGGCAGCCTCCCAATGTGAAAACATCATGGTCCAAAGTTTGATACCCTCGGATACACCAAGAGGAACTTATCCATGCAATGTGAAGAGCTGCAAGACCTGTGCTCACATAGAGACCAGAGACAGGATACAGATCCCCAACACACAGCAGGATTATAAGATTCCTGGAAGTTTCACATGCTCCTCTTCCAATGTGGTATATTTAATTATGTGCACCATTTGCCCAGTGGGGTCTTTCTATGTTGGTGAGACTGGGCAGCGTCTAAGAGCAAGGATGAGGTCTCATCGTCACACAATTACACACGAAAAAATCCATTTTCCAGTAGCGGAGGATTTTTCTGGCCAGGGACATAACATTGATAATATGAAGCTTTTAATTTTGAGGGGTAATTTCAAATCCCAAAAACATCGAAGAGTCTGTGAATCCAAGCTAATTAGGAGCTTCAATTGTATACAGAACGGGCTGAACATCGCTGATGGTTTTATGGCTCATTACCACGTCTAAACAATGTTGTTCAAAGACATGGAAATCTTGGACACCAGGTTTTCTTATAAATTAGTGTCCTAGAGACTTTATGACCACTGGGCCTGCCTGATTGAAGATCCTCTCCAAGGCTGCTTTGTTTATTTTGCCAAATGTCCAGTCTTTGTAATGTTTATTTAGTCAAATGTCCAATCATTTTAGTTGTGCATGCATATATTTTGAGTTTCATTCAGTATCTTGTCATACCATGCCTGATGAAGAGACCTGAGTCGTCTCGAAAGCTCGCCTTATAACATCATTTATTTAATTTTTGTTAGCCATTAAAAGGTATCACAACTACAAGATTTGTATCTTGTTTCTCACACTGAGAGCAATCAACATAATCCATAAAGTGACACACATCTATTATATAGAGTCATTACACACAGAGGGATCTATTTCATGTTTTATTTCTGTTAATGTTGATGATTGTGGCTTGCAGGCAATGAAAACCCAAAGGTCATTATCTCAGAAAATTAAAGCCGGGAGGCTGAAAGGTTAAACACCGCGCTGCTGTATTCCACCAGACATTAAAGACTGAATATAATATTGATTTATTAGTCAACGTGTTTCAGGGCATGTTTCTGGAAGCCCTGAAATGTGTTGACTAATAAATTAATATTATATTCACCCTTTCATGTCTGGTGGAATACAGCAGCACGGTGTTTAACCCTTCATCCTCCCTACGCTGGGGGCTGAAGCAGCCGTGAAGCCTCTGATACCTATTTAGGTCATATTTTATCTCTCAGACCCTTCATCCTCCCTACTTTAATTTTCTGAGATAATGACCTTTGGGTTTTCATAATCATCAACATTAACAGAAATAAACATATGAAATAGATCCCTCTGTGTGTAATGACTATGTAATATATGTGTTTCACTGATATACAGTAAAGTAACTTTTTCATGATATTCTCATTCATTCAGATGCTCCTGTGTGTAGGAGAAACCACAAAACCAGTTAGAGATAGAATCTCACAACATAAGTCAATTATCAGATGCAGAAGAGCCCACCTGCCCTTACCGGATCATCTCCGCACCATTGCCCAACTGAGAGTCCAAGAGGTTTACCCAGAAGAAGCCAAAATATGGTCAAAATACTCAAAAAAAGAGACATCCTGGATTCATACCTTCCAAACCTACAAACCCAAGAATAGGGAATACGACACGGTGAGCTTCCTATATAAAGCATTATAAATCCATACATTGTTGCCTGTCCACTCCAGTTTATGAAGCTTTATGATGTTTGGGATATATGTGATTCTCAGTGCAGTATAGACTAGTTATCTTGTCCTGTAGATCCTCTAACACTGGTGCCAGATTTTATTGTCACTTTTTTATGCCTATAATCCAAGAATTTATGATCTTGTACAGAATCATTAAAAACACATGCCAGTGCTGTTTTTTTATTGCACAGTTCTTTAATTGTAAGCCCCCTGTCCCTGGTCTTATACTCACCTCCCATTGCCTTCATCCTTATCCTGCGTCGCTCTGGTCAGTCTGCAGGAAAAAGTGACCATCCAGCAGCTGCAGGGTTTCAGGGAGCGACATGAGGTCACAACTCAATACAAGTCTATGACAGCCTCATTCTAGTCGTTCTGGCCTCATTTTGGTCTCATCTTAGCCTCGTTCTCACCTAACCAGCTGTTTTTTTCCAGCATTGTAATATACTCATCTTCAAACAGCTTCACTGATGCCTCTCTGGTCCCACAGATGTCAGATGTTACATCAAAGAGCTGAATACAGAAGTCTGCGAGAGCCAGAGCAAAGCCAGAACTTGGTCAGAATGAAGATAGTTGAGACCAGAACAATACCAGAGCAAGGCCAGAACGAGGTCAAGACTAGGTTAGAACGATACCAGAACGAGGCCAGAACGAGACCAGAAAGAGGACAGAACAAGGCCAGATGAGACCATAATGAAACCACAATGAGGCCAGAATGAGCAAATACGAGACCAGAATGAGGTCAGAATGAGGCCAGAATGAGCAAATACGAGACCAGAATGAGGTCAGAATGAGGCCAGAATGAGTAAATACGATACCAGAATGAGGCCAGAATGAGCAAACACGAGACCAGAATGAGGTCAGAATGAGGACAGAATGAGGCCAGATGAGACCAGAATGAGGACAGAATGATGAGACCAGAATGAGGACAAAATGAGGCCAGATGAGAGCATAACGAGACCAGAATGAGGCCAGAATGAGCAAATATGAGACCAGAATGAGGTCAGAATGAGGCCAGAATGAGCAAACACGAGACCAGAATGAGGACAGAATGAGGCCAGAATAGGCAAATACGAGACCAGAATGAGGTCAGAATGAGGCCAGAATAGGCAAATACGAGACCAGAATGAGGTCAGAATGAGGCCAGAATGAGCAAATACGAGACCAGAATGAGGACAGAATGAGGCCAGAATGAGCAAACACGAGACCAGAATGAGGACAGAATGAGGCCAGAATAGGCAAATACGAGACCAGAATGAGGTCAGAATGAGGCCAGAATGAGTAAATACGAGACCAGAATGAGGACAGAATGAGGCCAGATGAGACCAGAATGAGGACAGAATGAGGCCAGAATGAGGCCAGATGAGACCAGAATGAGGACAGAATGAGGCCAAAATAAGCAAATACGAGACCAGAATGAGGACAGAATGAGGCCAGAATGAGTAAATACGATACCAGAATGAGGCCAGAATGAGCAAACACGAGACCAGAATGAGGTCAGAATGAGGCCAGAATGAGCAAACACGAGACCAGAATGAGGTCAGAATGATGAGACCAGAATGAGGACAGAATGATGAGACCAGAATGAGGACAAAATGAGGCCAGATGAGAGCATAACGAGACCAGAATGAGGCCAGAATGAGCAAATACGAGACCAGAATGAGGTCAGAATGAGGCCAGAATGAGCAAACACGAGACAAGAATGAGGACAGAATGAGGCCAGAATAGGCAAATACGAGACCAGAATGAGGTCAGAATGAGGCCAGAATGAGCAAACACGAGACCAGAATGAGGACAGAATGAGGCCAGAATAGGCAAATACAAGACCAGAATGAGGACAGAATGAGGCCAGAATGAGTAAATACGAGACCAGAATGAGGACAGAATGAGGCCAGAATGAGTAAATACGAGACCAGAATGAGGACAGAATGAGGCCAGATGAGACCAGAATGAGGACAGAATGAGGCCAGAATGAGGCCAGATGAGACCAGAATGAGGTCAGAATGAGGCCAGAATGAGCAAACACGAGACCAGAATGAGGACAGAATGATGAAACCAGAATGAGGACAAAATGAGGCCAGATGAGAGCATAACGAGACCAGAATGAGGCCAGAATGAGCAAATACGAGACCAGAATGAGGTCAGAATGAGGCCAGAATGAGCAAACACGAGACGAGAATGAGGACAGAATGAGGCCAGAATAGGCAAATACAAGACCAGAATGAGGACAGAATGAGGCCAGAATGAGTAAATACGAGACCAGAATGAGGCCAGAATGAGTAAATACGAGACCAGAATGAAGACAGAATGAGGCCAGATGAGACCAGAATGAGGACAGAATGAGGCCAGAATGAGGCCAGATGAGACCAGAATGAGGCCAGAATGAGCAAATACGAGACCAGAATGAGGACAGAATGAGGCCAGAATGAGTAAATACGAGACCAGAATGAGGACAGAATGAGGCCAGATGAGACCAGAATGAGGACAGAATGAGGCCAGAATGAGGCCAGATGAGACCAGAATGAGGCCAGAATGAGCAAACACGAGACCAGAATGAGGTCAGAATGAGGCCAGATGAGACCAGAATGAGGACAGAATGAGGCCAGAATGAGCAAATACGAGACCAGAATGAGGTCAGAATGAGGACAGATGAGACCAGAATGAGGACAGAATGAGGCCAGAATGAGCAAATACGAGACCAGAATGAGGACAGAATGAGGCCAGAATGAGCAAACACGAGACCAGAATGAGCTCAGAATGAGGCCAGAATGAGTAAATACGAGACCAGAATGAGGACAGAATGAGGCCAGATGAGACCAGAATGAGGACAGAATGAGGCCAGAATGAGGCCAGATGAGACCAGAATGAGGACAGAATGAGGCCAGAATGAGTAAATACGAGACCAGAATGAGGACAGAATGAGGCCAGATGAGACCAGAATGAGGACAGAATGAGGCCAGAATGAGGCCAGATGAGACCAGAATGAGGACAGAATGAGGCCAGAATGAGCAAATACGAGACCAGAATGAGGACAGAATGAGGCCAGAATGAGCAAACACGAGACCAGAATGAGGTCAGAATGAGGCCAGATGAGACCAGAATGAGGACAGAATGAGGCCAGAATGAGCAAATACGAGACCAGAATGAGGTCAGAATGAGGACAGATGAGACCAGAATGAGGACAGAATGAGCAAATACGAGACCAGAATGAGGACAGAATGAGGCCAGAATGAGCAAACACGAGACCAGAATGAGTCAGAATGAGACCAGAATGAGGTCAGAATGAGACCAGAATGAGGACAGAATGAAGCCAGAATGAGCAAATACGAGACCAGAATGAGGACAGAATGAGGCCAGAATGAGCAAACACGAGACCAAAAATGAGGTCAGAATGAGGCCAGATGAGACCAGAATGAGGACAGAATGAGGCCAGAATGAGCAAATACGAGACCAGAATGAGGTCAGAATGAGGACAGATGAGACCAGAATAAGGACAGAATGAGGCCAGAATGAGCAAATACGAGACCAGAATGAGGACAGAATGAGGCCAGAATGAGCAAATACGAGACCAGAATGAGGCTCAGAATGAGGCCAGAATGAGTAAATACGAGACCAGAATGAGGTCAGAATGAGCCAGAATGAGGTCAGAATGAGGAGACAGAATGAGGCCAGAATGAGCAAAATACGAGACCAGAATGAGGCCAGATGAGCCAAATGAGGTCAGAATGAGACCAGAATGAGGACAGAATGAGGCCGAATGAGAGAATGAGCAAATACGAGACCAGAATGAGACAGAATGAGCCAGAATGAGCAAACGAGACCAGAATGAGGCAGAATGAGGCCAGAATGAGGACCAGAATGAGGACAGAATGAGGCCAGAATGAGCAAATACGAGACCAGAATGAGGAGTCAGAATGAGGACAATGACCAAATGAGGCCAGAATGAGCCAGAATGAGCAAATCGAGACCAGAATGAGGACAGAATGAGGCAAATGAGCAACAGAGACCAGAATGAGTCAGAATGAGGCAGAATGAGAATCGAGACCAGAATGAGGACAGAATGAGGCCAGAATGAGCAAATACGAGACCAGAATGAGGACAGAATGAGGCCAGAATGAGCAAACACGAGACCAGAATGAGGTCAGAATGAGGCCAGAATGAGAAATAGACCAGAATGAGGACAGAATGAGGCCAGAATGAGCAAATAACGAAGACCAGAATGAGGCAGAATGAGCCAGAATGAGGACAGAATGAGGACCAGATGAGAATGACAATAGGACAGAATGAGGCCAGAATGAGCAATCGAGACCAGAATGAGGACAGAATGAGCAGAATGAGCAAATACGAGACCAGAATGAGGACAGAATGAGGCCAGAATGAGAAATACGAGACCAGAATGAGGCAGAATGAGATACAGAATGAGGATCCAGAATGAGACAGAAGAGCAGATGAGGACCAGAATGAAGATGAGCCAGAATGAGCAAATACGAGACCAGAATAGAGAGAGACAGAATGAGGACCAGAATGAGCAATGAGCAAACGAGACCAGAATGAGGACAGAATGAGGCCAGAATGAGCAAATACGAGACAGAATGAGGCAGAATGAGCCAAGAGGACAGAATGAGACTCAGAATGAGGAAGAATGAGCCAGAATGAGGACAAATGAGCAGAGACCAGAGCAGAATGAGGTCAGAATGAGGACAGATGAGACCAGAATGAGGACAGAATGAGGCCAGAATGAGCAAATACGAGACCAGAATGAGGACAGAATGAGGCCAGAATGAGCAAACACGAGACCAGAATGAGCTCAGAATGAGGCCAGAATGAGTAAATACAAGACCAGAATGAGGTCAGAATGAGACCAGAATGAGGTCAGAATGAGACCAGAATGAGGACAGAATGAGGCCAGAATGAGCAAATACGAGACCAGAATGAGGCCAGATGAGACCAGAATGAGGACAGAATGAGGCCAGAATGAGCAAACACGAGACCAGAATGAGGTCAGAATGAGGCCAGATGAGACCAGAATGAGGACAGAATGAGGCCAGAATGAGCAAATACGAGACCAGAATGAGTCAGAATGAGGACAGATGAGACCAGAATGAGGACAGAATGAGGCCAGAATGAGCAAATACGAGACCAGAATGAGGACAGAATGAGGACAAGAATGAGCAAACACGAGACCAGAATGAGGTCAGAATGAGGCCAGAATGAGCAAATACGAGACCAGAATGAGGACAGAATGAGGACAGAATGAGCAAACACGAGACCAGAATGAGCTCAGAATGAGGCCAGAATGAGTAAATACGAGACCAGAAGAGGTCAGAATGAGACCAAATGAGGTCAGAATGAGACCAGAATGAGGACAGAATGAGGCCAGAATGAGCAAATACGAGACCAGAATGAGGCCAGAATGAGACCAGAATGAGGTCAGAATGAGACCAGAATGAGGACAGAATGAGGCCAGAATGAGGTCAGAATGAGACCAGAATGAGGACAGAATGAGAGCCAGAATGAGCAAATACGAGACCAGAATGAGGACAGAATGAGCCAGATGAGACCAGAATGAGGTCAGAATGAGGCCAGATGAGACCAGAATGAGGTCAGAATGAGGCCAGATGAGACCAGAATGAGGTCAGAATGAGGCCAGATGAGACCAAATGAGGACAGAATGAGGCCAGAATGAGCAAATACGAGACCAGAATGAGGCCAGAATGAGGCCAGAATGAGCAAATACAAGACCAGAATGAGGTCAGGATGAGGACAGAATGAGGCCAGAACAAGGACGGACAAGACTAAAAATAAGACCAGAACGAGTTCAAAATGAGCACAAATGAGACCAGAATGAGGTCAGAACGAGGCAAAAAAAAGACCAGAATGAGGCCAGATCGAGGTCCGGATGAAGTCAGAACAAGACCAGGATAACAAAAACTGGTGAGGCCACAACAAAACCAGAATGAGGCCAGGACGAGGTCAGACGAAGGCCAGATCAAGACCAGAACAAGACAAGAATGAGACCAGAATGGAGCCAGGAAGAGGTCAGACCAAGGCCACATCAAGACCAAAACAAGACAAGAACGAGACCAGAATGGGGCAAGGACGAGGTCAGACCAAGGCTAGATCAAGACCAGGACAAGACAAGAACGAGACCAGAATGGGGCCAGGACGAGGTCAGACCAAGGCCAGATCAAGACCAGAACAAGACCAGAATGGGGCAAGGACGAGGTCAGACCAAGGCCAGATCAAGACCAGAACAAGACAAGAACGAGACCAGAATGAGGACAGAATGAGGCCAGAACAAGGATGGGACAAGACTAAAAATAAGACCAGAACGAGGTCAAAATGAGCACAAATGAGACCAGAATGAGGTCAGAACAAGGCAAAAAAAGACCAGAATGAGGCCAGAACGAGGTCACACCAAGGCCAGATCAAGACCAGAACAAGACAAGAACAAGACCAGAATGGGGCCAGGACGAGGTCAAACCAAGGCCAGATAAAGACCAGAACAAGACAAGAACGAGACCAGAATGGGGCCAGGACGAGGTCAGACCAAGGCTAGATCAAGACCAGAACAAGACAAGAACAAGACCAGAATGGAGCCAGGACGAGGTCAGACCAAGGCCAGATCAAGACCAGAACAAGAAAAGAACGAGACCAGAATGGGGCCAAGATGAGGTCAGACCAAGGCCAGATCAAGACCAGAACAAGACAAGAACAAAACCAGTATGAGGCCAGGATGAGCCGAGAACGAGGCCAAGACGAGGCATCTGTGGCGCCCCACGAAGTAGGTGTCACAAAAGGGGTACTACACCCATAAAAGCGGTGTAGTCGCCCCACTGCAAGTGGACTTATGGCCAGTAGGTGGAACCCTGGAACCCACACCCCACACTAGTCAGCAGGTGGGAGAGACCTGGAAGGGGATATAGTCACCTCCAGGGGCACTAAAGTTAGTCTAGAGGAGTCTAGGACTCGGGGAGGAAGGAGTCGAGTGTAGACAAGTGAGAGTCGAGACGCAAGGACCAGGCAGTCGGCCCGCCTGAGAACTGAGTACCCTGCCCTGGGTGAGTCACATCCACAGACTTTGTGCAGTGACCTCTGCTGCACTCCAGCACCAGCTCTTGCAATGCTATCTTCCTTCCTCTAATTTGTCCTTATTTCTTCTTTCAGTTTCCTTTTCTTTTCTCCTGTTTTTCCTTATCTCCCCCACACATGATTATGTACTGCCCCCTTCTGGCCATTTATGATATCTACTTTCAGCAATACCCGCTATTGAATACACCTGCTATAGTGAGTTATACCTGTACATAACATCTGGGTTTCCTTCTTTTTGCTGTATCTGCACGGTTTGTCTTTTCTGCAGATATTTGTTCTTAAATTTCTTATGTATTTTATCTGTGTGATGCGCAGGAATGAGGCCCCGTATACTGTTATTCTGGAGATTACACCACTGTATGTAGCACTTACCTTACAGGGGGGAGGTGAAAGTGGGAATTAAATTACTGGAAAAAATGTTGGTTCCAGACGTTGTTGTTTAAAATGAAGTTGAGACCTGTTAATAAACGTTTTGTGTTGTTCACTGGTCTTCATCAAGGACTTTACTGGTGCAATCTCTATACACATAATTGCCTTGTGGCTTCCGGTTCCGTCTGGTGGTAACGGTATGTCACTTCCGCCAGAAGCCACAAGGCAATACACCCAAGTATTGGGCATAACAATATGGGGTCTGGCGGTGGCACCTACAACAAAAGCCGAAGCTGAACGCCCGCAGATCCCCACAACCAAGACGCTGCCCCCCTGCTACATACAACGCCTCAGCACGGTCCCTGGACGCCCCCGCCACAGATACCGACCTGATAGGGCCTGCAGTGATGTCACAGTCATGTGACTTATCACATGACTCTGATATCATGACAGGTCCAGTCAGCACAGAGCAGCCAGGTACTGTCCCTGCACTAAGCCCACACGCACACAGCCCCTACACTCACCCCCCACAGCCTGCACTCACCCCCCTCAGCCTGCACTCACTTCCATTCAGCCCAGCACATACACACTTACCCCCCACAGCCCACACTCACTCATCCCCCCACATCCCACACTCACTCCTCCCCTCTCAGCCTGCACTCACCCCCATCCCACACTCACTCACCTGCCCACAACCCGCACTCAGCCCGCACTCACTTACACTCCCAGTCAGCACTCACTCATCCTCCCTCAGCCCACACTTACCAGTCCACACTCACTCAGCCCTCCACAGCCTGCACTCACTCACACATCCCCACAGCCTTCACTCACTCATCCCCCACAGCCTTCACTCCCTCACACCCCCCACAGCCTGCACTCACCCCCTTACAGCCTGCACTCACTCATCCCCCTCAGCCCACATTTACACCCCAGCCCACACTCACTCACCCCCCCCTCAGCCCACACTTACTCACCCTGCACTCACCTCCCCTCAGCCTGCACTCACCCCCTGACCATACTCACTCACCCCCCTCAGCCCACACTCACTCACCCAAACGTGCTTACCACTCGGCACGCAGCAACTGTCCACCATGAGGAACTGTCCAGAGAGCAAACACAGGGGCACCTGAGAGAGCAACCACAAAGAGGGGCCCAAGAGCTTGCAGGGAGGGGGGCCAGAGTGCGTGCAAGAGAGGGGCCCAAAAGCATGCATGGAGGGGCCTGAGAACGTGCACGGGGGGGGCAGAAAGGGACCAAAGTGGGGGATAGTCAGCACAGGGGGGTGGAGAGCGACCACATGGGTGGGCCCAAGAGTGTGCACAGGATGAGGCAGGAAGGCAGCACAGTGGGGTGTGGAGTGAGGGGTAAAAAACCGCCCTCAGCACACAAAAGCCCCACCCCATCATGCTGTCACTGCCTACCCGATGCGAGAGCATCGTGCCCTCATCTAGTATACTAATAATAGTCCATGTTTGTCTTTATTTTGGAGTGATACCTGATGATTTTCTATGTTCATTTTGCTTTGGGCAGGACATTTTTGGGCTTTTAGCACTTCACATTGTTATTTGAGTTTGGTGCTGTTCAGTTTTTCAATACAGGGTGGCAGTGGCGTAACTTCAGGCCCAGGGGCCCCGATATTTTTTTTTCCTTTCTGTAGATAGATAGATTGAATAGAATACAATAGAATAGATAATAAGAATAGCTAGATCATCTTAAGCCCCAGTCACACATAACGAGATCGTTAGCGAGATCGTTGTCACAGGTTTTGTGACGCAATAGCGATCTTGCTAATGATCTCGTTATGTGTGACTCTTAGTATTGAGCCCCAGGCCCTGGGGTACACGGGTATCAGGCTCGGTGGGGTGCTTCCCACGGGGGATGTCACGGGTGACAGCACCTGAGCCCGTGGCCTGGGTGACACTTCAAAAAGGGGTTATTTACAGGGGATAAGAGTTTGTCATGTGACGCCACCTGTAGTACCTGGTGATGGGTCACCAGTGCCACCACAGTCCTCCGGAGGTAGATGGTAGTGCGGCTGAGATGGCAAAGCTCCCTACAGGTAGAGCTGGTCCTCCGGGGCAGGGTTCCTGAAAACAAGCAGGATGATGGAGAAAACCACACACAGGCAAAGTCACTTTCTCCCGGGTACTTTACTGTAAACCTTCAGCAGCAACATACAAAGTTCACAGTTCAGCATCTGATGTTAGAATAACAGATAACTCTACGGGTGGCTGCAAGTGGATCCCAGGTGGTATGGTGGAACCCGTGATGTACCTTAGTTGACGAACCCGTGTCCTTTCTTCCCCTCCTAGGATGGGCCTATACCCAATGGCTCCGTGTAGGTAGTATTGGGGGTCCTCTCCCTCGTGGTGAGGAAGCAGGCAGACATCTGGCAGGGTGCTGTGGTGATAGACGGACCACAGCAGCCGGTTGCCGACTGCAAAGTTAGACCTTGGACGGATCCTCGGGCGCGGCGTTCCTGTGGTGGACTGGAGAATGTTTTGTTTTTTTTTACATATTTCTGATTTTTTTTCACCACTTAGATAACAGTAAAATTAACATGTTTGGCATCTACGAACTCGTAACAACCCAAGGCATCATACCGACACGTCAGTGTTACCATATAGTACTGACCCGAGACATCATACCGACACGTCAGTGTTACCATATAGTACTGACCCCAGACATCATACCGACACGTCAGTGTTACCATATAGTACTGACCCAAGGCATCATACCGACACCTCAGTGTTACCATATAGTACTGACCCCAGACATCATACCGACACCTCAGTGTTACCATATAGTACTGACCCCAGACATCATACCGACACCTCAGTGTTACCATATAGTACTGACCCAAGGCATCATACCGACATGTCAGTGTTGCCATATAGTACTGACCCCAGACATCATACCGACACCTCAGTGTTACCATATAGTACTGACCCAAGGCATCATACCGACATGTCAGTGTTGCCATATAGTACTGACCCCAGACATCATACCGACACCTCAGTGTTACCATATAGTACTGACCCCAGACATCATACCGACACCTCAGTGTTGCCATATAGCACTGACACAAGGCATCATACCGACACGTCAGTTTTACCATATAGTACTGACCCGAGACATAGACATCATACCGACACGTCAGTGTTACCATATAGTACTGACCCCAGACATCATACCGACACCTCAGTGTTACCATATAGTACTGACCCAAGGCATCATACCGACATGTCAGTGTTGCCATATAGTACTGACCCCAGACATTATACCGACACCTCAGTGTTACCATATAGTACTGACCCGAGGTATCATACCGACACATTAGTGTTACCATATAGTACTGACCCCAGACATCATACCGACACATCAGTGTTACCATATAGTACTGACCCCAGACATCATACCAACACCTCAGTGTTACCATATAGTGAACATGATGAATAAAAAAACATAAAGAAACGTGAAATTGCCATTTTTTGCTATTTCCTTGCATATAATGAACAGATTTAGGACAAGCATCACTAGAGAAAAGCCTCTGAGCACTTGTGGATCACTCTGCAATGAGACTCAGCGTCCCCGGAGACATAAATAACAGTCAGTAGTGAGTATAAAGTGTGAGGACGATGATGAGAATACAAGCCGTGAACCGCAGTAGTGAACTATAGGGAATAAGTATATAGAAGTAATGGAGGAAGCAGTGATCACAGAGCCGTCAGTAATGTGAGCAGAAGACGCCTCCGGAGATCAGAGATGTCAGGAATGACGACATTATCGAATTTATTAAAGAACATGGAGGCCTCTAGGATTATAATGGGTTTTGTTGTAATCCCCATAAATATTGTCATGTTGTAGGATCAGGCTTTGTGCTGCCCCAACACCCCATTCTGGGCCCTTCCTTGCTGTGACCTCAGCGTGCTCCAGCCTCTGTGAATCTGTCTTCTGTATCTGCTCTGTACTAATCAAATAAACCGCAGATGACGTCCGGCAGCAGACATATCTACAGCGTCTTCTTGGACGTCCTAAAAGCTTTTGGGATTGCCAACTGTAAGACGAAACCTCCCGGCACTCACGTTGTGTTGCAGATACTTAAAGGCTTTATTCTGCATTATTTCATTGTATGCACTACCACGGGCACCACGGAATCAAGGGAAGGAGAGCTGATCGCTTCATTGATCTACTAAGGATTGCCAACATCTGGTGAGACCGACCCAGGAGAGGAAGCCTCCAGAAGAACCTGCAGACGAATACGTGGATAAGAGCTGGAGACTGAGGAGGAAAAGCGTGGAGGTCCTACAAAGGGAATCACCCAGAAGAGAGTCTCTCGAGAGGAAAACTACAATAAAAACTAAGGACTGCAAAGATATATGTGCAACCAAGAAGAATCCTCTACGCAACTCAACCAAGGACATGGTTCATCCAAGACGTAAAGGAGACACCTGTCAGGTGTAGCGAGAGTGGCCGGAGATAGACCGCACAAAGAAAATCACCCAAAAGAGAATCTCTCTCTCGAGAGAGAAAAACTACAAAGAAAACTGAGGACTACAAAGATATTTGTGCAACCAAGAAAAAACCTCTACGCGACTCAACCAAGGACCTGGTTCATCCAAGGTAGCAAAGGGCTTTAAAAGACGTAAAGGAGACACTTGTCAGGTGTAGCGAGAGTGGCCGGAGATAGACCACACAAGGGAAATCAAGCAGAAGAGAATCTCTCGAGAGAAAAACTACAAAAAAACTAAGGACTACAAATATATATGTGCAACCAAGAAGAAACCTCGACGTGAGTCACCTACAAGGACCTGGAAATGGTTTTCATCCAAGGTAGCAAAGGGCTTAAAGGAGACATCTGCCATTTGTAGCAAGAGTGGCCGGAGATAGACCACACAAAGGAAATCAGCCAGAAGAGTCTCGAGAGAGAAAAACTACAAGAAAAAACTAAGGACTACTAAGATATATGTGCAACCAAGAAGACACCTCTACGTGAGTCACCTACAAGGACCTGGAAAAGGTTTTCTTCCAAGGTAGCAAAAAAATCTTGGAGACACCTGTCAGGTGTAGCGAGAGCGGCCGGAGATAGACCTGGACGGTTCCAGCCGGCTCGTGTCTTCCATACAGAGCCGTGTGAGTAGCCGACTTTTGCCTCAGTGGCTTTGGTAGAGCAGAGGACAAAACATCTTTGTAGTTCTCCATCATGGAGTGGTTGAGAAGACGGGCAGGAAAGCAAACAAGCTCCCCCCAGATAGAAGGGGCTAATACCCAAACCATCCGGTCAACTTGTATGTGGTGGTTTACAAAGGAGAATAGATAGGATGAGGACATTATGGAAAGACAGGAGCCGAACAGCGGCATTGCGTAAGACGGTGATGGCCTCTAATAGGCAGCTGGAGGGTCAGCACATGGGTGTCGTCACCCGAGGAGGGATGGTGTGCGGGGAAAGAATGGGGCCATTGAATAAAACACTGAAGCCGACAGAGATAGGGCAGAAGGATGGGTCTGAGTACCAGGCATTACAAGCAGTCATTAGAGAAATGAGAGCCATAGAGTCAGACCAGAAGGTTGGACGGGAGAAGGTGAAGGAGTGGAGGATGAGGATAGAAGAATGGATGAAGGGACACGCGGAGCAGAAGGTCGTAGGGACAACAAGGCATCATGACAGCAGGCTGAGGAAAGAGTTAATCACTGCGGAGGATGGAGGGGAATCCACTAGTCAGAGGTTCAGGTTTGACGTCATCTCTACCCCTACATTTGCCCCCGGGAAGTTTTCCCTATTACATCTTAAGTTTGTTAAAACTCTGCCTAGTTGGGAGGAAAGTAGAGGATGGGTCCGTAATGTCCTTCACTTTGAGGCTTGGCTGTTTAAGTTTCAGATAGAGTCTAAGGAGGACGCGGCCCGATATTTTCTGTGTTTTCTCCCCAATGATTTCATATTCTATCTTAAAGCCCAAGAACGGAGTGGGGTTCACTACGACCTCACCGAATCCCGGGGGAGGATGAAGTTTGTAATTTCCCTGAAAATAGGAGCAGGAAAACCAACGGTGAGAATGTTGGACTCTTTTAAAATGAAGGAAGGGGCCGATATCTGTAGTGAAGCGAGTCAGTGGGTGGCGGCATGGTGCGCCGTGTTTGACAAGTCATTGACCAGTATGGATGAAGGGGATAAATACGCCATGATGGAAGAGTTTGTGAAGAAACTACCCCGGGATGAGGCTTTCAAGTCATGGGCTTTGCAGAACGCAGGGACTATTGAGGATGTGGTGGAGGCTTCAATAACCGACGATGTATTCCGGGGCAAAATGTGATGAAGGTTCAAGTGCTCTTGGGTACGATAAAGAAAATAATCAATATAGCTATTATAATCCATAGTTTGCCAATATGTGATATGACTTGTGATATGTCACACAAGGATCACAGGTTGAGTAGCATATATCTGTATTAATGTGTAGAAGTGGATAAGATTGTAAGTCAAGGTGCCGTCCCAGAGACTCGCCTCTTGTGCACACACTCATTTACACTGAAGTGTAGGGCTGGTTTGGTTACGGAGGTGTCCGGTGTTCGGTAAAACTGTTTCCCTTGGATTCTGTTACTCTGAGCTGAGTCTTTGGCACGGCACTCTGATCCCGGTCCATAGAGCTCGGTGTGTGATCATTAGCTTATATGTGAATTGGTGTGGGCCGGGTGGAAGTTGCGTTGCATTAAAGGGGCTATCCGGGAATTTGGTGAAACATAAATGTTCCTAAGCACTGAAGGGCATGTAGCTGCCACCTATCTGCCGGTTGTGCTTCAGTCTGAGACCGCTCCCGTCAGCGATTTTGCCGCTTCTGCTGACGTCACGACTACAGAGGGGGCGGCTTCTCTCTATTGATGAGCGCCATAGCCGACATCATTCTGATTGACAGCCTGCTCCCCCAATCAGGTAGTCAGGAGCCGGCTGTCAATCAGCATAAGTTCAGATGTCCCGCCCCTTCCACAGAGCAGAAAAGAATCCGCCGCTCTGTTTACCCCGCCATGCTGTCCCCGGCAGGAGTGGTCTGTGCCCGCTCTCTGCCGGGGGTGAACGGCGCCTTGTTGGTGGCGGCTACCTGCCTGTTAGTGCTTGGGTTCATTTTGTTTTCACCAAAATCCTGGATAACCTCTTTCATATCCTATCCCTGGCATCATTTCAGTAATCTGTCAGTAAAACATAGGCCCTGTTCACACTGTGCATTTTTTATCTTTTTTTGGATCTGTGTTTGCAGTGAAGGCATCACTCAAATGGATCCCAGCAAAGTCAAGGGGTTTCCAGTTTTGCTGTTCAGTCCAAGCTTTCGTGATCTGGTGCATTATTTCCCTTGAATAGTGATCCTCAAAAAGAAGGAGCTGTTAATAAGGTTATATTCACACACAATGTTTGCAATCCGTTTTTTTCTGGTGCGTTTTTCTCTTTCTGCAGCCAAACTGGATCAACTTTTTAAAAAAAAATGCAACAGAAAACAGATGATCTGATTCTGATCCGTTTTTGCTGCGCTTTGGTTGCATTTTTTTTTCCCCATATCCATTGGTTTCAATGGGGAAAGCGGATGAGAAAACACCACAGAAACAAGCACGCTGCTTCTTTTTGAGGATCACTTTTCAAGGGAAAATACGCAGCAGATCCTAAATTGAACAGCAAAACACGAAAACCCATTGACTTTGCTGGGATTCCACTTGAGTGATGCAAAAATGGATAAAAAAAAGGATCAAAAATGCTGTGTGTGAACAGGGCCTTATGGATGCGTTTTTCTGATCCCCTTTTCCCATTGAAACCTTTCTGTGTGTGCTAAAAAGATGCACCAGAAAAAATGGATGCAAAACAGATGATCCATTTCTGATCCGTTTTTTTGAAAAGCGGATCCAGATTTCCAGCTGAAAAACAGATCAAAAATGCACAGTGTGAACATCGCCATATAACAACCTGTGTGCTCGTCTGTGACCCGCCGTATCCAGCTCGGACCCTTCAGTTCTCACAGCAGCACTAGAGACTTGGAGATCGGTTTCTGGAACTTAGGCGATGTTCACACTGTGCGTTTTTGATCCGTTTTTAGCTGGAAATCTGGATCAGCTTTTCCTAAAAACGGATCAGAAACAGATCATCCACTTCCTGGTGCGTGGTTTTGAAAAGTTGATCCAGTTCTGCTTCTAAAATAGAAAATCGCACAGGAAAAAGCGGATCAAAAACACACAGTGTGAACAGGGCCTCAGGAGCACGGACAACACTTTGTGTGGTAGTGAAGAGATCTGTGCCGTATCTCAGGCCTCTGTCCTTTTCTCTGGTCATCTGCAATGGTAGCCTTGATGGGAAGGAGCCTGCCGGGTACACAGGCTACTCAAGCCATAAGACACCTGGATCAAGGCCTTCCACTGAGAGAAGGTTCAGCCGCCCTCTGCCCAGACGCCTCATCGGAAGGAGATCTCTACTGGATTCTGGATCTAATAGATGTGGGGGTGGTGGGGTCATAATAACATCCCACCTCTCTGCCAGCACGGGACCCTCACCCCAAGCCGGAGGCACACAGTGCTTTCCCAGTGAGTCATGTATTATTCCCCACCACCAGCTGGCTGCCCTCCAGACTGATTATTCTGGCAGCCTTCCACCGGGTGAAGATGAGGATGATGAGGCCACCTGTTTATTGTCTTCCACTGCTCTCCATGTGGATGGACAACGCATCACGTCACAGAAGAGACCTGACCGTGTCTGACTGCTGGGGGCTTCACCATATGCCTATTATTACTGCTCGGGGGCTTCACCATATGCCTATTATTACTGCTCGGGGGCTTCACCATATGCCTATTATTACTGCTCGGGGGCTTCACCATATGCCTATTACTACTGCTCGGGGGCTTCACCATATGCCTATTATTACTGCTCGGGGGCGTCACCATATGCCTATTATTACTGCTCGGGGGCTTCACCATGTGTCTATTATTACTGCTCAGGGGCTTCCTCCTACAGGGGGTCCCCAGTTATGCTGAAATGCTGAATTCTTATGTAGTAAAGCTTGGTTGTAGAAGAATAAAGATGCCATTATAAGGTTATGTCCGTCTGTTACACTGAGGTCACTCTGCGGCCGGCCCCGTCTGTTACACTGAGGTCACTCTGCGGCCGGCCCAGTCTGTTATACTGAGGTCACGCTGCGGCCGGCCCAGTCTGTTATACTGAGGTCACTCTGCGGCCGGCCCCGTCTGTTACACTGACGTCACACTGCGGCCGGCCCAGTCTGTTACACTGAGGTCACTCTGCGGCCGGCCCAGTCTGTTATACTGAGGTCACTCTGCGGCCGGCCCCGTCTGTTACACTGAGGTCACTCTGCGGCCGGCCCAGTCTGTTATACTGAGGTCACGCTGCGGCCGGCCCAGTCTGTTATACTGAGGTCACGCTGCGGCCGGCCCCGTCTGTTACACTGACGTCACACTGCGGCCGGCCCCGTCTGTTACACTGAGGTCACTCTGCGGCCGGCCCAGTCTGTTATACTGAGGTCACCTGCGGCCGGCCCCGTCTGTTACACTGAGGTCACCTGCTGCCGGCCCCGTCTGTTACACTGAGGTCACCTGCTGCCGGCCCCGTCTGTTACACTGAGGTCACACTGCTGCCGGCCCCGTCTGTTACACTGAGGTCACGCTTGCCGGCCCCGTCTGTTACACTGAGGTCACGCTGCTGCCGGCCCCGTCTGTTACACTGAGGTCACACTGCTGCCGGCCCCGTCTGTTACACTGAGGTCACCTAGCGCCGGCCCCGTCTGTTACACTGAGGTCACGACTGCTGCCGGCCCCGTCTGTTACACTGAGGTCACACTGCTGCCGGCCCCGTCTGTTACACTGAGGTCACCTGCGGCCGGCGCCCGTCTGTTACACTGAGGTCACGCTGCTGCCGGCCCCGTCTGTTACACTGAGGTCACACTGCTGCCGGCCCCGTCTGTTACACTGAGGTCACTGCTGCCGGCCCCGTCTGTTACACTGAGTCACGCTGCTGCCGGCCCCGTCTGTTACACTGAGGTCACGCTGCTGCCGGCCCCGTCTGTTACACTGAGGTCACACTGCTGCCGGCCCCGTCTGTTACACTGAGGTCACGCTGCTGCCGGCCCCGTCTGTTACACTGAGGTCACGCTGCTGCCGGCCCCGTCTGTTACACTGAGGTCACGCTGCTGCCGGCCCCGTCTGTTACACTGAGGTCACAGCTGCTGCCGGCCCCGTCTGTTACACTGAGGTCACACTGCTGCCGGCCCCGTCTGTTACACTGAGGTCACGCTGCTGCCGCGCCCCGTCTGTTACACTGAGGTCACACTGCTGCCGGCCCCGTCTGTTACACTGAGGTCACACTGCTGCCGGCCCCGTCTGTTACACTGAGGTCACACTGCGCCGCCCCGTCTGTTACACTGAGGTCACACTGCTGCCGGCCCCGTCTGTTACACTGAGGTCACACTGCTGCCGGCCCCGTCTGTTACACTGAGGTCACCTGCGGCCGGCCCCATCTGTCTATCACCTGGGCTCACCTGCACCTCACCTCCACACCACTCCACCCTGCACTCACCCGCACACCACTCTCACCCTGCACTCACCTCACACCGCCGCACCACTCACCCACTCACACCCTGCACTCACCTCACACCACTCTCACCCTGCACTCACCCCACACCACTCTCACCCTGCACTCACCCACACCACTCTCACCCTGCACTCACCTCACACCGCACTCACCTCACACCACTCTCACCCTGCACTCACCCCACACCACTCTCACCCTGCACTCACCCACACCACTCTCACCCTGCACTCACCTCAACCACCACTCTCACCCTGCACTCACCCCACACTCACTCTCACGCACCACTCTCACCCGCACTCACCCACACCACTCTCACCCCGCACTCACCTCACACCACTCTCACCCCGCACTCACCTCACACCACTCTCACCCCGCACTCACCGCACACCACTCTCACCCCGCACATCCACCGCACACCCACTCTCACCCCGCACTCACCCCACACCACTCTCACCCCGCACTCACCCACACCACTCCACCCCGAACTCACCTCACACCACTCTCACCCCGCACTCACCCCACACCACTCTCACCCCGCACTCACCCCACACCACTCTCACCCTGCACTCACCCCACACCACTCTCTCCCTGCACTCACCCCACACCACTCTCTCCCTGCACTCACCCCACACCACTCTCACCCTGCACTCACCCCACACCACTCTCACCCTGCACTCACCTCACACCACTCTCACCCTGCACTCACCTCACACCACTCTCACCCTGCACTCACCCCACACCACTCTCACCCTGCACTCACCGCACACCACTCTCACCCTGCACTCACCTCACACCACTCTCACCCTGCACTCACCCCACACCACTCTCACCCTGCACTCACCTCACACCACTCTCACCCCACACCACTCTCACCCCGCACTCACCCCACACCACTCTCACCCTGCACTCACCGCACACACCACTCTCACCCTGCACTCACCCCACACCACTCTCACCCTGCACTCACCCCACACCACTCTCACCCTGCACTCACCGCACACCACTCTCACCCTGCACTCACCTCACACCACTCTCACCCTGCACTCACCCCACACCACTCTCACCCTGCACTCACCTCACACCACTCTCACCCTGCACTCACCCCACACCACCTCAGCTCGCACCATGGTCACCCCGCAGCACTGGGGGGACAGAGAGCGAGGGGGAACAATCAGCAGGCAGGGGAGAGATCGCACAGAGGGGAGGGCCGAATGCTGCCCCCAGTGCTATAGAGCGCGCCCCTATCGTGATAGCGATATAGCGTTGCGATCAGGGCCGCATCAACCATGAGCCAACATGAAGTGTTTGCTCAGGCGGCGCTATACAGGGGGCGGCAAGGTGGCAGGCTCCCTGCAGATAGTTACTGGCATGGGAGCCGCGGCCCCTGCCGCCGCCGCCGCCCGCGATATGTACTAAGGCAGTGCAGCACGCCGACCGCTGCCTGCTTTCAAATCTCCCGCCCCCTGCAGCTCTGCTCTGCACGGAGAGGGCGGTGACGTCATCAGTCAGCGTCCCGCAGGGCAGAGCGCGGGACAAATGCTGGAAGAGGCCGGAGCTGCGAGGGGAGCGGAGGAGCGAGTTGCTGGAAGTTCAGAGGGGATGTGAAAAGAAGGAGGTGAGAGGAGAGCGGAGGAGCGAGGAGCTAGGAGCTGGCAGGAGAGAGAGGGTGCGATTAGGAGCTGCGAGGAGGGGAGAGGGATGCAATTAGAGGAGTCTGAGAAGAGAGGGTTGCCAGGAGAGAGAGGGGGTGAGAGGAGCTGGAAGGGGAGAGTGGGTGCGATTAGGAGCTGCAAGGAAAGAGGAGGGGAGAGGAGCTGGAAGGGGAGAGGGGGTGCGGGGAGCAAGGAGGAGAGAGGAGCTGGCAGGAGACAGGGGATGCGACGAGGAGAGAGGAGCTGGAAGGAGAGAGGGGGTGAGAGGAGCTGGAAGGGGAGAGGGGGTGCAATTAGGAGCTGCAAGGAAAGAGGAGGGGAGAGGAGCTGGAAGGGGAGAGGGGGTGCGGGGAGCAAGGAGGAGAGAGGAGCTGGCAGGAGACAGGGGATGCGACAAGGAGGAGAGAGGAGCTGGAAGGAGAGGGGGTGAGAGGAGCTGGAAGGGGAGAGAGGAGCTGGCAGGAGACAGGGGATGCGACAAGGAGGAGAGAGGAGCTGGAAGGAGAGAGGGGGTGAGAGGAGCTGGAAGGGGAGAGGGGGTGCGGGGAGCAAGGAGGAGAGAGGAGCTGGCAGGAGACAGGGGATGCGACGAGGAGAGAGGAGCTGGAAGGAGAGAGGGGGTGAGAGGAGCTGGAAGGGGAGAGGGGGTGCGGGGAGCAAGGAGGAGAGAGGAGCTGGCAGGAGACAGGGGATGCGACAAGGAGGAGAGAGGAGCTGGAAGGAGAGAGGGGGTGCGGGGAGCAAGGAAGAGAGAGGAGCTGGAAGGAGAGAGGGGGTGCGATTAGGAGCTGCAAGGGGAAAGGAGCTGGAAGGAGAGAGGGGGAGAGGAGCTGAAGGAGAGAGGGGGTGCAAGGAGCTGGAAGGAGAGGGGGTGCGAGGAGAGAGGAGCTGCAAGGAGAGAGGGGGTGCGAGTAAAGAGGAGGTGCGAGGAGAGGGGAGCTGTGAAGAGAGAGGAGCTGCGAATGGAGTGGGGTGTGAAGAGACAGGATGTGAAGGGAGCTGCGAATAGAGGGGGGTGCGAGGAGAGAGAAGGTGCAAGGGGTTGCAAGGAGAGAGGAGATGAAGAGTATCCTTTCATTATTTTAAACAGTGACAATCTGCATTATAATATAGGAGGATTATGGGGTGCTGTCATGTATATGGGGTGTTTGTCATGTATGTGGGGGTGCTGTCATGTATATTGGCAGTGCTTTATGGTGTATGAAGGTCTATGGAGTTCATTATACTATACGGAGGGCTATGAATGGTGCATTATAACATATGGGGGGCTATAGGGAAGCATTATAATATATGAAGGACTTTGGGGGGAGGGGCATTATTCCATGGGGTCCTGTAGAGGAATTCGCTGTGGGGGGGGGGGGGGAATCCTACAGTGTTTGTGGGGTACTTTTGTTGGTATTATACTTTATGGGGGTAATGAAAGAGGAACCAAGGGGCTTCAATAAGAGAAAAATTACTTTGTAAGGGCTGCAGAGTTGTGAAATTTTTACATATGTGACCCAGACAAATATTCTGTTCTTTTTTTTTTGGGGGGGGAACCCAATTAGAACCTCTGCTATGGGGACCCATGATTTTTATGTATGCCCTGGTGCAGGATGCATTGTCCCTCTGCTGCAGGACAGATTGGCCATATCTTACACACCATGACCAGTGCCGCCCTCGGTACATACAGGCATCCAGCCATGTTTTCCCGAGCGGCGGTTGGTCGGTGCTGCTCGTCCACCTTCCCGCTCCCACATCCCTTCCTTAACCCACTTGTTCGGCACCTGCTGTTAACTCTGAATAGCCCCATGTGCAGCACTTGTGATTGGCTAAGTATTCAGAGAAGAGGCATGGTCTGTTGGGAAATTTTCCCAGCTTAGTGCAGTGGCGGCTTGTTAATGCTTAGACGGCAGGTCGATACCTGTGGTGTGTGGACGGTGCAGTATGATGGACATGTCTGACTAGTCAGTGCCAGGCAGCGCTACATTGGAGCTGCCCAGAGTTTTGTAGGCATGTACCAGAGATAATAGATTGCAATCAGTGCTGCCTCCTGTGCTATAAGGATGTCAGCTACAGGAGCACCGCTCTGCCGCCATCATTGTGTGTCCGTTGCTTGTGCCAAGCCGCCATTGCCATTAATGACCCTTGTTCTGGATTCTTCTGTGTGGTTCTTGTATATGCGTGTGATGGCGCTGACATCCTCGAGTTGGGGGGGGGGGGTGCCGTTTTGTAGTTCGCCTCAGGCAGCAGAGAGGCTAGGTTCACCCCTGGTTGCGATACCATCGGGCTCTCATCTAATCCTCAGCATAAACACAAGCTACAGGAGCACGTGGACTGCTGTAAACATCAGCCTACGCCCATCAACAATAAACCACGCCCACATTACCGGGCCACGCCCACTATCTCAGTAACCGCTGATCGTCTTGTGGTCAAGTGTCTGCACACAATAACCGAGTGCGGTTCAGGCAGGTGATGGGGATCGACGGAGGGCAAACACACCGGGCACCGAGGAGGCACCGCCTAAACCCGGACCGGCCGCTCCTCCAAAAGTCGCACGTTCTTCCTACCGAGAATCATCGGTTCCTATACTACCCGGCCTACACAGGATGTCACGCTCCTGCTCCTCCTCCAGGGCGGGGACAGGGGAGGAGACAGAGACTGGTGTCCAATAGCTAAGGGAGAAGGGATGAGCACTGAAGACACATGCAGAGCAGGACGAGTGGAGGCGGAGTCACTGAGGGAGCGGGGCCAGAGCAGGGGATGGGGAAAAAGTCTGCTGTCCAATAGCTGCTAAGATGTGATGTACAAGGCGGGGCTAAAAACGAAGCTGGGCAGAACACGGGGCGACGCGACTCCGCCCACATACATGTGTACAACAGACGATCACTGCTGACTGACTGCCGGCATGAAGATATTTTCAGCACAGCATTGTGTCCTGTTCCCAGGTATAATCCCTCCGCTGTGTGGCCGGCTCTGGCCTCCGCTGTGTGGCCGGCTCTGGCCTCCGCTGTGTGGCCGGCTCTGGCCTCCGCTGTGTGGCCGGCTCTGGCCTCCGCTGTGTGGCCGGCTCTGGCCTCCGCTGTGTGGCCGGCTCTGGCCTCCGCTGTGTGGCCGGCTCTGGCCTCCGCCGTGTGTGTGTGTGTGGCTGGCTCTGGCCTCCGCCGTGTGTGTGTGTGTGGCCGGCTCTGCCCTCCGCTGTGTGTGTGGCCGGCTCAGCCCTCCGCTGTGTGTGTGCCCGGATGTGCCTTCCGCTGTGTGTGTGGCCGGCTCAGCCCTCCGCTGTGTGTGTGGCCGGCTCAGCCCTCCGCTGTGTGTGTGGCCGGCTCAGCCCTCCGCTGTGTGTGTGGCCGGCTCAGCCCTCCGCTGTGTGTGTGGCCGGCTCAGCCCTCCGCTGTGTGTGTGGCCGGCTCAGCCCTCCGCTGTGTGTGTGGCCGGCTCTGGCCTCCGCCGTGTGTGTGTGTGTGTGTGTATATGTGTGTGTGTGTGTGTGTGTGTGTGTGTGTGTGTGTGTGTGTGGCCGGCTCTGGCCTCCGCCGTGTGTGTGTGGCCGGCTCTGGCCTCCGCCGTGTGTGTGTGGCCGGCTCTGGCCTCCGCCGTGTGTGTGTGTGTGTGTGGCCGGCTCTGGCCTCCGCTGTGTGTGTGTGTGTGGCCGGCTCTGGCCTCCGCCGTGTGTGTGTGTGTGTGTGTGTGTGTGTGTGTGGCCGGCTCTGGCCTCCGCCGGTTGTGTGTGTGTGGCCGGCTCTGGCCTCCGCCGTGTGTGTGTGTGTGTGTGTGTGGCCGGCTCTGGCCTCCGCCGTGTGTGTGTGTGTGTGTGTGTGTGTGTGTGTGTGTGTGTGTGGCCGGCTCTGGCCTCCGCCGTGTGTGTGTTGGCCGGCTCTGGCCTCCGCCGTGTGTGTGTGTGGCCGGCTCTGGCCTCCGCCGTGTGTGTGTGGCCGGCTCTGGCCTCCGCCGTGTGTGTGTGGCCGGCTCTGGCCTCCGCCGTGTGTGTGTGTGGCCGGCTCAGCCCTCCGCCGTGTGTGTGTGTGGCCGGCTCAGCCCTCCGCCGTGTGTGTGTGGCCGGCTCAGCCCTCCGCCGTGTGTGTGTGTGGCCGGCTCTGCCCTCCGCCGTGTTTGGTGTGTTGTGTGTGTGTGTGGCGCCTGCCTCCCGGTGTGTGTGTGTGGCCGGCTCTGGCCTCCGCCGTGTGGTGTTGTGTGGCCGGCTCTGGCCTCCGCCGTTGTGTGTGTGTGTGGCCGGCTCTGGCCTCCGCCGTGTGTGGTGTGTGTGTGTGGCCGGCTCTGCCTCCCCGTGTTGTGTGTGTGTGTGGCCGGCTCTGGCCTCCGCCGTTGTGTGTGTGTGTGGCCGGCTCTGGCCTCCGCGTGTTGTGTGTGTGTGTGGCCGGCTCTGGCCTCCGCCGTGTGTGTGTGTTGTGTGGCTCTGCCTCCGCCGTGTGTGTGTGTGGCCGGCTCTGGCCTCCGCCGTGTGTGTGTGTGTGTGTGGCCGGCTCTGGCCTCCGCCGTTGTGTGTGTGTGGCCGGCTCTGGCCTCCGCCGTGTGTGTGTGTGCCGGCTCTGGCCTCCGCCGTGTGTGTGTGTGTGGCCGGCTCTGGCCTCCGCCGTGTGTGTGTGTGTGGCCGGCTCTGGCCTCCGCCGTGTGTGTGTGTGGCCGGCTCTGGCCTCCGCCGTGTGTGTGTGTGTGGCCGGCTCTGGCCTCCGCCGTGTGTGTGTGGCGGCTCTGGCCTCCGGTGTGTGTGTGTGGCCGGCTCTGGCCTCCGCCGTGTGTGTGGTGTGTGTGGCCGGCTCTGGCCTCGCCGTGTGTGTGTGTGGCCGGCTCTGGCCTCCGCCGTGTGTGTGTGTGGCCGGCTCTGGCCTCCGCCGTGTGTGTGTGTGGCCGGCTCTGGCCTCCGCCGTGTGTGTGTGTGGCCGGCTCTGGCCTCCGCCGTGTGTGTAGTGTGGTGTGCCGGCTCTGGCCTCCGCCGTGTGTGTGTGTTGGCCGGCTCTGGCCTCGCCTTTTGGGACTGGCTGTGTGTGTGTGTGGCCGGCTCTGGCCTCCGCCGTGTGTGTGTGTGTGGCCGGCTCTGGCCTCCGCCGTGTGTGTTGTGGCCGCTCTGCCTCCGCGTGTGTGTTGTGTGTGTGCCGGCTCTGCTCCGCGTGTGTGTGTGTGGGCCGGCTCAGCCCTCCGCTGTGTGTGTGGCCGGCTCGCCTCCGCCGTGTGTGTGTGGCCGGCTCGAGCCCTCCGCCGTGTGTGTGTGGCCGGCTCTGGCCTCCGCCGTGTTGGTGGGTGTGTGTGTGTGTGGCCGGCTCGCCTCCGCGTGTGTGTGTGGCCGGCTCTGGCCTCCGCCTGTGTGGTGTGTGTGGCCGGCTCTGCCTCCGCCGTGTGTGTGTGTGTGGCCGGCTCGGCCTCCGCCGTGTGTGTGTGTGGCCGGCTCAGCCTCCGCCGTTGGTGTGTGTGTTGTGTGTCCGGCTTAGCCCTCCGCCGTGTGTGTGTGGCCGGCTCGCCTCCGCCGTGTGTGTGTGGCCGGCTCTGGCCTCCGCCGTGTGTGTGTGGCCGGCTCGGCCTCCGCCGTGTGTGTGTGGCCGGTGCCTCCGTGTGTGTGTGGCCGGCTCGGCCTCCGCCGTGGTGTGTGTGGCCGGCTCTGGCCTCCGCCGTGTGTGTGTGGTGTGTGTGTGTGGCCGGCTCTGGCCTCCGCCGTGTGTGTGTGGCCGGCTCGCCTCCGCCGTGTGTGTGTGTGCCGGCTCTGGCCTCCGCCGTGTGTGTGTGTGTGTGTGTGTGGCCGGCTCTGCCTCCGCCGTGTGTGTGTGTGTGTGGCCGGCTCTGGCCTCCGCCGTGTGTGTGTGGTGTGTGTGTGTGTGGCCGGCTCTGCCTCCGCCGTGGGTGGGGCTCATGCTGCGTGTGTGTGTGTGGCCGGCTCTGCCTCCGCCGTGTGTGTGTGGCCGGCTCGCCTCCGCCGTGTGTGTGTGTGCCGGCTCAGCCTCCGCTGTGTGTGTGTGGCCGGCTCTGCCTCCGCTGTGTGTGTGGCCGGCTCTGGCCTCCGCGTGTGTGTGTGTGGGTCTGGCCTCCGCTGTGTGTGTGTGGCCGGCTCTGGCCTCCGCCGTGTGTGTGTGTTGTGCCGGCTCTGGCCTCCGCCGTGTGTGTGTGTGTGCCGTGTGTGTGTGCCTCTGCCTCGCCGTGTGTGTGTGTGGCCGGCTCTGGCCTCCGCCGTGTGTGTGTGTGGCCGGCTCTGGCCTCCGCCGTGTGTGTGTGTGGCCGGCTCTGCCTCCGCCGTGTGTGTGTGGCCGGCTCTGGCCTCCGCCGTGTGTGTGTGTGTGGCCGGCTCTGGCCTCCGCCTGTGTGTGTGTGTGTGTGTGTGTGTGTGTGTGTGTGGCCGGCTCTGGCCTCCGCCGTGTGTGTGTGTGTGTGTGGCCGGCTCTGCCGCGACACTACTATATATGATAAATGAAATAAATAGTAGTGTCGCGGCAGATGACCGTAATTGTAAGTACATTATTTTCTGCCTGCACCTACGCTTAAAGTGGTGATGCCGTCATAACCTGATTCATATATTGCTTATTTTTGACTGAGCTCCCACTATTATTTTCCCTTCCCCCCCCTTTCCCTAGTTTGGTGTCCACACATGGACAACACTGTCAGAGCCCTACACACACCTTTTCATCATTCCCAATTAAACCTTTGGCATATAAACCTATTCACACTCACAATTTACTAGGGCATAGTGTTAGGACTTGGCAGTGGAGAGCTCCTTGTAAGTGGATGCCGAGCTTAACCGCTAGTGGCCATTAACGGGAACTAAGATCTCCATTTTATCCTATTTACCTTAGAGCAGTTTCTGCAATTCATACATTCACTTGATCCTCATGTTTCCAGTGCCACTCATTATTTCATTTATCATATATAGTAGTGTCGCGGCAGATGACCGTAATTGTAAGTACATTATTTTCTGCCTGCACCTACGCTTAAAGTGGTGATGCCGTCATAACCTGATTCATACGTTTCTCCATCCCGACCTGGGGCATCTCCATCTTTCGGCCTGGTTACTGAAGCCCAGATCTTAAAGATGCGGGATCTTTCCGATAGTTATCTCCACTCTCCGGAATAGCTGCAAGCCGGTCACCAGTGCCATCTATACTGAAATCTGGAAGGTGTTCTGCTCCTGGTGAGGCTCCTCGCCTCCTGATCCGTTTCGGCCAAACATCGCCCGTATCCTGGATTTCCTACAGGCTGGTCTGTATAAGGGTCTTAAGCCGAATACTCTAAAGGTCCAAGTGGCAGCACTCAGCTCATACTTTGATCAACGATTGGCTGTCCATCCATGGATTCAGCAGTTTCTGTGATCTGCATCCCGTCTCCGTCCTTCGGTGTTCAACCGCTGTCCTCCGTGGGACCTTAATGTCGTCCTCAACGGTCTGTCCAGGTCTCCTTTTGAATAAGCTCTCGTGGAAGACGGCTTTCCTGTTGGCCATCACCAGGCTAGATGTGTCAGTGAACTTCAGGCTTTCTCCATCCTTGACCCCCACCTGGTCTTCCATTCACACCTTCACCCGTCACTACCGTTTGGAAATCCTTAAGCATTCAGCTCTGACGTTTGGACGGAAAGTTCTTCAAGCTGTGGTGCCTCCCTGATTTTTGTCTTTGGTATTCCTCCTGAGGGCTGGCGTGGTGGATGGGAGGAGAAAACCGAATTAGACCTACCGGTAATTCTCTTTCGGGGAATCCACCACGACAGCCCGAGTAATTCCCTCCCTGTTTTTGCAATCATTTTTCTTGTCGTTCCTCCTTGTGTAAGTGGTTCTTGGTACTTCATTTCCAGGGGTCCTTGTTAAACACTGGGGTGAGGAGGTTGGGAGGGGCTATTTAACCTTTGTGTTCCTGCTCCTATTAGGACCAAGAGGCAACCTCCTGAGGGCTGTCGTGGTGGATTCCCCGAAAGAGAATTACCGGTAGGTCTAATTCGGTTTTTCATGGGAGTCGTCTCTTTTCCAAAGCCTTTGTGCTACCAGTAACGTGAAAGTCCCCCATATTTCTATTAGAAGATGACGGACCTTAGTGGGGACTTTTTTTTTTTGGGTGGAGTTTGAGGTTTTATTGGTGGCATTTAGCATCAGTTCACATTTCTTCAGTGCTCTCAGCTCAGCACTTCCTCAATATCTGAAACACAGGATTCATATATCCAACTAGATGGATCCACTTACTAAAGAGGTGACAGCTTCACTCTTGGGTGCTCAAACCTGGTCGACTGCTCTTTTGCTCGTGCCTAAAGAGGGACACTGCCGGATCATAAGCCAGACATCGTCCAGTGTCTCCCCCTCATTAAAGGGCATTGTCCATAAACGATTGTCTAAATCACGTGTTTTAGATATTTAAACGTAATCCCTGGTGTAAGTGATTAGCATATAGCACAGGATAGATGTGAGCCGAGCCTAAAGGACCCGTTACACACAACAATATCGTGAACGATATCATTGCAAAGTGACCATTTTGGTGACGTTGCAGCGATGTCGAAATGACGACATTGTGTGTGACACATTTTTCCCCACAAATAAAATCATCCACTCCTTCCAAACGCAGACCCCTAGCCTGAAGACTCAAGTGAGTAACATCACCCCCTACCCACGAAGCAACCGGCCCCACACGAGTAATATCGCACCCTTCTTCACCACGCAGCACCACCAGAACGTAACCCCATGTGAGTAACATCCCTCTACCTGTCGAGCCCCAGGCCCTGGGGTACTCGGGTATCGGGCTCAGTGGGTACTTTCGCGGGGATGTCACGGGTAGCAGCACCTGAGCCCGTGGCCTGGGTGACACTTTAATAAGGGGTTATGTACAGGGGATTAAAGAGTTATTTACAGTTCACGTGACGCCACCTGTAGTACCTGGTGATGAGTCACCAGCACCGCCTTAGTCTGCCGGAGGTAGATGGTAGTGCGGCTGAGATGGCAAAGCTCCCTACAGGTAGAGCTGGTCCTCCGGGGCAGCGTTCCTGAAAACAAGCAGGATGATGGAGAAAACCACACACTGGCAAAGTCACTTTCTCCCGGGTACTTTACTGTAAACCTTTAGCAGCAACATACAAAGTCCACAGTTCAGCATCTGATGTTAGAATAACAGATAGCTCAACGGGTGGCTGCAAGTGGATCCCAGGTGGTATGGTGGAACCCGTGGGTACCTGAGTTGACGAACCCGTGTCCTTTCTTCCCCACCTACGATGAGTCTATACCCAATGGCTCCATGTAGGTATAATTGGGGGTCCTCTCCCTCGTGGTGAGGAAGCAGGCAGACATCTGGCAGGGTGCTGTGGTGATAGACAGACCACAGCAGCCGGTTGACGACTTCAGATGTGGACTCTGGCCGTATCCTCGGGTCCGGTGTTCCCGTGGTGGACTGGGGAATCCCCTGGAGTATGGTCGCTCCATGCTGGGGTTCTCCCTTTCTCTCTCTAGGGCCCAGACTCCTTCCGTCGGGCGCCCTCTCAGGATCTGCTCAAGACCCTCTTTCTCCTTCCCTCCGGATCAGTGTGGCGCTGTCTGGGTAAAACTTCGGTCTCGCTCCACACTATTTCCAACTCTCCTCCGACTGACCCGACTCTCTCTCACCGACTAGAGAGACTACTCTTTCTCCAGACTGACCTCCTTTGTTCCCCCTAGAGGTGAATATATCTCCCTCCCGGGTAACCTCCCACCATTCAGCTAATGTGGGAGTGCAAGAATGGGGCCCACCCACCAACCTAGGGTCCACCTGCAGCTGGGGAAATTACCCCACTGTGACACCTGACTACATGGGGCACCACATACCCACAGAGCTCCCCAGCCCCACACAAGTAACATCACCCCCTTTCCATGCAGTTCCCCTGCATACAGCCACACTCAAGTAACATCACCCACTTCACACAGTCACTCCATCAGGCAGCCCCATACAAGTAACATCCCCCACCCATGCAGCTCCATACAAGTAACATCCCCTCTACCCATGCAGCTCCCCAGCACCATGCAAGTATTGCCCCTTCTACCCATGCAATCCCTAGTCCACAGCCCCATGCAAATGTCATGCCCCCACCCATGCAGATGCCCAGCAAGCAGTCCCATGCAAGTAACATACCCACCACCCATGCAGATCCCCAGTAAGCAATCCTATGTAAGTCATGCTCCCCACCCATGTATGTCCCTAGCAAGCAGTCCCATGTAGGCATCATACCCCCTCACACACACAGATCCCCAGCAAGTATCATGCCTCCTACCCCCGCAGATCCCCAGCAAGCAGTCCCATGCAAGCATAATGCCCCCATCCACATAGATCCACGGCAAGCAGTCCCATGCAAGCATAATGCCCCCATCCACATACATCCATGGCAAGCAGTCCCATGCAAGCATCATGCCTCCCACCCAGATTCCCAGCAAGCAGTCCCATGCAAGTATTATGCTCACCCTACCCACACAATCAGAAGATGCATGCAGACCCGTGGATGTCTTCACACCATGTTTACCTTGTGAATAATAAGCACCTGCAGCCCCAGAGTCACGTGGTGCAGGAGAGACTGAGCCCCATGATGAACTCTCCCCCCACCTCAGTCCTGACCGGGTCATCGGCACTAGACAAAGGAAAGGCTGCCCTCATTGGCTGCCCTCACTGACTTCCTCATTTGGAAAGTCCTGTCTTCACAAATATCAAAAACTAGATGGCAGCCCGATTCTAAAGAATCGGGTAGTCTAGAATCCATATATAGTTTATTTAGTAATAGTTAGGGGAGTGCGGTGAAATTAATTGTGTGTATACAGGTGGCTCAGTGGTTAGCACTGCGCGGTGGCTCAGTGGTTAGTACTGCGTTCGGTGGCTCAGTGGTTAGCAGTGAGTGCGCTGGCTCAGTGGTTAGCAGTGAGTGCGCTGGCTCAGTGGTTAGCAGTGAGTGCGGTGGCGCAGTGGTTAGCAGTGAGTGCGGTGGCTCAGTGGTTAGCAGTGAGTGCGGTGGCGCAGTGGGTAGCAGTGAGTGCAGTGGCTCAGTGGTTAGCAGTGAGTGCAGTGGCTCAGTGGTTAGCAGTGAGTGGGGTGGCTCAGTGGTTAGCAGTGAGTGCGGTGAGATTGGTCAGCGCAGCGGCGTGGGCAGAGTGGTCAGCACAGCGCCGTGGGCAGAGTGGTCAGTGCAGCGCCGTGGGCAGAGTGGTCAGTGCAGCGCCGTGGGCAGAGTGGTCAGCGCAGCGCCGTGGGCAGAGTGGTCAGCGCAGCGCCGTGGGCAGAGTGGTAAGCACACACATACACTCCGCTATACTTACCACCGACCCTGCGTCTTCCCCGCCGCCTGGATCCTGAGTCGACATGTCGCCGCCCCCGGACGACTGGATCCAATATGTTGTCCGGGTAGTTTTGCGAGACATCTTGGACGCTATATTGGATCCAGTAGTTTGGGGGCAGCGACATGTCGACTGAGGATCCAGGCAGCGGACGCAGGGCCGGTGGTAAGTATAGCGGACTGTGTGTGTGTGTGTATGTGTGTGTGTACAAAGTTGAGGGAAGTGTAGACAAAGTGACGGAAGTGCGTACATACACACATATACACACATACTGTACATTGCATATGGAGGGGTGAGGAGAGCGGAGGCTGGAGGGCAGAGGACAGGGAGAGGAGAGCGGAGGCTGGAGGGCAGAGGAGGGCGGAGGCTGGAGGGCAGAGGACAGGGAGAGTAGAGCGGAGGCTGGAGGGCAGAGGACAGGGAGAAGCGAGTGGAGGCTGGAGGGCGGAGGAGAGGGAGAGGAGAGCGGAAGGTGGAGGGTAGAGGAGAGGGAGAGGAGAGCGGAAGCTGGAGGGCAGAGGACAGGGAGAGGAGAGCGGAGGCTGGAGGGCAGAGGACAGGGAGAGGAGAGCGGAGGCTGTAGGGCAGAGGAGAGCGGAGGCTGGAGGGCAGAGGACAGGGAGAGGAGAGCGGAGGCTGGAGGGCAGAGAAGAGCGGAGGCTGGAGGGCAGAGGACAGGGAGAGGAGAGTGGAGGCTGGAGGGCAGAGGAGAGCAGAGGCTGGAGGCTGGAGGGCAGAGGAGAGGGAGAGGAGAGCGGAGGCTGGAGGGCGGAGGCTGGAGGGCAAAGGACAGGGAGAGGAGAGCGGAGGCTGGAGGGCAGAGGACAGGGAGAGGAGAGCGGAGGCTGGAGGGCAGAGGACAGGGAGAGGAGAGCAGAGGCTGGAGGGCAGAGGACAGGGAGAGGAGAGCGGAGGCTGGAGGGCAGAGGACAGGGAGAGGAGAGCGAAGGCTGGAAGGCAGAGGACAGGGAGAGGGGAGCGAAGGCTGGAGGGCAGAGGAGAGGGAGAGGAGAGTGGAGGCTGGAGGGCAGAGGAGAGCAGAGGCTGGAGGGCAGAGGACAGGGAGAGGATAGCGGAGGCTGGAGGGCAGAGGACAGGGAGAGGAGAGCGAAGGCTGTAGGGCAGAGGAGAGCGGAGGCTGGAGGGCAGAGGACAGGGAGAGGAGAGCGGAGGCTGGAGGGCAGAGAAGAGCGGAGGCTGGAGGGCAGAGGACAGGGAGAGGAGAGTGGAGGCTGGAGGGCAGAGGAGAGCAGAGGCTGGAGGCTGGAGGGCAGAGGAGAGGGAGAGGAGAGCGGAGGCTGGAGGGCGGAGGCTGGAGGGCAAAGGACAGGGAGAGGAGAGCGGAGGCTGGAGGGCAGAGGACAGGGAGAGGAGAGCGGAGGCTGGAGGGCAGAGGACAGGAAGAGGAGAGAGGAGGCTGGAGGGCAGAGGACAGGGAGAGGAGAGCAGAGGCTGGAGGGCAGAGGACAGGGAGAGGAGAGCGGAGGCTGGAGGGCAGAGGACAGGGAGAGGAGAGCGAAGGCTGGAAGGCAGAGGACAGGGAGAGGGGAGCGAAGGCTGGAGGGCAGAGGAGAGGGAGAGGAGAGTGGAGGCTGGAGGGCAGAGGAGAGCAGAGGCTGGAGGGCAGAGGACAGGGAGAGGAGAGCGAAGGCTGGAAGGCAGAGGACAGGGAGGGGGAGCGAAGGCTGGAGGGCGGAGGGCAGAGGACAGGGAGAGGAGAGCAGAGGCTGGAGGGCAGAGGAGGGCGGAGGCTGGAGGGCGGAGGCTGGAGGGCAGAGGACAGGGAGAGGAGAGTGGAGGCTGGAGGGCAGAGGACAGGGAGAGGAGAGCGGAGGGTGGAGGGCAGAGGACAGGGAGAGGAGAGCGGAGGGTGGAGGACAGGGAGAGGAGAGCGGAGGCTGGAGGACAGGGAGAGGAGAGCGGAGGCTGGAGGACAGAGGAGAGCGGAGGCTGGAGGACAGAGGAGAGCGGAGGCTGGAGGGCAGAGGACAGGGAGAGGAGAGCGGAGTCTGGAGGGCAGAGGAGGTCGGAGGCATGAGGGCGGAGGCTGGAGCGCAAAGGACAGGGAGAGGAGAGCGGAGGCTGGAGGGCAGAGGACAGGGAGAGGAGAGCGGAGGCTGGAGGGCAGAGGACAGGGAGAGGAGAGCGGAGGCTGGAGGGCAGAGGACAGGAAGAGGAGAGAGGAGGCTGGAGGGCAGAGGACAGGAAGAGGAGAGAGGAGGCTGGAGGGCAGAGGACAGGGAGAGGAGAGCGGAGGCTGGAGGGCAGAGGACAGGGAGAGGAGAGCGGAGGCTGGAAGGCAGAGGACAGGAGAGGGGAGCGGAGGCTGGAGAACGGAGGCTGGAGGGCAGAGGACAGGGAGAGGAGAGCGGAGGCTGGAGGGCAGAGGACAGGAAGAGGAGAGAGGAGGCTGGAGGGCAGAGGACAGGGAGAGGAGAGCGGAGGCTGGAGGGCAGAGGACAGGGAGAGGAGAGCGGAGGCTGGAGGGCAGAGGAGGCTGGAGGGCAGAGGCCAGGGCAGAGGAGGCTGGAGGGCAGAGGCCAGGGCAGAGGAGGCTGGAGGGCAGAGGCCAGGGCAGAGGAGGCTGGAGGGCAGAGGCCAGGGCAGAGGGCAGGGCAGAGGAGGCTGGAGGGCAGAGGCCAGGGCAGAGGAGGCTGGAGGGCAGAGGCCAGGGCAGAGGGCAGGGAAGAGGAGGCTGGAGGGCAGAGGCCAGGGCAGAGGAGGCTGGAGGGCAGAGGCCAGGGCAGAGGGCAGGGCAGAGGAGGCTGGAGGGCAGAGGCCAGGGCAGAGGAGGCTGGAGGGCAAGGCCAGGGCAGAGGAGGCTGGAGGGCAGAGGCCAGGGCAGAGGAGGCTGGAGGGCAGAGGCCAGGGCAGAGGAGGCTGGAGGGCAGAGGAGGCTGGAGGGCAGAGGCCAGGGCAGAGGAGGCTGGAGGGCAGAGGCCAGGGCAGAGGAGGCTGGAGGGCAGAGGCCAGGGCAGAGGAGGCTGGAGGGCAGAGGAGGCTGGAGGGCAGAGGAGGCTGGAGGGCAGAGGAGGCTGGAGGGCAGAGGGCAGGGCAGAGGAGGCTGGAGGGCAGAGGCCAGGGCAGAGGAGGCTGGTTGGCAGAGGCCAGGGCAGAGTGGAGGGCAAAGGAGGCTGGAGGGCAGAGGCCAGGGCAGAGGAGGCTGGAGGGCAGAGGCCAGGGCAGAGGGGAGGCAGAGGAGGCTGGAGGGCAGAGGGCAGAGGAGGCTGGAGGGCAGAGGCCAGGGCAGAGGAGGCTGGAGGGCAGAGGCCAGGGCAGAGGAGGCTGGAGGGCAGAGGCCAGGGCAGAGGAGGCTGGAGGGCAGAGGCCAGGGCAGAGGAGGCTGGAGGGCAGAGGGCAGAGGAGGCTGGAGGGCAGAGGGCAGGGCAGAGGAGGCTGGTTGGCAGAGGCCAGGGCAGAGTGGAGGGCAGAGGAGGCTGGAGGGCAGAGGCCAGGGCAGAGGAGGCTGGAGGGCAGAGGCCAGGGCAGAGTGGAGGGCAGAGGAGGCTGGAGGGCAGAGGCCAGGGCAGAGGAGGCTGGAGGGCAGAGGCCAGGGCAGAGGAGGCTGGAGGGCAGAGGCCAGGGCAGAGGAGGCTGGAGGGCAGAGGCCAGGGCAGAGGAGGCTGGAGGGCAGAGGCCAGGGCAGAGTGGAGGGCAGAGGAGGCTGGAGGGCAGAGGCCAGGGCAGAGGAGGCTGGAGGGCAGAGGAGGCTGGAGGGCAGAGGCCAGGGCAGAGGCTGCTGGAGCCGGCAGGGCAGACTCACCGCGGGCCGGCCATCAGGTTTACTCTTTACTGTAGCAGGAGAGGAGGGGCGGGCAGAGCTGCAGGAGAGGAAGTCCCGCCCTCCCTCCTCTCCAGGCACGGGCAGGAAGCGCGGGTACCCCCAGGGCTTGTGTGGCCCCCCGAGGTGGCGGGCAATGGGCCCCCCTGCCCCCCCCCCCCCGGTATGTAGCTACTGGCTGGAGGGCAGAGGGTGGAGGGGAGTGGCAGGAGGGCACACGGAACTTCCGAGATCGGAACGTTCCGTGTGCCGGTGCCTGTAGCAGGGGGGCAGCCCGGCTACAGTGCACTGGATGAGCCTGGGCGACGACCATCACGGAAGTGGGCGTGGCCTTCTCCGGATGTGGCCTTCGGGTTTTATATATAAGATGCTGACGTTGGTTTCTTATTCGGCAGTTTCTTATTCGGCTATTTTTTATTTTCAGTTTTTTTCAGCTTTTTCAATAAAAATAAACCATTCTAAGTATATAATAATATGCAGTCTTGTGCCCTTTTGTGAATACACTTAAAAACAGATAAAAAAAAATAGAAGGCTGGCACAAAAATGGGCATCAAAGTGGGCACTGAGTTATGGTATTGAAGGGGTTAAAGGGCTTTGTGCCACTGATCTAACACCTGATTTACATACTTTGTGATGCCACACATCAAGTTCATGTCAATCCAGCCTGGCACAAATGGGTTCTGGGCATCAAAACTGGCATCAAAGTGGGCAAATTGACCATTTTCACAGATTTGAATAAGTAACAGCTGTTTGGGCCACTGATTTAACACCTGATTTACATACCTAGTGATGCCCCACATCAAATTCATGTAACTCCAGCCTGGCTCAAATGGGATCTGGGCATCAAAACTGGCATCAAAGAGGGCAGAGACCCAATTTTCACACATGTGAATAAATAACAGCTGTTTTTGAGGGGTTTAATGGCTTTGGGCCACTGATCTAACACCTGATTTACCTAACTACTAATGCCCCACATGAAATCCATGTCTCTCCAGCCTGGCACAAATGGGTTCTGGGCATCAGAACTGGCATCAAAGTGAACAAATCACTCATTTTAACAGATTTGAATAAGTAACAGCTGTTTTTGAGGGGTTAAATGGCTTTGGCCCACTGATATCACACAACATTTACATACCTACTGATGCCCCACATCATAGTCATATCCCCCTAGCCTGGTGCAAATGGGTTTTGGGTATCAGAACTGGCATCAAAGTGGGCAGAAACCCAATTTTCACAGATTTCTATAAGTAACAGCTGTCTTTAAGGGGTAAAATGTTTTTCGCCCTCTGATCTCACACCACAATTATTTACCTACTGTGTTACCTTGAAAATAATATCCATTAGAGGTTTTGCTACACTACTAAATATAAGGCATTCCCCAAAAGTAAGACCTACTAAACAGAGCCCAGCATCTGCTAGCCAATCAGAGGCCAGCAGGTAATGTCAACGCATGACGTTACATGCTGGCCAATGATTGGCCAGCGGCTGCTGGCCTCTGACTGACTGGCGGCTGCTGGCCTCTGACTGGCTGGCAGCTTACATCTATTGCACCTGAGCCAGAGAGCTCAGAGAAGCGCCTGGCATAAATACAGCGGTGGTCACCTGGACAAAGATGGCGGTCTACGGTAATACCGGTATGAATCACAGCTGCATGCCCTGGTCTATTTGGTGGCATGCTTCAAAAAAAAAAAAAAAAAATAGTAGGTCTTACTTTTGGGGAATGCCTTATATTTAGCAGTGTAGCAAAACCTCTAATAGGTATTGTTTTCAGAGAAACACAGTAGGTATATAATAATGGTGTGTGATCTGTGGCCAAAGCCATTTAACCACGCAAAAACAGCTGGTACTTATTCAAATCTGGGAAAATTAGTAATTTTCTACTTTTTGATGCCCAGAACCCATTTGGACCAGGCTGGAAGCACTTGAATTTGTTTCGGGGCATCACTAGGTATGTACATATAGGGGCGGACTGGCCGACTGGAGGATCGGGAGAATCCCCGGTGGGCCCTGACACGTGGTCACGCCCCCCGTACCCCCCAGTCCGGTAATATCGCTAATCATATCGACAGCACTGCCGATATGATTAGCGATGCCTGTGCCCCCTCTGCAGCTGCAAAGCAGGGAGAGCCTGCTGACTCCTGCCGCCGCGTGCGCAGGACATCAGTCTCAGGGTGATGACGTCATCGCCCTGAGACTGCTTCCTGTGTGCGCAGCGGGAGGCGGTGCTCAGGGCCCCAAGGGAGCCTGGTGCTGCCGGGCCCCCCAGGGTGCCTGGTGCTGCCGGGCCCCCCAGGGTGCCTGGTGCTGCCGGGCCCCCCAGGGTGCCTGGTGCTGCCGGGCCCCCCAGGGTGCCTGATGGTGCTGCCGGGCCCCCCAGGGTGCCTGATGGTGCTGCCGGGCCCCCCAGGGTGCCTGATGGTGCTGCCGGGCCCCCCAGGGTGCCTGATGGTGCCGGGCCCCCCAGGGTGCCTGGTGCTGTCGGGCCCCCCAGGGTGCCTGATGGTGCCGGGCCCCTGGTGCTGCCGGGCCCCCAGGGTGCCTGATGGTGCCGGGCCCCTGGTGCTGCCGGGCCCCCAGGGTGCCTGATGGTGCCGGGCCCCTGGTGCTGCCGGGCCCCCATGGTGCCTGATGGGGCCGGGCCCCCTGGTGGTGCCTGGTGCTGCTGGGCCCCTGGTGGTGCCTTGTGCTGCGGGGCCCCTGGGTGCCTGGTGCTGCCGGGCCCCCTGGGTGCCTGGTGCTTCTGGGCCCCCATGGTGTCTGATGGTGCTGGGCCCCCATGGTGCCTGATGGTGCCGGGCCTCTGGTGGTGCCTGGTTCTGCCGGGCCCCTGGTGGTGCCTGGTGCTGTCGGGCCCCTGGTGCTGCCGGACATCCTGGTGGTGCCTGGTGCTGCCAGGCCCCTGGTGGTGCCTGGTGCTGTCGGGCCCCTGGTGGTGCCTGCTGCTGCCGGACATCCTTGTGGTGCCTAGTGCTGCCAGACCCCTGGGTGCCTGGCGGTGCCTTGTGCTGCCGGGCCCCTGGTGGTGCCTGGTGCTGCCGGGTCCCTGGGTGCCTTGTGGTGCTTGGCGCTGCCGGCCCCTGGTGGTAGCTGGTGCTGGCCTGGTGGTGCCTAGTGCTGCCAGGCCCCTGGTGGTACATGGTGGTGCTGCCGGGTGCCAATGGTGCTACTGGGTGCCTGGTGGTGCTGCCAGGTGCCTGATTCTGCCGGGTGCCGGAGACTGGGAGCTTCAGAGGACGAAGCTGCCGGGTACCTGGTGCCAGAGACCGGCAGCCGCAGAGGAAGGAGCTGCCAGGTGCCTGGTGTCGGAGACTGGCAGCCACAGAGGAAGAAGCTACCGGGATCAGGCGTGTGGAGTCAGGTAAGGCGCTGTTACAGCCGAAGATAGCAGCCGGGGGGACAGAGTGGGATGGATGAATGGATGGATGGGGCGACCTGGAAGAGGGGGCAGAATGGGATGGATGGGGCGGCCTGGAAGAGGGGGTAGAATGGGATGGATGGGGGGGGCGGCATGGAAAAGGGGGGAGAAACGGGATGGATGGGTGGGGAAGAAGGTACATGGATGGATGGGGAGAAGGTACATGAATGGTTTGGTGGATGGGGGAAAAGGTACATGGATGGATGGGGGAATAGAGGGAGAAGGAATATGGATGGATGGATGGGGAGAAGCTACATTGAACGTGGGGGGAGAAGCTACATGTATTACCTATACACACACACACTGACACCATATACAGAGTTCCTGTGTATAATGTCAATGGTGATCGTTGCATTACCTGTACACTGACCCAATATACAGAGCTTTTTTACATTTCTGTTAATTTAGTATTATATGTGGTGGACCGTGGCATTATGTGCTTTGGTCATGACATGACGGTATTTGTCCCTTGTATATGGTATTATTCGGTCACTATGTGGTGGTAATATGTGGTCTCATGGTGTGGCAGTATTTATACTTTGTATGTGGTAGTATTTGATCACTATGTGGTGGAATTATGTGCTTTTGGCATGGTGTGGCGGTATTTGTCTGGTATGTGGCATTATTTGGGCACTATGTAGTGGTAGTATGTGATCTGGTCACGGTGTGGTGGTATTTCTGACTTCTATCTGGTAATATTGATCTTGGTAGAGTGGATTGTGGTCGGTCATTTGATTTATCTGATATCAATAAGTGGAAACTATTTTATTTCCAATAGATATTAAATACTTAGATGTTTAACCCCTCCCTGTCCTGTGACACAGCAGCAGAGAAAGCAAGCTGAGCATTTGGTGACCTCATTATTTATAAGACAAAACCAGGAGTGAGAAATGCATAAAAAAATTACCTCTGCTTTACTCCTGGTTTTGTCTTAGGCCGGCTTCACACCACATTTTTACCCGTCAGGCTGTGTGTGGTGCTTTGCAGGAGGCACTGGACACAGCCTGACAGGTCAGGACAAATAGAAGCGGAGGGTTAATATGCCCTCCGGTCCTGTTTGTAGCCAGATTCTGCAGAGCGCAGCTTCAGGAGCTGTCCCCTACTGAAATGGTGCTGAACATCTTCACAGGTGATAGCTCCTGGTGCTGAAGTTCAGCGGAGCTCACGCTGAACTGCAGCAGCCGGTGTCCGGGAACCTGACAGACTCTCTGTCAGGTCCGGCACGATCTGGCGCCCCATAGACTCACATGTTAGGGGGTGCCGGATTGTGCTGGAACTGGGAGAATCCGGTAGGATCTGGTTTGCTTAAATGTTTCGCCCCGGACACAAAAATGTGCAAGCTCCGTTTTTGTGTCCTGGTCAAAAATCGTTTGCAGCCTGATGCTGCCGGACAGGGACAAAACCGGATGGCAAATAGCTGCCATCCGACCCTGTCCGGCACCATAGGGCTGCATTATGTCACATCGGACAATCCCAGCATCAGATTCACATCGGACAGCCCCGGAGCTGATCACAACGTGGTGTGAAGTCGGCCTTACAAATACCGAGGTACAAAACTCACCAAATACTCAAAGCTCCACATTCTTCTGATGGTGCGGATTCCACCAATAAATAAGTGATCACATTCCTAACCTGTGCACTGGGGCAGACTGGCCCAGGTGGCAGGGAGGCATTTGCCCCCCAGGACGGTGATTTAGTCCCAGTTTAGATCCGCCCCACCGAGAGCGGCCGCGCGGGACTCGGGACGCAGCAGGCAGGACGCGGGCATCAGCGTGGAGGCGGACAGTGACCTGGGATTGGCAGCTGGCAGGCTAGTGAAGCAGCGCCAGCACCCACATGCTCTTCAGTTGGCCTCTGTAGTGGTAGCACCCATCCCCCCGCTCTTCAGTTGGCCTCTGTAGTGGTAGCACCCCCCCCCCCCTCTTCAGTTGGCCACCGGCTAGAAAAAGTGGACTGCCCCCCAGGGCAAGATCTGCCAGCCAGCCCCTGCCTGTGCATCGCTGATAACTTGTTTTCACCAAAAAATCCCTTTAATGCAAACTCCAGTAATGATACATCACAGTAATGGTGAGCGCACAGTGATGTGCAGGAGCCGCCTGTGTTTTACAGTCCACGCTACACTATAATAGGTATAACGGATAACAGGTATTTGCATATAGGTGAAGAATGGGTGGGCCTGGGTGGGTGGGCCCCTGGAGTCAATTTTCCTAGTGGGCCCCAGATACCCCAGTCCGCCGCTGTGTACATATGGTGAGATATCAGTGGCCCAAAGTCATTTAACCCCTCAAAAACACCTGCTCCTTATTCAAATATGTGAAATTTGGGTTTTTGCCCACTTTGATGCCAGTTTTCATGCCCAGAACCCATTTGGACCAAGCAGGAGTGACATGAATTTGATACAGGACATCACTTGGTATGTATTTATGGTGAGATGTTAGCGTCTCAAAGCCATTTAACCGCTCAAAAACAGCTGTTACTTATTCAAATCCGTGACAACTGGCAAATTGCCCAGTTTGATGCCAGTTCTAATGCCAAGAACCCATTTGGGCCAGGCTGAAGTTACATGAATTTGATGCTGGACATCACTTGGTATGTATTTATGATGAGATATCAGTGGTTCAAGGCCATTTAGCCACTCAAAAACACCTGTTACTTATTCAAATCTGAAAATTCGGTCTCTACCCACTTTGATGCCAGTTTTAATGCCCAGAACCTATTTGGGCCTGACTGAAGTAACATGAATTGGATGTGGGGCATCACTAGGTATGTACTTATGGTGAGATATCAGTGGCCCAAAGCCATTTAGCCCATCAAAAACATCTGTTACTTGTTCAAACCTGTGAAAATTGGTGATTTGCCCATTTTGATGCCCAAAACCCATTTGGGCCAGGCTAAGGTGACATTAATTGATGTGGGGCATCACTAGTTATGTAAATGTGGTGAGATATCAGTGGCCCAAAGCAATTTAACCCCTAAAAAACAGCTGTAACTTATTAAAATCTGTGAAAACTAGATGGCGGCCCGATTCTAAAGAATCAGGTAGTCTAGAATCCATATATAGTTTATTTACTAATAGTTAGGGGAGTGCGGTGAAATGAATTGTGTGTATACAGGTGGCTCAGTGGTTAGCACTGCGCGGTGGCTCAGTGGTTAGCACTGCGCGGTGGCTCAGTGGTTAGCACTGCGCGGTGGCTCAGTGGTTAGCACTGCGCGGTGGCTCAGTGGTTAGCACTGCGCGGTGGCTCAGTGGTTAGCACTGCGCGGTGGCTCAGTGGTTAGCACTGCGCGGTGGCTCAGTGGTTAGCACTGCGCGGTGGCTCAGTGGTTAGCACTGCGCGGTGGCTCAGTGGTTAGCACTGCGCGGTGGCTCAGTGGTTAGCACTGCGCGGTGGCTCAGTGGTTAGCACTGCGCGGTGGCTCAGTGGTTAGCACTGCGCGGTGGCTCAGTGGTTAGCAGTGAGTGCGGTGAAAGTGGTCAGAGTGGTCAGCGCGCACACACACATACACTCATACACACATACACTCCACTATACTTACCACCAGCCCTGCGTCTTCCCCGCCGCCTGGATCGTCAGTCGACATGTCGCCGCCCCCGGACGACTGGATCCAATATGGCGTCCGGGAAGTCTCGCGAGACTTCCCGGATGCCATATTGGATCCAGTAGTTCGGGGGCGGCGACATGTCGACTGACGATCCAGGCGGCGGACGCAGGGCCGGTGGTAAGTATAGCGGTGTGTGTGTGTCCCCGCTTACGGCCGCCATCTTAGCTCACCCTCTACGGGTGTAGAGCTCCAGTGACGTCACCGGACAAAGTGACGGAAGTCACTTAGGCTTTTATATATTAGATTGGCTTTCTGCCCACTTTGATGTCAGTTTTGACGCCCAAATCTCATTTGGACCAAGCTGGAGCTACATGAAATTGATGCAGGGCATCATTTGGTACATATTTATGGTGAGATGTTAGTGTCCCAAAGCCATTTAGCCCACCAAAAACACTTGATACTTATTCAAATCTGTGAAAATTGGCGAATTTCCCACTTTGATGCCAGTTATGTTGCCCAGAACCGATTTGGCTTAGGCTGAAGTGACATGAGTTTGATGCAGGGCATCACTATGTATGTATTCATAGTGTGAGATCAGAGGCCCAAAGCCATTTAACCCCTTAAAAATAGCTGTTACTTATTCAAATCTGTGAAAATGTGCAATTTGCCCACTTTGATGCCCATAACCTATTTGTGCCAGGCTGGATTGATATGGATTTAATGTGGGGCATCAGTGGGTATGTAAATCAGGTGTTAGATCAGTGGCACAAAGGCATTTAACCCCTTAAAAATAGCTGTTACTTATTCAAATCTGTGAAAATGGGTGATTTGGCCACTTTGATGCCAGTTTTGATGCCCATAACCCATTTGTGCCAGGCTGGATTGACATGGATTTCATGTGGTGCATCAGTAGGTATGTAAATCAGGTGTCAGATTAGTGACACAAAGCCATTTAAACCCCTTCAATACCATACCACAGTGCCCACTTTGATGCCCATTTTTGTGCCAGCCCATTTTTGTGCCAGCCTTCTATTTTTTTTTATCTGTTTTTAAGTGTATTCATAAAAGGACACAAGACTGCATATTATTATATACTTAGAATGGTTTATTTTTATTGAAAAAGCTGAAAAAAACTGAAAATAAAAAACAGCCGAATAAGAAACCAACTTCAGCGTCTCCGTACAACACTGTTTCCTGTCCCCAGGTATAAACCCTCCGCTGTGTGCGCGTGCCCGGCTCCGTCCTCCCTCCTCCTCCGCTGTGTGCGCGGTGCCCGGCTCCGTCCTCCCTCCTCCTCCGCTGTGTGCGCGGTGCCCGGCTCCGTCCTCCCTCCTCCTCCGCTGTGTGCGCGGTGCCCGGCTCCGTCCTCCCTCCTCCTCCGCTGTGTGCGCGGTGCCCGGCTCCGTCCTCCCTCCTCCTCCGCTGTGTGCGCGGTGCCCGGCTCCGTCCTCCCTCCTCCTCCGCTGTGTGCGCGGTGCCCGGCTCTGTCCTCCCTCCTCCTCCGCTGTGTGCGCGGTGCCCGGCTCCGTCCTTCTTCGCTGTGTGGCGGTGCCCGGCTCCGTCGTCCCCCCTCCTCCGCTGTGTGCGCGGTGCCCGACTCAGTCCTTCTTCGCTGTGTGGCGGTGCCCGGCTCCGTCCTCCCTCCTCCTCCGCTGTGTGCGCGGTGCCCGGCTCCGTCCTCCCTCCTCCTCCGCTGTGTGCGCGGTGCCCGGCTCCGTCGTCCCTCCTCCTCCGCTGTGTGCGCGGTGCCCGGCTCCGTCCTCCTCCGCTGTGTGCGCGGTGCCCGGCTCCGTCCTCCCTCCTCCTCCGCTGTGTGCGCGGTGCCCGGCTCCGTCCTCCCTCCTCCTCCGCTGTGTGCGCGGTGCCCGGCTCCGTCCTCCCTCCTCCTCCGCTGTGTGCGCGGTGCCCGGCTCCGTCCTCCCTCCTCCTCCGCTGTGTGGCGGTGCCCGGCTCCGTCGTCCCCCCTCCTCCGCTGTGTGCGCGGTGCCCGACTCAGTCCTTCTTCGCTGTGTGGCGGTGCCCGGCCCCGTCGTCCCTCCTCCTCCGCTGTGTGCGCGGTGCCCGGCTCCGTCCTCCTCCGCTGTGTGGCGGTGCCCGGCTCCGTCCTCCCTCCTCCTCCGCTGTGTGCGCGGTGCCCGGCTCCGTCCTCCCTCCTCCTCCGCTGTGTGCGCGGTGCCCGGCTCCGTCCTCCCTCCTCCTCCTCCGCTGTGTGCGCGGTGCCCGTCTCCGTCCTTCTTTGCTGTGTGGCGGTGCCCGGCTCCGTCGTCCCCCCTCCTCCGCTGTGTGCGCGGTGCCCGGCTCTGTCCTCCCTCCTCCTCCGCTGTGTGCATGGTGCCCTGCTCTGTCCTCCCTCCTCCTCCGCTGTGTGTGCGGTGCCCGGCTCTGCCCTCCCTCCTCCGCTGTATAACAGACGGGTCTGGCCGCAGCGTCGATTAAGATAACTCTTCACAGTACATTAATGTCAAACATGTGAATGGTGACTGTGTTTGAGGCCCATTGTGTGGCTCAGGAGGGGGGCATTATCATTTAGGAGTGCAGATTTCGCTCCAATTCTTTTCATGGGAGTCGTCGCTTTTCCAAAGCCTTTGTGCTACCAGTAACGTGAAAGTCCCCCATATTTCTATTAGAAGATGACGGACCTTAGTGGGGACTTTTTTTTTTTTGGGTGGAGTTTGAGGTTTTATTGGTGGCATTTAGCATCAGTTCACATTTCTTCAGTGCTCTCAGCTCAGCACTTCCTCAATATCTGAAACACAGGATTCATATATCCAACTAGATGGATCCACTTACTAAAGAGGTGACAGCTTCACTCTTGGGTGCTCAAACCTGGTCGACTGCTCTTTTGCTCGTGCCTAAAGAGGGACACTGCCGGATCATAAGCCAGACATCATCCAGTGTCTCCCCCTCATTAAAGGGCATTGTCCATAAACGATTGTCTGAATCACGTATTTTAGATGTAAATGTAATCCCTGGTGTAAGTGATTAGCATATAGCACAGGATAGATGTGAGCCGAGCCTAAAGGGCCCGTTACACACAACAATATCGTGAACGATATCATTGCAAAGTCACCATTTTGGTGACGTTGCAGCGATGTTGAAACGACATAGTTGTGTGTGACACCTATCAACAGTAAGTCATTGATTGTAAATTTATGGTCCTGTCCATAAATCTATCATTGTTCCGCCCGCTGGACGCGCAGCATCGCGTGTGACAGTGAGAGACCAACAATCAGCGAGCTTCCAGCGCTGCACAGCAAGCGCTGGGAGCTGGTATTCAAGGTAAACAACGGGTAACTAAGGGCGCTTAGTTACCCACTATTTATCTTGGATACTGGCGTTCTCGCTGGTCCTGATCACTGGGGACCTGCCTATGGCAGCCGTCACACGCTTCAATTTAATGCACGATATCGTTTAAGTGATCTGCTTTTTGATCGCTTAAGTGATATCGTTTGTGCATCGCTGCGTGCAATCAAGCGATTTTACAATGTAAAATCGCTTGATCGTTACGTCGCAGATATGTGAGCCGGAGCTCATATCAAGCGATAAACGCTTGATCAATCTGCTTCATCGTGGTGTGTGACACCACGATGAACGATCTCCCAGCGGCAGAGCCTATGCTGGGAGATGGTATCTATGGTACACGTCAGGTTACTAAGCGCCGCGCGGCGCCTAGTAACCCGATGTGTACCATAGTTACCAGCGATCTCGCTGCTCCACATCGCTGGTGAGTCTGCCTGTGTGACAGCTCACCAGCGATATTGTTGGCTGCTATCACACACTAACATTGTGCATTGTTTTTGGTTCACGTTTTGCATTGCCTTATTTTGAGAGCTTGGATTTTTCAGTATGTGCCAAATTAGGCTGGTCTCACACTGCAGTTTTTTCCATGATCAGGGTCCTTCCGGTTTGTGAGCCAAGACCAGGAGAGGAACTTGCAGAGAAAAACTATAATTGAAAGATTGACACCTGTTCTGGGTTTTGGAAACACTCCTGGTTTTGGCACACAAACCAGATCAGGAAAAAAACTGCAGTGTGAAACCAGCCTTAAGCCCCAGTTACACATAACGATATCGCTGCAACGTCACAGGTTTTGTGATGTGCCAGCGATCTCGCTATGTTTGACACGTAGCAGCGTCCAGGCCCCCACTGTGACATCGCCGATCATGTCGGAATGGCCTGGACCATTTTTTGATTGTCGGGTTCCCGCTGGGCAGCATGCATCTGTGTGTTTGACGCCTTAACAACGACCTCGTTGGCGACTCAGAACTCAGCCACGTAGGTGTGATCGTCAGGCTAGCTGCTGTGTGACACGGTCCGAACAACCGCTGAGGTCGTATATAACCGGTCACCGTATCGTTGCTGCGTCGTTCAGTAGATCTGACTGTTTGACATCTCACCAGCGACCACGTAGCGACGTTCCAGCTATCCTTACCAGGTCGGATCGTTGTCGGGATCGCTGGAACGTAGCCAAGTGTGATGGCATCCTTAGTTGTGTGAGGGCTAGTTTTTTTTTGTGTGACAAGTTGAATTATTGGGTAATTTTTTCGGGCACATTATTTTTTCATCACTTTCTATTCTGATTATTCTCCCCCTCCCCTCTTTGGTTCACATATACTGCCCGCACCCTCCACCTCAGTTTGCTCCTCTTCCCTTTTCAGTGATTACATTAATCTTCAGTGTCTTCAGCTCCTGTATGAAGTGCTTTACATCATCCTTCTGCTGCCTCTGCAGGCACTGTCGAGTGACATCGGCAGTGATCAGCTGACCTGATCACGTTGCTGATGTTGTTCTGACTTGGATGTGCGGGGAATAAGTGCACTGCTTCCATTGTACAGAGTGTCTATTAGACACTCATACACCTGATTGCAGGGAGTCGGTGTGGGTAGTTTCTCTGACTCACTGTCAGCTGACAACGGGTCAAAGAATAGCTGGCTCTCACTAAGGAGGGGGGGGCAGGGGGCTTCAGCATATGCAACTGTTGGGGAGACACCTTTGGGGCTGCATCAGAAGACCCGACTGTGCCCCCCTGCCTGACCCCACCCCAGGAGGCCGCCTGTGAGGAGCCCAGCAAGGTGACATGGTGCCTGCAAGAAATTAAAATCGTCCCAGAAGGGCGTCTATTGCTAACTAGTAAGGGTGCCACAGCTGTGAAACTACGACACTGCGTCCCCCAATGGCAATACTGTCAGATGGCAGCTGGATCTTATGTCTGGATGCTTGAGGAGGAAAGGAGGCTAGGACAGGATAAGAGACGGCAGGGGCATCTGCAGCAGGGAAGCACAAGCTGGAACATACAAAACCCAGGAAATCAAACCTACAAACCCTTTCCCCAAGTGAAAACTGAGTGAAGGTGGGAAAGGGGTTGGGATGTGGGAAGGGGCAGGGGAGGAGGCGGAAAAGGAAGGGGGAAAGTGACCCCCAAGATGGCAAACCCTAGTAAGGTAATAGAGATGGAGGGATTATACTCCTCTGACATTATAAGACACCCGCAGTGTCACCTCTACAGTGGCCCCACATGGATTGTAGAGACACCAGCACTCCACTTGGTGAACAGTGTTGGTGTCCTCCGTAGGGAGGTGACACTGCTGTGGAGGAGAGACATCCACAATACCTAGAACTGGAAAAAAATCATGCAGAAGACTTGATACAAGTCGTGTCTGACTCCTATGGAAACAAGGCCAAAATCATTTAGTGTCCAAGGAGAGAACACAGCCGTCCTGTGGAGTCAAACATTTTTTTTAACTCAGTTTCAAGCTTTCTAGTGGCCAAGCGGAAACCCAAAGTTCTGCACCCCCGAATACTATTAAGAAAAAACTGTTTTAAGGGCAAATCAAGCCTCACACCTCAGCCCCTTCACGCAGACACTCATGTAATTCTCATCAATCCCACATTGCCCCCACCCCCCAGAAATGTCACCATCCTCCTTCCCTGCGTTTCCCCCCCCGTATGCAGCCCAATGCAGGTGATATCACACACTTTTGTGAACCATGTCAGCAACATCACCCTCTTCTTCACATAGCCCCCCCCCCACACTGCACATAACATCACCCTCTTCTTCACATAGCCCCCCCCCCCACCTGCACATAACATCACCCTCTTATTCACATAGCCCCCCCCCCCACCTGCACATAACATCACCCTCTTCTTCACATAGCCCCCCCGCCACCTGCACATAACATCACCCTCTTCTTCACATAGCCCCCTCCACCTGCACATAACACACCTCTTATTCACATAGCCCCCCCACCTGCACATACATCACCCTCTTTCTCATAGCCCCCCCACCTGCACATACACACCCCTTCTTCACAACCCCCCCACCTGCACATACTCACCCTCTTCTTCACATAGCCCCCCCCACCTGCACATAACATCACCCTCTTCTTCACATAGCCCCCCCCCCACCTGCACATAACATCACCCTCTTCATTCACATAAGCCCCCCCCCCCCACCTGCACATAACATCACCCTCTTCTTCACATAGCCCCCCCCCCACCTGCACATAACATCACCCTCTTCTTCACATAGCCCCCCCCCCCACCTGCACATAACATCACCCTCTTCTTCACATAGCCCCCCCCCCCACCTGCACATAACATCACCCTCTTCTTCACATAGCCCCCCCCACCTGCACATAACATCACCCCCTTCTTCACATAGCCCCCCACCTGCACATAACATCACCCCTTCTCACATGCCCCACCTCACATACATCACCCTCTTCTTCACATAGCCCCCCCCCACCTGCACATAACATCACCCTCTTATTCACATAGCCCCCCCACCTGCACATAACATCACCCTCTTCTTCACATAGCCCCCCCCCCCACCTGCACATAACATCACCCTCTTCTTCACATAGCCCCCCCCACCTGCACATACTCACCCTCTTTCACATAGCCCCCCCCCACCTGCACATAACATCACCCCTTCTTCACATAGCCCCCCCCCCACCTGCACATAACATCACCCTCTTCTTCACATAGCCCCCCCACCTGCACATAACATCACCCTCTTCTTCACATAGCCCCCCCACCTGCACATAACATCACCCTCTTCTCACATAGCCCCCCCCCACCTGCACATAACATCACCCTCTTCTTCACATAGCCCCCCCCCACCTGCACATAACATCACCCTCTTATTCACATAGCCCCCCCCCACCTGCACATAACATCACCCTCTTCTTCACATAGCCCCCCCCCCCACCTGCACATAACATCACCCTCTTCTTCACATAGCCCCCCCCCACCTGCACATAACATCACCCTCTTCTTCACATAGCCCCCCCACCTGCACATAACATCACCCTCTTCTTCACATAGCCCCCCCCCCCTCACAAAACACCCTTTCTCACATAGCCCCCCCACCTGCACATAACATCACCCTCTTCTTCACATAGCCCCCCCCCACCTGCACATAACATCACCCTCTTCTTCACATAGCCCCCCCCCCCCACCTGCACATAACATCACCCTCTTCTTCACATAGCCCCCCCCCCCACCTGCACATAACATCACCCTCTTCTTCACATAGCCCCCCCCCACCTGCACATAACATCACCCTCTTCTTCACATAGCCCCCTCACACTGCACATAACATCACCCTCTTATTCACATAGCCCCCTCCACCTGCACATAACATCACCCTCTTATTCACATAGCCCCCCCACCTGCACATAACATCACCCTCTTCTTCACATAGCCCCCCCACCTGCACATAACATCACCCTCTTCTTCACATAGCCCCCCCACCTGCACATAACATCACCCTCTTCTTCACATAGCCCCCCCACCTGCACATAACATCACCCTCTTCTTCACATAGCCCCCCCCCCACCTGCACATAACATCACCCTCTTCTTCACATAGCCCCCCCACCTGCACATAACATCACCCTCTTCTTCACATAGCCCCCCCCCCACCTGCACATAACATACACCCTCTTCTTCACATAGCCCCCCCACCTGCACATAACATCACCCCCTTCTTCACATAGCCCCCCCCCACCTGCACATAACATCACCCCCTTCTTCACATAGCCCCCCCCACCTGCACATAACATCACCCCCTTCTTCACATAGCCCCCCCCCCACCTGCACATAACATCACCCCCTTCTTCACATAGCCCCCCCCCCCCCACCTGCACATAACATCACCCCCTTCTTCACATAGCCCCCCCCCCCCACCTGCACATATCACCCCCTTCTTCACATAGCCCCCCCCCACCTGCACATATCACCCTCTTCTTCACATAGCCCCCCCGCCACCTGCACATAACATCACCCTCTTCTTCACATAGCCCCCTCCACCTGCACATAACATCACCCTCTTATTCACATAGCCCCCCCACCTGCACATAACATCACCCTCTTCTTCACATAGCCCCCCCACCTGCACATAACATCACCCTCTTCTTCACATAGCCCCCCCCACCTGCACATAACATCACCCCCTTCTTCACATAGCCCCCCCACCTGCACATAACATCACCCTCTTCTTCACATAGCCCCCTCCACCTGCACATAACATCACCCCCTTCTTCACATAGCCCCCCCACCTGCACATAACATCACCCTCTTCTTCACATAGCCCCCCCCCACCTGCACATAACATCACCCTCTTCTTCACATAGCCCCCCCACCTGCACATAACATCACCCTTCTTCACATAGCCCCCCCCCACCTGCACATAACATCACCCCCTTCTTCACATAGCCCCCCACCTGCACATAACATCACCCCCTTCTTCTTCGCAAGCAATCCCATGCAAGTGTCATACCCCCACCCACAAAGGTCCCCAGCAAGCAGTCCCATGCAAGTGTCATACCCCACCCACAAAGGTCCCCAGCAAGCAGTCCCATGCAAGTGTCATACCCCCACCCACACAGATCCACGGCAAGCAGTCCCATGCAAGCATCATGCCCCCCCCCCACACCCTTGGACGTCTTCACATGTTTTCCCTGTGAATAATAAGCACCTGCAGCCCCAGGGTCACGTGGTCCAGGAGAGACTGAGCCCCATGATGAATCCTCTCCCCACCTCAGTCCTCTCCGGGTCATCAGCACTAGAGAAAGGAGAGGCTGCCCTCACACTGACTGCAGCACGAGGAAATCAAGGGAGGCCCCTCCCCGCTCCGGTGACGTCACACCTGAAAGGAGCCTGTATTCTCTAGCATCTAGCGTCCATGGTAACACGCACAGGCCCCGCCCTCAGCCCGTACGTACTTCCTGTCACCCAGACGTCACCCAGACGTCACTTCCGTCCTCTTCATAGACACAGAATGGCCGCCGCTGTGCAGTCTCCTCCGGAGGAAGAGATGCCGTTGACCGCTCTGGACCGGTTTCCTCGGTTCCACCTCCTCACCACCGGAGACCACGCCCCCTGCTCCTCCTTAAGGCGGGGACAGGGGAGGAGACTGGTGTCAAATAGCTGAGCGAGAGGAAAGTAGTGATGAGGCCTGGAGAGTAATGGCGGAGCCGAGCCAGTGAGGTAGGGGGCGGGGCTCCTCCAGGTGAACACAGAGCCGCCCGCTGGCTCCTCCTCTGGCACACAGCTTTCCCTGGAATGGAGGCCTCCGCGTTTTCTCTCCTGCTCCCAGGTATGAGCTCTCCGCTAAGGACATTTCAATGATATCCCTGACAGCAGGACGCTCCGCTCCTCCCTCACCTGACAGTTATAAGAGAAACTTCGGTCCTGTTATGGCGCCCCCCCCCCCACATCCCCAGGGCAGGAGGATCATGCCCCCCCCACATCCCCAGAGGAGGAGGCGCAGGGCCCCCCCACATCCCCCAGAGGAGGAGGAGCAGGGCCCCCCCCACATCCCCCAGAGGAGGAGGAGCAGGGCCCCCCCCACATCCCCCAGAGGAGGAGGAGCAGGGCCCCCCCCACATCCCCCAGAGGAGGAGGAGCAGGGCCCCCCCACATCCCCAGAGGAGGAGGAGCAGGGCCCCCCCCACATCCCCAGAGGAGGAGGAGCAGGGCCCCCCACATCCCCAGAGGAGGAGGAGCAGGGCCCCCCCCACATCCCCAGGGCAGGAGGATCATGCCCCCCACATCCCCAGAGGAGGAGGATCATGCCCCCCCCACATCCCCCAGAGGAGGAGGAGCAGGGCCCCCCCCACATCCCCCAGAGGAGGAGGAGCAGGGCCCCCCCCACATCCCCCAGAGGAGGAGGAGCAGGGCCCCCCCCCCACATCCCCCAAAGGAGGAGGAGCAGGGCCCCCCCACATCCCCCAGAGGAGGAGGAGCAGGGCCCCCCCACATACCCCAGAGGAGGCGGCGCAGGGCCCCCCCACATACCCCAGAGGAGGAGGAGCAGGGCCCCCCCCCCCACACACACACAAAATCCCAGAGGAGGATCATGCCCCCCCCCCACATCCCCAGGGCAGGAGGATCATGCCCCCCCCCACATCCCCCAGAGGAGGAGGAGCAGGGCCCCCCCACATCCCCAGAGGAGGAGGAGCAGGGCCCCCCCACATCCCCAGAGGAGGAGGAGCAGGGCCCCCCCACATCCCCCAGAGGAGGAGGAGCAGGGCCCCCCCACATCCCCAGAGGAGGAGGAGCAGGGCCCCCCCACATCCCCCAGAGGAGGAGGAGCAGGGCCCCCCCACATCCCCCAGAGGAGGAGGAGCAGGGCCCCCCCCCACACACACACAAAATCCCAGAGGAGGAGGAGCAGGGCCCCCCCACATCCCCAGGGCAGGAGGATCATGCCCCCCCCACATCCCCAGAGGAGGAGGAGCAGGGCCCCCCCACATCCCCCAGAGGAGGAGGAGCAGGGCCCCCCCACATCCCCCAGAGGAGGAGGCGCAGGGCCCCCCCCACATCCCCCAGAGGAGGAGGAGGAGCAGGGCCCCCCCCACATCCCCCAGAGGAGGAGGAGCAGGGCCCCCCCCACATCCCCCAGAGGAGGAGGAGCAGGGCCCCCCCCACATCCCCCAGAGGAGGAGGCGCAGGGCCCCCCCCACATCCCCCAGAGGAGGAGGCGCAGGGCCCCCCCCACATCCCCCAGAGGAGGAGGCGCAGGGCCCCCCCCACATCCCCCAGAGGAGGAGGAGCAGGGCCCCCCCCCCCACATCCCCCAGAGGAGGAGGAGCAGGGCCCCCCCCCCCACATCCCCCAGAGGAGGAGGAGCAGGGCCCCCCCCCCCCACATCCCCCAGAGGATGAGGAGCAGGGCCCCCCCCACATCCCCCAGAGGAGGAGGAGCAGGGCCCCCCCCACATCCCCCAGAGGAGGCGGCGCAGGGCCCCCCCCCCCCCCCCCACACACACACACACACAAAATCCCAGAGGAGGAGGAGCAGGGGCCCCCTCAACCAGTCCCTGACCCTCCTGTTCTGGGGGTGGTGGGTGCTCATTGGGGGCAGGGGCCCTGAGCCTCCTTCTCTGGGTGAGGGGGGGGGGTGCTGGCTGGGGAGCCCCTGACCTCTGCAGACCGGACTGTCTTCCACTGTTCCATCACTGAGATGTCCCACACTGCAAAAATGAGCATTAAGCGGCCGTCACGCGCAACGATTTCTTGCCCAATATCGCCTAAGCAATCTGTTTTTTGATCGCTTAAGCGATATCGTTTTGGCATCATTGCATGTAATCAAGCGATTTTACTATGTAAAATCGCTTGATCGTGACATCGCAGATCTGAGCTCCGGAGCTCACATCTTGCGATGAACGATGTCACGATCTGCTTCATCGTGGTGTATGACACCACGATGAACAATCTCCCAGCGGCAGAGCCTATGCTGGGAGATGGTAACTATGGTACACGTCGGGTTACTAAGCGATGCGCGGCGCCTAGTAACCCGATGTGTACCATAGTTACCAGCAATCTCGCTGCTCCACATCGCTGGTGAGTCTGTCTGTGTGACATCTCACCAGCGATGTGAGCGATATTGTAAGCGATCGCGCGTGCATGTGATCGCTTACAATATCGCAAGAGATATCTGTGCGTGTGACGGCCGCTTAAAAGGGAAGCTGTTAGGTCCTCAGTGCCCCAGAATCACGAGCAGTTCTCTGCACATATCTCTAATCCCGGCCTAACCGTCCCTTTATGTAGCAGCATATACAGATCTATCAAACAATTATACAAATCCGAGGTTGCATCTGAAGTGTACAGTGCAAGTCTATGATGCCATAATGAGGCTCTCATAGAAACACTGGTCACTTTTCTCTGCTGACTGACTGACACGTCGCTGGAAAATACTTTTAAGGCCACGTGCACACGTTCAGTATTTGATGAGTTTTTTATCTCAGGATTTGTAGACAAAACCAGGAGTGGAGCAATCAGGGAAAAAGTCAAATAGAAACACATCACCACTTCTGTATTTATCACCCACTGATGGTTTTGTCTACAAATCCTGAGGTAAAGCTCACCAAATTCTCAATGTGTGCACATGGCCTAAATGTTTTTGTCCAGTGTACTGAAGGAGCTGTTATTAGGGAATGTAGATACACGACTGCGGGTGGGTCTGGAGGTACTGGGAACCGGTCAAGTACAAGGGTTTGCAGCCTATTAGCCCCTAAGGGTACCTTTACACGCGGCTACATTTCTAGGGTGGCTACAGGTAACTTACTGGTTGCAGTGAAATCATGGAGACATAGTTCTATCTTGTTGCTGTGTACAAATGGAATAATCTCTCCATGATTTCACTGTAACCAGTAAGTTACCTGTAGCCACCCAAGAAATGTAGCCGCGTGTAAAGGGGCCCTTAGTGATCAAGCCTGTTTTTTTGACAAGTCACTGCGGTAATAAATGTCCATTATGTTACTGGTAAATTGTGGGTTAATGGGTTTTACATTTATTTTTGAAAAAACATCAGTTTGACTTTTTATACCAGACAGAGGTAATACAGTATATACTCGAGTATAAGTCGAGGCCCCTAATTTTATCCCCCAAAACTGGAGAAACCTATTAAATCGAGTATAAGCCTAGGGTGGGAAATGCAGCAGACCGCCATCCTGGTATATAGCCCCCCATCACTGGTATATAGCTCCATCACAGTACATAGCCCCCCCTCCTCATCATGGGTATATAGCCCCTTATCACTGGGTTATAGCTTATTGCTATATATGGCCCCCATCGCTGATATATGGGCCCCACGCTGGCGGTCACATTAAAATAACCGTTTTAGCTCAGCCCTCTGATATTTCTGTGCAGGGTCCATGTGTTCTCCCTCCGGTCTTCCTGCTTCTAATGATGTGACTGGGACTCACAGCGATGATGTCACTGCTGCACTGGTCACATGATTAGTAGCAGGAAGACCGGAGAGAGGACACATGGACCCTGCACAGAAATATCAGGGGGCTGAGCTAAAACGATTATTATTTTATTGTGACCGCCGGCATGGGGCCCATATACCAGTGATAGGGGGCGAGTATAGTTAGGTGTAATGCTCCCCCCCCCCCCCCCCCCCCCATCGCTGATGGATAGGGGAATGCAGTGCATATTACATTACACTAATGAGCGGGACCACGTGACCTTCTGATCCCTCTGCAGCCGCCTCCTGCCTCCGGTCACTGCCCCCACCCACCCGACACTGATCACTGACTCCAGCGTCCGCACCCGGGACGCAGCATGTTGCATTTTTTGGGCGCTCGGGGACCTTGGAAAATCAGCAAGCGTCCCCAAGCGCTGTCACAGGAGCTCACTGACGGCGGGGAGAAACAGCTGATTTGATAGCTGTTTGGATCTCCCGCGCCGACACCGAGAGGAGATGTCGGCGCGGGAGATCCAAACAGCTATCAAATCAGCTGTTTCTCCCGTTGACATGTCCCGGAGCTTACCGGCGGCCGGGAGGCGGAGATCTCCGGCGCTGATCTCCGCCCCCGGACACCGCTGATTGGCTGCCAGCCTGCACAGTGATGTGTCCGCAGGCGGACATTCTCCGCTGCGGACACATCATTAGACCCAGCGTTTCACTGCGTTTGTGTCTGCATGCCATCAGCATGCAGACACAAATGCAAATGTGAAGGTAGCCTAACAAGTGGAATGGAAAATTAGCTTAAATTGTTAGCCGACACCATGTTGCATTTGGAGAGCCCCTGTGTGCCTAAGTATTGAAGCTCCCCCACAAGTGACCCCATTTTGGAAACTAGACCCTTCCCCCCTGGAACTTCTCTAGATGTGTGCTGAGCACTTTGAACCCCCAGGTGCTTCACAAATTGGTCTGTAAAAATGAAAAGTATTTTTTTTTTTTTTTTTTCTTCACAAACATTTACTTTTAGCCCCAATTCTTTCATTTTCACATGGACAACAGCATAAAATGGATCCTAAAATTTGTTGGGCAATTTCTCCTGAGTGCACCGATACCTCATATGTGGCGCACGGCAGAGCTCAAAAGGGAAGGAGCGACATTTCACTTTTGGAGGTAATTTTCCATTCATAAAGTGAAATGGCGCTCCTGCCCTCCTGAGCTCTGCCGTGGGCCCAAACAGTGGTTTATGACCACATATGAGGTATCAGTGTACTCAGGAGAAATTGCCCAACAAATTTTAGGATCCATTTTATCCTGTTGTCCATGTGAAAATGAAAGAACATTTTTGTTGGAAAAATTAAAATGTTCATTTTTTCCTTCCACTTTGCTTTAGTTCCTGTGAAGCACCTGAAGGGTTAATAATCTTCTTGAATGTGGTTTTGAGTAGCTTGAGGGGTGCAGTTTTTGGAATGGTGTCACTGTTGGGTGTTTTCTGTCATGTACACCCTCAAAAGGACTTCAAATGTGATGTGGGCACTAAAAAAATGGTTTTGTAAATTTTGCTGGAAAAATGAGAAATTGCTGATGAACTTTGAACCCTTACAACGTCCTAGCTAAAAAAGTTTTTCTTTTTTTTTTTTTAAATTATGCTGATGTGAAGTAGACATGTGGGAAATGTTATTTATTAACTATTTTGTGGCACATAACGCTCTGCTTTAGCAGAATAAAAATCCAAAATTTGAAAATTACGAAATTTTCAAAATATTTGCCAAAGATTTAATTTTTTTCATAAATAAACACAAAAATTGTCGACCTAAATTTACTACTATCATGAAGCCCAATGTGTCAAAAAAACAATCTCAGAATCGCTAGGATCGGTTGAAGTGTTCCAGAGTTATACCCTCATAAAGGGACACTGGTAAGAATTGCAAAAAATGCCAAGGTCTTTGGGGTCAAAATAGGCTGGGTCCTGAAGGGGTTAATAAAGACATGACGGCGGTGTTGGGGTCCAGGGCAGCTGAGACGAGGCCTCTTGTGTCTCTCATCAGAGTTCGAGTAGTGAATCTGTCCATGCATTTCTGGATTGTATCATATTTTACTGCAGACTTAGGCGGCTGTCACACGGTTCAATATCAATAGCGATATTGTTAGCGATCACATGCACGCGCGATCGCTAACATTATCGTTCACATCGTTGGTGAGCTGTCACACAGGCAGACTCACCAGCGATGTGGACCAGTGAGATCGCTGGTAACTATGGTATTTTTCATTTCTCATTTACATGTTTATTCTGAGATTTAGAATATATTCATTTAATGAAATAAGATTAAAATACTGTGAATTACTCATGTTAGATTTTCACATAGGAAACACAACGGCCTTAACATTAAGGAAATAGTGTGTTCTCTAATTTTGATCGCCAGTGTATGTCACCAGGGCTGGACACTAAAGCATCCCTGTATGAGAGAATCAGTGCAGGACGAGGTCTGATCCTGTGTAACCTGCGCTGTCACCACCATCTTATAATGGGCAAAATATAATGTATTGTGACAATAATGACAGATTGTGTCACTCAGATTATGTGATGCCAGACTCAGTGGACGGTCTCCTCTTATATCTACACAGGTCTCATTTTCCTGACCGTAGTATCCTCACAAGACGTTTGTGTGCGGCCAGGAGAGAATATCACCGACTGCAGCATGAAATGTCCTCACAATGATGTCTACCTGGAGCTGCTCAGAGATTGTGGAAGTGGAAACGTTACTCTCCTGGGGCAGAAATGTGGTGATAAGGCGGTAAATATCACAGAGCCCAGACTCCACCTGGACACAAGCAGCGGGTGCTGGACCCTGACAGACGCCAGGGAGAACGACTCCTGTGTGTATTATGTGAAGTATCACGGTGATGGAACAAACGTGACGATGCTTAATGTCACTGTACAAGGTAAGAGCCGAGCACACAGCACAGACATCTCTATATTGTCCTCTGTGAGAATCCTGGTCCTCTCCCCTCATATAATAGAGGCCGGGAACACGGGATCAGAAGTCACTGACTGTGGGAGGGGGCCACAGCTCACATGACTAATGGGCAATATAGGGGACAGGTACTGGGGATTATAAGTAAGGGTATTACTGTGGTATTCTATGTAATGGGGTTCAGGAGTCACAATCAAATGTTTGTTCTCTTTATCGAATAGTTTAAGAGCCTGGGGACTCCAAATGTATGATATGTAACGGTTGCTGTTTTGGCACGTGGGTGCAGAGGGTGGGTGAAGAATCCAACAAGATATATTTGAACGAGGAAAGTGGATCAGCACAAATGACGGTAATTCCGCAGAGCCTGTAATGAGTCCACAACAGCAGAACCGAGCCTGGGGGTGCCTCCCGGTACTCTGACGTCAGGGAAATATAGAAATCGTCCTTGGATGAGTCAATGGATCCAACAGATGAGGTACCCTACACATGTGGCAGCTTCTATAAGTCACAGCACGAGGGTCTGGCCGCATCCAAAGCCACCACTCACTGACTGGGCCAAAGCATGAGTCTATTGTTCTGTGTCCTGGCATCCGCCCATGCATGGGGGAAGGTTCACACCTACTTTTGAGCATGTGGCTATATAGAGGAGATTCTAGAGACAGACTCCATTCTATCTTAAATGTTTGTATATTGGATGAGTCTCATGCTTAGAAGAACAAACACAGAACCCCCACCCCCCACTATATACAGGATTGGAAACACTAAGGCTGGCTTCACACTACGTTTTTTTGTGATCCTGTTCTGTTGGTTTTTGAAACAAACAGAACAGGATCGTTTTTGCCCCCCATACATCACTATGGGGCTAGATTGGCACTATTTGGCCATCCGGTTTTGTGAATCCGATGCAGGATTATTTCTGTCCTGTTTTTCACCGGTCCCAAAAACTGTCTGCAGCGTTTTTGGGCTCCGGTGACAAAACCGGATAGAAACTAATCCTATCTGGTCCGGCACACACAACATGGGGACCTATGGCACCGGATCCGGGAAACAACAGATTTGTTTCACAGATCCGGTTCCAGGGTACAGACCATGCATTGAACAGGTGCGCTACTCTGTACCCATAATAAATCTGTAATATCACTTTAGCAGTGTATCTATATATGCTATCGATAAACACTGCTAAAGGGATGGATAAAAATAAAAAAATTCTCACCTTTCCGGCGCCGCTGATACCCCATAATGTCCACAATAAAGGGTTGTGTTCCTTGTTTTGCTGGTGTATTCCCATGCACCCCTTCCTAACTGCAACGGTATCCAGTCATCATGCATGGTGGCTCAGTGGTTTGCACTGTTGCTTTGCAGTCCTGGGTTCAAATCTCACCAAGGACGACATCTGCAGGGAGTTTGTGTGTTCTCTCCATGTAGCTGTGGGTTTCCTCCGGGGTCTCCAACTCACTCCCCTGCTGATTAGTCTGCCCCCTTGGATTGTGAGCCCCAAAGTGGACAACAGTGATCACGTCTGTAAAGCACTGTGAAATTAATTGCACAATATAAGTAAATAAAATACATTTGAGCGCCCGCTGGTGTATGCCTATTATTATTATTATATTATTATCATTATTTATTTATAGAGCACCATTCATTCCATGATGCCTATGCACCCCCCACCCCCCCTTTCCCACCACAAAAAGGATATATGGTCTATGGTTTCTTTTCCTTATTCTCCTCCTACACTATATCAATCGGGTGATCATCTCTCCCTCACTCCTAATTTTGAGAAGGCCAGCATCTGACCCTAAACCAAAATTCTTTTAGGGCTAGCAGCCAGATCTCACTGTATTTTGAAAGACAGTGGGGCGGCCATAGGGAAAAGAAGGGCAACTGTTTCCAAGAGCACGCACTGCAATTGTGGATGCCATGGGTTGGGTGTTCTCCAGTATCTTGTTTTGTTTTTTTTGTTTTTTTAACCACACAGTTAAAAAAAAAACGGATGTTTGCCATCTGTGCCATAGTAAGATCAGCAGGGCCCTGACCACCACCAGCATGCCCAGGCACATGTCATTAAAGCCTCTGACTTGGTGAGCCTCATTCCTGGGTCCACAATCTGTGTCTTCAGGTGACACCACTGCCACTTCCCTGTGCTACGTGTTTGCCAGTTCCCTGTCCAGGATGCAGACGTGGATGCCTCCCGCCCTGCATCTGTCATTTGCACATTCGCAAGCAGCATGAGCAACATTCTCAAATTATTAATCGCAGGGTATCATTCACCTGACCCTAGCCATCCATAGGCCAAAACACTAAATGGGCACATTTCCAGACTGACCTGGAAATATTTCCTGTTTAGGCTTCTGAACACTGAAGATTTGTACAACCTCATGCCGGCATCTGTCCCTCAGTGTTCATTCACCAGCTGCCACTTTTTGTCCCTGTGTGCCCTCCTCACTTTACACCAGTAAGTGCCCCATTAGATCACCTGTACCCTGACCAATGCAGATACAATTGTCCACTTAACTAACATGTGGACAATAGTAAGTGGCCAGTGATGCTACATTTGCCTAATGGCACATTGGGTGACCCTTGTGGAGGCCAGGTCCAAGTTGGACCCTGGGACGGCACATGTGCTGCTGATGCTGAGGATTTGGGCCCTAATTCCATGCGGGGTTTCTCCAACTCCTACACCAGTTTTTACACCTCTTTCTCCTCCATCTCAGAATTATCTCGTAGCATGTCGTCCATATCTGTCTTGAGTTGAAAGCACAGCCTCAGTGAAGACAATTGGCTCTGCTAAAACTAATTTGTTTAGATGTCAAAAAGCTCAGCGGCGTAGCGTTGTGGAAAGCTCTAACAAGCCAGACAATCTGTGGCTCTCACCGCAGAACCTACAAACCAGGCCTGGTCATGTGTGATAATGGCTGTAACCTGGTGGTGGCTCTGAAGCTTGGCAAGCTGGCACATGTACCAGGCCGGGCCCACGTGCTCAACTTGGTGGTTTAGCGGTTTCTGAAAATCCAACCCAATTTGCCTAAGCTACTTGTGAAGGTACATGTCTTTGCCCATTTCCGCAAGTCGGTTATAGCTGCTGATGGCCTGGCAGTGCTGTCGAAGCGCTTGCAAGTGCCATCGACTGGTGTGACTACAGGCTGTAACTCCACATCACATGTTGGCAAGGCTTTGTGAGAAGTATAGGGCAGTAGTTGAATACCAGCTACAACATGCCAACTGTATTCCAGTCAGTATCCGCACATAAGAACTGACGAGTGAGCTTGGATGTCTGACATCAGTGAGGTTCTACAAAACTTTGAGGAATCAACCAAGATGGTGATGATTGAACAAGTGATCCAGAATTTTAGGTGAAATTGGGGTATGATGTGTTACTGCCCCTTTTTTTTTTTTTTTTTTTTTTTCCCCCATTACTCCCATGGACCTGTTACAATTTAATGTTTAAATAGTTATTACATTGTATTATTCACTATTTGGTAAGTTATGAATCTGTTATGGTGAGATTCCAGGATATCTACTTTGCTTATCCCATGTCAAATTAACTTAATCAAGTGCATGCATGAAGCGATAATATCAGACAGTCGGATTTATGACTTCTCTTGATCAGAGAGTGCAGAAGTGTCTTTATTTAACATCAGCTATATCCCACACAACGGAAGGTGGCAACAAGGCGTGCTTTCTATAGCATTCAACCAGTCAGCATCCGAGTCTTTGCCTAGATAAGTCCTAATTAATCTTGTCGCAGTCTCCTTACATTCCAGAGCTTTCATCAAAGACATGCTCCTTTTTGTTAACTTTATAACTGTTTTTTGCTGGTTCACTCAGAATATAAAGTAACACATAGCACATATATCCCCAATATATACTGTGTGTGTGTATGTGTGTATACATGTGTGTATATGTATATATATCTCTCTCTCTATCTCTCTATATCTATATCTCTATATCTCTATATATATATCTATATCTCTCTCTCTCTCTCTCTCTCTCTCTCTCTCTATATATATATATATATATATATATATATATATATATATATATATATATATAGATAGATAGATAGATAGATAGATAGATAGATAGATAGATAGATCTCTCTCTCTCTCTCTCTCATATATATATATATATATATATATATATATATATATATATATATATATATATATATTATACATACTATATATATACACATATATATTATACATACTATATATATACACATTATGTATTCATAAAATATAGCAGAATATAGGTATAGATATTTGGTACAATGTATATCAGGGTTTCATAATGTTTTCCGGCAGATTTTAGAACCTTATCCCAAATCTTTATAATGTCCATTACTTTTATTTTGCTTCCTTCTCTCTAACACTCAGCTAAAGGTGCTGTTTCAGCTGCCTGGTTCATGCTGTTGTAGAAGCTTCTTTACTTACTCAAACCTGCACTTACACTATTTACAGACACTTCTGTGAGATCTTCTCTACACCCCTCCTCTCCCACATCCCACAAGGAGAGCAGCAGGACAGAGGAGCTTGTAAAAGAGCGTAAACCAAGCCGTTAAAACAGTGTTTAACAAGAAATGAAGCACAGAGGTTTTGGGAGAATACAAACTTCATCACTTTGCAGAGGTTGATTTAAAAAAAAAAAAAAGTACAATTGTTTGAACCTTAAAAGAGCAATTTAAAAGTGTCACTAGAAGGCATTGTGATTTTGGAATTGGGGGCTTGGGTGTAAGGAAAGGTGTAACTTCTGTCAAAGCACAGTGTGAGCTCCTAATACATTTACTGCATCTGCTGCTTCTATTCTGAGTTCATGCACTCATCTCATCAGATAGGAGTAGTAGTGAATTTGTTCCCGTGTTTCTGGAATTGATCATATTTTACTACAGACTTAATTATACTAATAGGAATGTGTTTTCTCTCCTCAGATTGTGCAAATTCCACCCTTAGTACTGGTGTATGTGTTGCAATTGGGATAGGAGTGTTTATGGCCGTGGTTATTCTTGTGGTCGTGGTCTTAGTAAAGGTGAGCATTTCTCCTTATTTCAGTCCTATCCGTCTTAACTGACCTCCCTGACGCCCGGTCACTACACATCACCCATCATCCAGCCTTGACCTCCCTGACGCCCGGTCACCACACATCACCCATCATCCAGCCCTGACCTCCCTGACGCCGGTCACTACTGTCCTACCATGGAGAACAGATGAAGAATTTCAGGCCTCAGTGAAGTAACCACCCTGATAGGTCCATTATACTCATTGAGCTCAAGTGTGAGACCAGTTTATTATAAAAGTCCAAATGAAGAGAAAATTTCTCATGTTACCTACATCCTGTCCTATAAAGCATGTAAGTGATATAGATAGATATAGATATATATATAATATATATATTATATAGATCACCTAAAGAAAACAAAGGTAAACTTTTAAATGAAACTAATAGGGGTATCTATATTTTACTCTACACAAAATGTAGCCGAATATTAAAATCTGAGTCCTGAGTGGTTGCTACCATATTTTCAGTTTGCCATTAAAAAGTAAAAAATGTGAGTAATAGCTCACAACTAGGATGAACTCTCATAGCTACACAATTGGAGAACAGATCTATCTGTGGCCAATCCTCTGTAGCCCTGATCCCACCATAATGGATATGAAGTTACTGGTATTGAAAGGTCATTTCAAATCCCAAAGGGACAGAAGAGTCTGAGAATATAAACTAATGATGACCTTGGACACGTTCAGAGTGGGAATGAATTTGTCACATGGATTTATGTCTTTCTTTGAAGTAAAAAAAAAAAAAAATCTTCAAACCCAGGACCAGACCACCAATCAAAGGATAAAGCTACCACACTTATCTCTGAGCTGCCCCTTTCCCCCCCGGCACATTCTATGTTATGTTGTGTATAAATATGTGTGTTCAGATTGTGTTATGAGCCTGATGAGGAGACCTGAGTAGTCTGGAAAGCTGCTAGTACAACATCTGTTCAGTTCACCATTGAAAGGTATCAACCACTGAGGACTCTCAGATTTTAATGTTTCCATCTACGGCCTAACACCGTATACACATTTTTACTTTATGAAATAGAAAAGAATTCCATACCACTCCCTCAAAAAAATATACCTGAGGGTTAGCGAGTCCTCACCACCCCTTGACCCATTCATTTTATTGTGGTTGTGAAGTTTGTGAATAAAGTTGTTTAAAAAATACAGGTTTAGTAATGATTGTGTCCATGTAGACTGGATCTCACTTGATCTGTATATAAGGCTGGTGTGAAAATGTAGAGGTTTGTACGGGGTAGTGGTGGATGATTACTAATAACAAAATAAATAAGGAGGTGACCGATGCAACCTGTATCTTGTCTTATAGTTCCTGTATTGTAAGAAGACTGTGGAAAGACGCAGCGAAGGAAACGGGAGAACCGATCCGCTCTTCACAGACAGGTACTGATCACATCTGTATATAGTGACTGTAGGGAGGATGGATCAGCTCCTCACAGACGGGTACTGATCACATCTGTGTATAGTGATGGTAGGGAGGACGGATCAGCTCCTCATACACTGGTACTGATCACATCTGTGTATAGTGATTGTAGGGAGGACGGATCAGCTCCTCACAGACTGGTACTGATCACATCTGTGTATAGTGACTGTAGGGAGGACAGATCAGCTCTTCACAGACAGTACTGATCACATCTGTGTATAGTGATTGTAGGGAGGACTGATCAGCTCCTCACAGACTGGTACTGATCACATCTGTGTATAGTGACTGTAGGGAGGACGGATCAGCTCCTCATACACTGGTACTGATCACATCTGTGTATAGTGACTGTAGGGAGGACGGATCAGCTCCTCACAGACGGGTACTGATCACATCTGTTTATAGTGATTGTAGGAAGGACAGATCAGCTCCTCAGACTGGTACTGATCACATCTGTGTATAGTGACTGTAGGGAGGACAGATCAGCTCTTCAGACAGGTACTGATCACATCTGTGTATAGTGATTGTAGGGAGGACGGATCAGCTCCTCACAGACTGGTACTGATCACATCTGTGTATAGTGACTGTAGGGAGGACGGATCAGCTCCTCATACACTGGTACTGATCACATCTGTGTATAGTGACTGTAGGGAGGACGGATCAGCTCCTCACAGACGGGTACTGATCACATCTGTTTATAGTGATTGTAGGAAGGACAGATCAGCTCCTCAGACTGGTACTGATCACATCTGTGTATAGTGACTGTAGGGAGGACAGATCAGCTCTTCAGACAGGTACTGATCACATCTGTGTATAGTGATTGTAGGGAGGACAGATCAGCTCCTCACAGACGGGTACTGATCACATCTGTATATAGTGACTGTAGGGAGGACAGATCAGCTCCTCACAGACGGGTACTGATCACATCTGTATATAGTGACTGTAGGGAGGATGGATCAGCTCCTCACAGACGGGTACTGATCACATCTGTGTATAGTGATTGTAGGGAGGACGGATCAGCTCCTCATACACTGGTACTGATCACATCTGTGTATAGTGATTGTAGGGAGGACGGATCAGCTCCTCACAGACTGGTACTGATCACATCTGTGTATAGTGACTGTAGGGAGGACAGATCAGCTCTTCACAGACAGTACTGATCACATCTGTGTATAGTGATTGTAGGGAGGACTGATCAGCTCCTCACAGACTGGTACTGATCACATCTGTGTATAGTGACTGTAGGGAGGACGGATCAGCTCCTCATACACTGGTACTGATCACATCTGTGTATAGTGACTGTAGGGAGGACGGATCAGCTCCTCACAGACGGGTACTGATCACATCTGTTTATAGTGATTGTAGGAAGGACAGATCAGCTCCTCAGACTGGTACTGATCACATCTGTGTATAGTGATTGTAGGAAGGACAGATCAGCTCCTCAGACTGGTACTGATCACATCTGTGTATAGTGACTGTAGGGAGGACAGATCAGCTCTTCAGACAGGTACTGATCACATCTGTGTATAGTGATTGTAGGGAGGACGGATCAGCTCCTCACAGACGGGTACTGATCACATCTGTGTATAGTGACTGTAGGGAGGACAGATCAGCTCTTCAGACAGGTACTGATCACATCTGTGTATAGTGATTGTAGGGAGGACAGATCAGCTCTTCAGACAGGTACTGATCACATCTGTGTATAGTGATTGTAGGGAGGACAGATCAGCTCCTCACAGACGGGTACTGATCACATCTGTATATAGTGACTGTAGGGAGGATGGATCAGCTCCTCACAGACGGGTACTGATCACATCTGTGTATAGTGACTGTAGGGAGGACGGATCAGCTCCTCACAGACTGGTACTGATCACATCTGTGTATAGTGACTGTAGGGAGGACGGATCAGCTCCTCACAGACGGGTACTGATCACATCTGTTTATAGTGATTGTAGGAAGGACAGATCAGCTCCTCAGACTGGTACTGATCACATCTGTGTATAGTGACTGTAGGGAGGACAGATCAGCTCTTCAGACAGGTACTGATCACATCTGTGTATAGTGATTGTAGGGAGGACAGATCAGCTCTTCAGACAGGTACTGATCACATCTGTGTATAGTGATTGTAGGGAGGACAGATCAGCTCCTCACAGACGGGTACTGAGCACATCTGTATATAGTGACTGTAGGGAGGATGGATCAGCTCCTCACAGACAGGTACTGAGCACATCTGTGTATAGTGATTTGTAGGGAAGAGCCGGATGTGATGAGGTCTCGGGGTCTTCATCTCCCAGTCACGACACTGTTATACATATACATAAAGTTGAAACCAGAAGTTTTCATCCACTATATAAAGACCCATCTGCATGTGTTTTTCACGTGTTTTTCACTATCTGAAAACCAAAAAGCTTCAGCATAAAGAATGTGCTCTGTGCTCACATTCCCTTCCTGACACTTATCCCAAAAGACTGTCAGCCTTGTAATAACCACATGCTACAGGAGGAATCTTCAGTTAGGTCCACTGACATAAGGGAAAGGAGTTCCTCTCTGATCATGGACTTTAAGACTGTCACCAAACCAAAGGAGCATAAATCAATGTCTTAGGCTGCCTTCAGACTTGCAGATGCAACTGCAGCGTTTTGCAGATGCATTTGCAAGCATCTGCATGCAGACCGCGGCCCCTATGTTTGTAATGGAGCGCACGGCGGTCTGCAGATGCTTGCAGACCGCCGTGCGCTCTCATTGCCCGCCATTAGTGATCTGTGCGCATGCGGATGCCTGCGCACAAATCACACACACTCGCACGCACCCGGGACGTAACAAGATCACTAATGGCGGGCAATGAGAGCGCACGGCGGTTGCAAGCATCTGCAGACCGCCGTGCGCTCCTTTATAAACATAGGGGCCGCGGTCTGCATGCAGATGCTTGCAGATGCATCTGCAAAACGCTGCAGATGCATCTGCAAGTCTGAAGGCAGCCTTAAGAAGGATATCTCCCCTTCAGACTCCCCTTCTGATAGCAACCAGGTCAGGTCTTCCAGCTCCTCTCTCGTCATCCCCATTATCTTCCTCTGATAAGGAGGGAGAATCCTGCTTTCCCATAGAAAGTATGGATAATCTCATGAAATCTGTTAGTGTCTGCAGTCCCCAAAGTATTTCCAAGGACTCAAAAGTCCACACAGGATATTATGTTTGCGGGACTTTCCCAAAAGAAAAGACGATCCTTTCCAGTGATTACGGCTGTAAAATATTTGGTCTGAAGGGAATGGGACAAGCAGGAGAGACTAGGTTCCTTGCCTTCACCCTCAAAAAGGAAGTACCCCTTTGATGATTTGATCTCCTGGTCCAAAGTTCCTAAGGTAGACGCTGCCATAGCTTCTACCTCTAAACGTTCTCTGGACTGTTATCTGATCCTTTAGATAGAAAGGCACAGATGCTACTCAAGCGCTCATGGGAATCGTGCATGGGGAGCCTTTAAGCCAGCTATATCTGCTACATGTACAGCAAGATCTATGCTGGTCTGGGTCGAAGAATTAGAAGACCAAATCAACAAAGGTGTTTAAAGAGAGAAGTTGTTGTCTTCCATTCCATTAATACGAGGCAGTTCAGCTTACTTAGCAGATGCTTCTGCAGATACCTGAGTCTGGCGCCTGGATCAGCAGACCTTACGAACTCTGCTCGCCAGGTCCTTTGGCTAAAGGGTTGGAAGGGGGATGCAGAGTCGTCAAAATTGTGTGCGCTGCCGTGTCAGAATGAGTAACTTTTTGGCAAGGCGCCTGATGAGATTCTCACCAAAGCAACGGAAAGAAGGGGTTCCCTAATCCATGTGTTCCGTCCTACAGGAGGGCCTTTGGAAAAGTCCATTTGGTCAGAAAAAGTCCTGTCAAGACCCGGGACCGGTGGGAGAACAAGGAGACCAAACATAAGTGCCCTTTTCAGTGGATCCTCCTCTAAGAGCAGAAACCAATTCCTCTAGACCTGACCTTCCGGTGGGTGGCAAGTTTTTTTTACCCAGGAGTGGGGAAGAATTTCATCCAATCCTTGGATCCTGAATCTGATTTCATCAGGATTAAAGCTTAAAGCTGGAAATTCATAATATCCCTCGGAATTTGTTTGTCGTGACTTCTTTGCCATCGTCCTAACAGCAGCAAGCCCTCAAATCAGAGGTCCAGAGCTTGTTATCCAAACATGTCCTGATAGAGGTTCTAGTTGACCAGGAGGGAAGGGGTTTTTATTCCCCTTTGTTCCTGGTCTCTAAGCCGAATGGTTCTTTTAGAACCGTCATAAATTTGAAGAAGTTGAACTCCTTTTTACGTTTTGAATACTTTCAAAATGGCGTCTAGAAGATCTACAATTAAGCTGTTATTTCCGAGATGCTTCATGACTGTCCTGGACCTGAAGGATGTCTATTACCATTTATCCATTCATACCGACCATCAACAATACCTCAGGGCGGCTGTCACTATAGCCGGACGGCTCCGCCATTTTCAATTCAGAGCGATGCTGTTTGGCTTTTTCATAGCTCCCCGTGTCTTCACCAAGATAATATCAGAGGTGATGGTTATTTATGTCAACAGGACACAATACCTGAATGACTTTCTAGTGGTTGGGAGATCTGCACAATGCAGAGATCGCCTTACTAACACAATTTCATGCTTGCAGGCTCTGGGTTGGATAATCAACCTCGACAAATCCAGACTGGTTCCACTGACTCTTCAGTTATTTCTGGGGCTACATCTAGATTCTGTAAGTCAAGTGTCTCCTTCCAGAAGAGAAAAAAGTAATTCCAACGGCAAAACTTAGGGGATCTATAGAGTCCTCAGATGTCATCAAGAGATGCCATGTCCCTTCTAGGGTTCCTAACCTCTTGTATTCCTGTGGTTCAATGGGCCCAATTCCCTACAGGTGTTTACAGCAGGAGATCCTCTGTGCAGAAGAGCTATTACAGGGTCATCTTAATGGCCGACTGACTCTATCCTCTGAAGTTATCAGTTCTCTGTCCCAGTGGTCAGATCTGGATAATCTTTCCAGGGGGGTCCCATAGGTAATTAAGCCTGGTAGGATAGTCATGACAGATGCTAGCCCTGCCCTGATGGATGCGGGGTCCATTTGAGGACTAACCTAGCCCAAGGTCGGTGGTCCTTAGCAGAAGCTGATGATTCCTCTAACTTAGAGTGTTCAAAGCCATTAAACATGCATTGCATCACTATCTCCCACAGCTGTGGGAGTCTCTCATCGGTTCTATCCGACAACACGACCTTAGTCACATATATCAATCTACATAAGCGGAACGCGATCAAGGACTGATGTCTACTACAGTGGAGATCCACGAGTTGGCCAAATCTCATCTCCTGTCTCTCTCAGCCCTTCATATCAGGGGAGTGGGTGGACAATACCAGAGCGGATTTCCTAAGTCTACATGCTTTACATCAAGAAGAATGGGTCCTCTGTCACCTGATCTTCTGGAAAATGGTGGTCTCCCCGAGCTAGACCTGTTCGCTACCAGAGCCAATAGACAGGTCAAGAGGTTTGCCTCCCTAAACATGACAGACCAACCGGAGTTGTTCGACTCTCTCCAGGCTCCCTGGGACTTTCGCCTCGCATGTGCATTTCCACTAATGAACCTTCTTCCAGTAGTTATCAGGGAAGAGGTAATCCTCCTCGCTCTTTTCTCGCCCAGGAGACCATGGTTTTCATGGCTCGAAGCCTTGTCTCTGTCAGACTCTTGGATCCTTCCATCAGATCCAGGCCTATAGTCTCGGGGGTCCATTCCATCATCCTCAGGTGAGGGGTGGCTCCTTTGACTGCGTTGAGGTTGAGGGGGTTTTCAGAAATCCTAATAAAGACCGTACTTCAAAGTAGGCGAGAATCAACAACTAGAATATATAGCGGAGCGTGGAGAAAATTCCTGGAATTTCATCCTGCCCCTTTTTCTGATGAGGTACCAATACCAGCAATCCTGGAGATTTTGCAGAAAGGTAGGGAGTTAGGTCCATCAGTGAAGCACCCTGAAGGTTCAGGTTTCTGCTCTAGGAGCATTATACAACCATAACATTGCTGGGGATAGATGGGTCTCGCGTTTCATTTCAGCAAGTGAGCGTAGCAACCCTGTCCCCATAGCGGTTACCTACCTGGGACTTGAACCTTGTTGTTGAGGCTCTAGCAGGTCCCCCCCATTTGAACCTTTAGAGTCAGCCTCTCTAAAATGTCTATCTTTAAAAACTGCTCTGTTAGTTGCACTGACATCAGCCAGAAGCGTTGGTGATTTTCAGGCTTTGTCTATTGATCCTCCTTTTCTATCGATCTTTCCAGATTGGATCAGGTTTCAAGACTATCCTTTCAACCTTAAAGTTGCTTTCATCGAAGTCAGGAAATTTTTCTTCCTTCCTTTTTTTCAACCCTTCTACACCTAAGGAACATAAGTTTCACACTTTAGACGTTACATCAGTCCTACACTATATAGACAGAAGTCAGTCCTGGAGGCAGAGTTGGGCTCTGTTTGTGTCTCCAGACCCATTCCTATGGCCCTGAAAGGACATGAAGAGCACTTTAAGATGTTGGGAAGGAAAGGTGTGCAACAGTCCGCGCTGCCAGGTCCACTTTTACTCCAAAGAACACACGTATAGGTGATGTTCAAACAGTTTCCCTTTATTTTCTCCGACGTGTTTTGGTGCCCTCCTGGCACCTTCCTCAGGGCACCGAAACGCGTCGGAGAAAATAAAGGGAAACTGTTTGAACATCACCTATACGTGTGTTCTTTGGAGTATAAGTGGACCTGGCAGCGTGGACTGTTGCACACCTTTCCTCCCCAACATCTTGATGTGTCCCTACGAGCAGAGCCGCCAATAGGGCCTTATAGGCCATACAGCTGTATGGGGCCCGAAGATAAGTGGAGGGGGCGTGGCCATACAAACAGCAGGGGGGGGGGCCCGGGCGCGCTGGCTGTGGGTGGGGCCATTTGGAGCAATGAGGCCCGTCCCCTTTGGCCAGCAGCAGTGGCACAGTAGTTCTTCATACGCTACCTGACGAGTCTCGTCATAGTCACCAGCCAGAGGCAGGGCCGTCCGTCACGTCACACACACACACACAGGCTGGAGCTGGGCAGGCCAGCAGGCACAGGGAACCGCCCAGGCACGCCCACCATCTATTATCCTGTGGGGGCCCTGCAACCTGCCCATCCACGCTCAACCCAGAGGCCTCAATGCACAGGGCCCAGGGAACCACCCAGCCGCCGCCCAGCCACTATTATCCTGTGGGGGCCCGGCCTGCCCACACCATGCCTTAAAGCACAGAGGGCCTGCCCAGCCTCTATTAGCCTGTGGGGGCCCGGGATCCCCCCCATTGTTCTCCACCTGCAGAGCAGCATGCTACATAGCTGCTCTGTTCTTACAGGACCTGTGATGACGTCACTTGGAGGGGAGGAGTCAGGGGTCACATGATTAGCTCCTCAGTTGTCATGGTGCTGGATGAGATAAAGTGTATCTGTGGTCAGGATGGATTTACAGTGTGGATGTAGCAGACCCGAATGTATACGAGGTGTACGAAGCGGAGCCACATGTGGACGGAGCGGAGCCGCGTGCGTACGAGGTGTGCGGAGCGGAGCCGCGTGCGTACGAGGTGTGCGGAGCGGAGCCGCGTGCGTACGAGGTGTGCGGAGCGGAGCCGCGTGCGTACGAGGTGTGCGGAGCGGAGCCGCGTGCGTACGAGGTGTGCGGAGCGGAGCCGCGTGCGTACGAGGTGTGCGGAGCGGAGCCGCGTGCGTACGAGGTGTGCGGAGCGGAGCCGCGTGCGTACGAGGTGTGCGGAGCGGAGCCGCGTGCGTACGAGGTGTGCGGAGCGGAGCCGCGTGCGTACGAGGTGTGCGGAGCGGAGCCGCGTGCGTACGAGGTGTGCGGAGCGGAGCCGCGTGCGTACGAGGTGTGCGGAGCGGAGCCGCGTGCGTACGAGGTGTGCGGAGCGGAGCCGCGTGCGTACGAGGTGTGCGGAGCGGAGCCGCGTGCGTACGAGGTGTGCGGAGCGGAGCCACATGTGTACGGAGTGGAACAACGTGCGTGCGGAGCCGCGTGCGTACGAGGTGTACGGAGCAGAGCCACATGTGTACGGAGTGGAACAACGTGTACGAAGTGTGCGGAGCCGCGTGCGCACGAGGTGTGTGTACCAGTGGTAGCCCCCCGCGGATGCCGCTCCCGCTCTTATAGTCTCGGCTGCCTTTGCCGGTAGCATTCTTCTCCAGAGTCTCTGATAATAAGTAATCGAGATTCGCTGCCGTTTTCTGGAAGCTTGTGACCCCTGGCTCCAGAGCTCATTTCACTCCCTCAATGGGTGGGGGCCCGGGGAGAGACCATACATCTCTGTGGCTACTGCAGAGCTCAGCTCACCCCCTGTCTGTGTCCCCTAGCCCTCTGCAGTGCTGTATATACTTTGTCCTGTATATTGTATATATAACAATTTCCTATGTGATGTATCTGATTTACAAAACTTATTGTCACAGAATCGACTGCGCTCCAGACCAACACAAGCCTGGAAGATCAGATATCACCGAACATCGCAGGACACAGAGAAGCAGCTGCAGCCATCAAATTAGGTGAGGTAATTAATTTAATGTAGCCGGTAATTTTCATTGTGATGTGCGGCCCCTAAATGATGGTAGAAATTTCCAAATGTCCCTCCAGCAGCAAAAAGGTTCCCCACCCCTGTACAGGGTTAATAAATAACAGCACCAGTATTGTTCTGCCTCATGTGGCATTTATTGGTCACATCCCTCCACAGCTCTGATAAAGAACAATGTATAGAAAGAGATTAATGCGTGATTGGCGAGGACGTGGTGCAGAAAGGGAGTTTTTCCAATAGTGGGTGGTGAAACTATGGAAGGTTTGATGGGTGGAGGCGGAACCTGGATGGAGGCAGAGCTTGGTGGAGGCGGAGTTGGGGTGGATTCTCAGGGGGCCCCAAAATTTTGCTAGTAAGGGGCCCCAAAATTTCTAGTGGCAGCCCTGTCCACGAGTGAGTGGTCGGTGGAAGTCCAGCAGCGGCCATCAGTACATTATTATCATATGCCTTCAAACCAGTTGTGGGTCTCACAACTGGCATAGGTGAGTGAAATTCTTATACACCACCTTGATATTCAGTGTCACAAGTGATAGGGCACTATTGCGCCTCCTGTTCCCCCTCCTTTTTTTTTTATTGTTAATGAAAAGCACTTTGTTGCAATGGATCAGGAATGTATGTGTCTGGCCTACTCAGCGAAAGGTGAACCTTCCCCCTGGACAGAGTACGGTCCTATTCGACTCTGGCCATGGCTTCCTGGGCTGACAAGGCGGATATATCCATTGAATTGATATGTAAGGCAGCTACATGGTCTTCACCATCCACATTTTACAACCACTATACTCTGACTTGGTTTTTGGGAGCTCTGTCCTCAATACGGTGGTCCCTCCCAGGTGATAGTTTTCTTAAAATCTCTCAAGTGGATGCTGTCGTGGCGAGAAGAAAAGACTAGATTACTTACTGATAATCATGCTTTATGGAGTCCATGACGGCACCCACTCACTATCCTCCCTTGCTATACACAAACTAATGGTGTAGGTTGAGTTGTGGTTCACTAGTGGTGGTTGTATAGATTGGTTTATATTGAAAATTACAAAGATTATCTCAATTTAGCAGCTCCTCTCATGCTCTGTAAAACCAACTCAGGAGGCGAGGGGGGGGGGGCTGCCCCATATCTGTAGGTTTCCTGTCCCTATGGGCGGATCCCCTCAGTGGGTGCTGTCATGGACTCCATAAAACATGATTACTGAGAAGTAATACATGTTAATGTCAAATTAGGTCTGTCTTAAAATCAGAATATGTCCCTCATCCTGGTGTGTGTATCCCTCCCTTCCTGGAATATGGCCCAATATTCGATATGACCTTCCGTCCTACATGTGGCCCCCTTAGCATAGTACATGGCCCTCCCCATCACTCTATATGCCCCCCTCCCTCCTCTTGCTGGCGCACATACTAACATAAAGCAAACATTGATAACACTCTGTAACTCCCTGCCCAGCGGTGTTTTTCTGTCTGGGCATTGGATCATGTGACTGGCACAGCACAGTGATGTCATCGCTGTGTGCCCTGATCACATGATCCGATGCCCAGACACAGAAAAACACCGCTGGGCAGGGAGTTACAGAGTGTTATCAATAATAACAGATTCAGTGAAGGGCGTACTGGACCTCATAAGTAAAGGGTGCTACGTAAAGTCTAATTGAAAAACAACGAAAAACCGTATAATGCACCTAAATAACAGGTATAGGAAATTGTTTGGTTGCAGGTAAAAATCATCAGTTTATTACATTAAAAAAACAAGCAGACAATGACCAGAACCAGTAAGTACATAAAAGGAGGGTGCAGACAAGTTAAGAGACAGAAAACACTCTATGCCTCAAAGTTCAACATACCACCAGGGGTAAAATCAGCAGCCGAAGTACAATGTACAGCACAGGTAACACGGGTTTCACAATTACAATCCATACAAACAAGTCAATAAATCATAATATCGTCACATTATAAAGAGAGTGTAATGAGTACCCAGATAAATCTTACATAGTGCTGCAGCTAAAGTGCATCTATGCCCTAGGACGGTGGATGGAGAGGCACAGAGTGTCAGAGCCCCGACACATGTGTTTCCCTGTTTTCATCAGGGGGCCGTGGTGGGGTGTGCTGGAGGAGCCAGGTATTTATGGGCGTCCCTATTAGATGCAGCTGTGGCTCTTAAGTGGCGCATGACTGCCTCCTTACCTCGTATCAGAGGTGACTATGGCAACGGTCACAGACAGAGCTCCGGAAAAGGGAAAATTCCCAGTAACATCATGTGATTCCGGAGCCCCGCCCACCGTGACCGTGTCACAGTCACATGATCGGGCCGGTCGGGGCATGCGCGCTCAGCCATCTAGGGAGGGGGAGTGAAGGAGTGAAGGCATAACAAGTGGTGCAGTGACAGGGGAGTTAACCCTTCACTGGACACCACATGAGCAGTCTAGATAATGCTGATATTACAATACAACCCTCCTTACCTACTGCATTTCCTGGGATGGGGAACATACTGAGAGATTTAAGAGACCAGAGCAGTATCACATAGAAAATAAATAATAAACAAAACTGGTTTACAACTACATAAATGCATTATCCAGGATATAGATGGTAACAGGTCCCGGGGCATCCAGTCTTGATTATCAATTCCCTTGTGTAGCTTAGTCCATAGTTGTATGTTCTCCTTCCCATACTAGGGAAGCCCACAAATCCAGAATCCAGATCAATATAAACTACAAGTGAAAGATAAAAACACACACAAGTTAAAATACCATACTGACAATAGGTACAGTTCTCAAAGAGAAAAAGACCAGAACAGCTCGATGAATCTAAGGTAAAAATTGAATAGTAGAGAAGGGGGAGAAAGGAACAAAAGAGAAATGGAGAAGAGGATAACCACAGGATCTTGCTCCTACGGAGCGGATATGCACATAATATGAATATTGCCACCGCAAATGTAATCGGGTAGCTAGAGACCGCAGCATTCAAAAAAGACCCCCCAACCACACAGCTATCAAACCCGAAAAGAGAGACACCATATTAATAAGTGTTGCTCTCTGCCATTGGTAACCATACCACGGGTTCTTTAGGGAGAAGGAGACACAAGGAAACCAAAAATACCCTAGGGTGAATCTGAAGGGGTAACTATTGCTGCCATCCATGGTGGCAGCAGAGGATGATACAAGCAAGTGTAGTATGCCTCAATCCGCAATGTGTGTTCATGGAAATCAGGATGTATTGCCCTCTCTCCTCCACCCTGAAAAGGGGGCGAAAAGGGGGGGGGGACCGGGGGGCAAAAGCTCCGATCTACGTGCACATACTGCGCAGCATGCGGGGATGCCAACGTGCATATGCAAGCATGCATACAGATATATAAACAAAGGATATTGATACCTCGGGGTGACGTGGGTCGCGAGCATATGTCTGGGGATGGGCGTTACAGAAAGGGGGAGAATGTCAATCGCTCATTGAGCCCATTCGGCGACATAGTCCCCAGTCTGTGAATCCAACGGCATTCCAATTTAGCCAGAGCCTTTTTTAGATCTCCGCCTCGTATACCCAGATGGACTTGGTCTATGCCGCGGACTCGAAGACTGGAGGGATCACACTGATGATGTAATTTAAAATGTCGTGGGATGGTTCGTAACATTGACAGGTCATCTACCTTTACTGCTCCCTCGATCCCCTTCACATGCTCGCGAACCCTTCTCCGAAGCTCCCTCGACGTCAGTCCTACATATACAAGCTCACAGCTGCACGTGGCGTAATAAATTACCCCCACACTGCTGCACGAAATGTACCGCCTGATCTCATAGTTCTTCTTTCCATCAGCACTAGCAAAGTGTGTGGCTCTGATGACATTTCTACATGAGAGACAGGACCCGCATGGATAACACCCCCATTTCGGCTTTCCAATATTAAATGGGAAGACCGATTTGCGCACATAATGACTATGTACTAGGGTGTCACGCAGGCTCCTGCCCCTCCTTGCTGTCATCAATGGACGGTCTGGGATATACTCCCGTAAAATTGGATCACTTTTGAGAACCTGCCAGTGTCTGTTGAGAATGCCTCTGATAGCGTGCCATTGGTTATTGTACGTGGAAATGAATCTCACCACGGGTTTGTCAGTCTTTTCCTCCGGGGGTTTGGGGCATAATAAGGTGTTTCTTGGTGTTCCTCTTGCCCTCCTATAGCCCTTTCTGATGCTGCGATTGCTGTATCCTCTGTCACAAATCGCTCCCGCATATCCGCCGCGCACAACTCGAAGTCGACATCGCTAGAACAAATCCGTCTCAGGCGTAAGAATTGTCCAATCGGGATTGCAGCGATAGTCGACCCCGTGTGCGCAGATGACGCATGCAGGAGTGCGTTCACAGAGGTCTCCTTTCTGAATATGCTTGTCCCAACATCGCCCCCCGTATGCACAATAATTTTGATATCCAAGAATTCAATGGTCCTTGGATGATGTTTATATGTGAGGGCGATGTTGAGATTATTGCAATTCAGAGAGGAGACAAACTTCTCCAGTTCGGTGACGGTTCCACCCCAGAGAATAAGTATATCATCGATATAACGGATCCAGCACTGCGCATGGGCTACGGCCGGCACCCCGCCGCCAAAAACCTCCCTCTCCCACCATCCGAGAAAGAGGTTAGCGTACGACGGGGCACAGGCCGCGCCATCGCAGTGCCCCGTTTCTGGAGGTAGAACCAGTCACCGAAGAGGAAGAAGTTATGTGTAAGCACATACTCCAGCAGAGTCAGAACCAGAGAGCAGAGGTGTACATCCAAATTGCTCATCTCCAGGAAGAATTTTGCTGCACATAACCCGTGGTGATGTTCTATGCAGGTATATAGGGACTCCACGTCAATGGCTACCAGTGAGACCCCACCCTCTAGGTTTAGACCATCCAGACGCCTGAGGACGTCCGTAGTGTCTCTGACATAGGAGGGGAGTGTCTCCACTAGTGGATGTAGATAGAATTCAATAAACTTACATGTCATGTCACAAAGCCCTCCTATGCCAGAGACAATCGGACGCCCCGGCGGAGTCTGGGGATTTTTGTGAATCTTGGGTAATAAATAGAAGGTGGGGATCACCGGTGCCTTGACGAGGAGCCCATCAAGAACTTTCTTTGTGATAATGCCCTGTTCAAAGGCATTCTCAAGGACACTGGCAAGTTCAGCTGAGAACCTTCCTAGTGGGCTCGAAGGGAGGCGCTCATAGTACGCCTTATTGCGCAATTGGCGCATTACTTCCCGCTCGTACATGTCCGAAGGCCAAAGTACCACGTTTCCACCCTTATCGGCCGGTTTGATTATTACGTCTTTCAAATCGGCCAGCTCCCGTAACGCCGTTCTTTGTAGGAGAGATTCCCTTTCGCTTTATTGGTATCCAATTGTTTCAAATCGTTCAACACCAATGTGTTAAATATCTCGATTTGGGGACATGTAGATAAGGGGGGAAACGTGGTTGACCGCGGACATATACCTTTTGGGAACGTACCTTTATTTGATGAACGTGACTCATCTTCAAGCTCCTCCAGCGCCATCTGCACATCTGCCTCAGAGTAGGAAGTTGGTTCCGTGGTTGTTGTGGAAGTTGACTGCCGCTTTGAATGTAATTTATGTAGAGTCAGTTTCCTCAGAAACAAGCTTAGGTCCTTGGCTACAATAAAAGAGTCAAAGTTAGCACTAGGGACAAAGGTAAGACCAAGGCTTAACACTTCTTTCTGGGATTTCGTCAGTACGTATTTTGTTAAATTTATTACCTCTAAGAGGTTTTTATTCTTATTAGACCCAGAATGTGGTGATATCTGGCCCTTCTTTGGTCTCACCTTTGTCTCCCTGTTTCTGGCGGATTCCGCCCTGGTTACTGGGCGGCTGCCACCCTCCTCACCACCTGAAACCTCCTCATCTAATGACGATACCGATGACGCTGGTGGACCTAGCGGTTGGGGATCAGCTGGTGTAGTAGGCTTGTTTTTTCCGATATTCCCTCGCCATTTATATACACGACCACTTCTAAAGTCATTCACATCTCGTTGGTACTTTTTGGATTTGGTTTCCAGAATCTCCTTCTCCCATTTTGAGAATTCACGCTCAAGCATGTCGTTCATTTTGGTCTGCTCATCCTGGGTCATCTGTGTGATGAGGGCCTCCTGGATCTTTGCAATCTCGGACTCTAGGTCAGATATTGATTTCTCATTATGTGTAATCAACAACTCCATAAAATTATGGGAGCATGTGGTAGCCACTTCCTCCCAAGCCTCTTTAAAGTCTTCCTCAATGGTGTTAAATGAGGGAAAGACCTGTATCCTTAGGCCACGGGGCACAAGGCCCTTCTCTATATATTTCTGCATAAATGACTTGTTCCACCAAAGTCGAGTTTTTTGGTGTAGCAAGGCCTTCATGCTATTGAGCTGTTCAGTCACTGCCTTTTTGTCAGTAGGTAAAACCACATCTCCTTCCTTGTCGAACACCTGGTCCAATTTGGAGAGCCAGAGTTTCTCCCTAGCTCGATGGTCCATTGCCACAACCACTATTGCTGTGAAAAAACACAGAAACATAACATTAATAACAGATTCAGTGAAGGGCGTACTGGACCTCATAAGTAAAGGGTGCTACATAAAGTCTAATTGAAAAACAACGAAAAACCGTATAATGCACCTAAATAACAGGTATAGGAAATTGTTTGGTTGCAGGTAAAAATCATCAGTTTATTACATTAAAAAACAAGCAGACAATGACCAGAACCAGTAAGTACATAAAAGGAGGGTGCAAACAAGTTAAGAGACAGAAAACACTCTATGCCTCAAAGTTCAACATACCACCAGGGGTAAAATCAGCAGCCGAAGTACAATGTACAGCACAGGTAACACGGGTTTCACAATTACAATCCATACAAACAAGTCAATAAATCATAATATCGTCACATTATAAAGAGAGTGTAATGAGTACCCAGATAAATCTTACATAGTGCTGCAGCTAAAGTGCATCTATGCCCTAGGACGGTGGATGGAGAGGCACAGAGTGTCAGAGCCCCGACACATGTGTTTCCCTGTTTTCATCAGGGGGCCGTGGTGGGGTGTGCTGGAGGAGCCAGGTATTTATGGGCGTCCCTATTAGATGCAGCTGTGGCTCTTAAGTGGCGCATGACTGCCTCCTTACCTCGTATCAGAGGTGACTATGGCAACGGTCACAGACAGAGCTCCGGAAAAGGGAAAATTCCCAGTAACATCATGTGATTCCGGAGCCCCGCCCACCGTGACCGTGTCACAGTCACATGATCGGGCCGGTCGGGGCATGCGCGCTCAGCCATCTAGGGAGGGGGAGTGAAGGAGTGAAGGCATAACAAGTGGTGCAGTGACAGGGGAGTTAACCCTTCACTGGACACCACAGTGTTATCAATGTTTGCTATATTTTAGTATGTGCGCCAGCAGGGGGGCATAGATTGACAAGTGGGGGGCATATCCAGGATGGGGGGCAGTATACAGTATAGTTACATAACACGTGCCGCTCCCACCACTCAGCACAGGCTTCAGCATTGAGAGGTGATGGACAGCAGGATGCAATGCATATTAAATGAGTAAGCCCACATGACCACAGGCTACCACTGCAGCCAGTGCCAGCCCCCAGACACCACTCCAAAGCTGTCCCCCCTCTCCTAGTAGATTCAGATTATAAGACGCACCCCCCCCCCCCCCCACTCCACCCACACACACACTTTCTCCCAAAATTTTGGGCAACAAAAGTGCGTCTTATTATACAACAAATATGATAGAGTAAAAATTGGAACAGCACCCAAAATATAAAATATACCTTCAGTATAGTGCAAAGCTTTTTCCAAACACCAAACCAAATGGATGTGTTGATAGAATTAAAAATTGGCTTTAAAGTCCACATTTAATGCATTACTTTTGGGCTGTTATTTTTCATTTTGTGTATATTTATTTATTTTAATAATTATGGTCATCCTAATTGGCATAAAACGGGAAAGGTTTATTCTGATTTCATGTCCGATAGTGAGGAAAAACCTGCAGATGTGTCTTTATAGAGTATGGAAACTTGTGGTTTCACTTGTAATATGGAGGGAATCTGTGGACAGATCTGCAGCACAATACACACATGTTGCTGCTGTAACCCGGAGTGTTGTGATCCAGGGAGCTGTGATATGTGAGAATCCACCAGGGGGCGACTCTACAGACATTGCACCAGGAGCGCTCCCTAGTGTTACATTCTCATACACTGACCTCCCGCTGGATGTGATGGCTGCATCCTAGGCCGTCCCCCATATTCTGAGTCAGAACACAACCCTCTGCCAGCAATGTCCTCTCTCCTAGCTGTTTCTTTTGTATCGCATTCTTATTGGGGTCTCTATAGGCCAAGGGCATTAACCCTTCTCTGTCCCTTACTGCTCGTGGAGCTTTATCACAAAGATGACTCATATAACTGCTTATTTCCTTACAGGTCGTCCTGGGACTGGAGAGAAGAGTCTCCTCAACAGGATCTGCAGTATGTTTGAGAGAAAAAAGAGCCCCGAGTATCAACAAACTACGCAGACAGATGTAGAGATGGCCAACCTCTCTGAACCAAGGGCCTAGTCTCCCAGTGTTACACTACAAGACCGTAGTCACACGAGCGGTCATCCTCTGATGGGATAATTATGCTAATTGCAATCCTATGCAGTATTCTTCTCCATCTTTTCCATTCTGTATACACCAGAACACCAATGACTGTCTAGCTGTAGTTTCCAACATCATGTCTGCTCTATACCTGAAACTCCACCTTTCTAAAGCTGGGTCTTTCCATGGTAACTTATGTTACATTCACAAGCCGAAAAATGAGTTAATAATGGCTACAAGACTGTTCTCTATAGGCAAGCACAAAAATGAGTGAATGTATGTTGTACACTAAATTATTCTTAATAGATCTCAACACAGTTTGTTTTTCAGCAATACAAATTAAATACAAAATATACTGAGATTACTTGGTAACTTACGTTACACAAAAAGGAAAGGCAATTGTCCATTTCATGAGACTGCCAAATTTTCTGTTCTGGTAAACAGAAGAAGCACTATTTTTCATTTACATTAACACACCATAGTGCAAGCAACTTTATTTTAACCTCTCAGTTAAATGCAACAGTTTTTAATACTAGGAATGTAGGTAACTTTAAGTTACAACACAATATAGTAACTTACATTACAAACCAAAGAATGTGTTGAAGTTTGTCAGTGTTCATATTTGAGAAGGCAAACTGACTTTATTTAGACAAAACATAGATGATATAGTGTTTGTTTCCTAACAGGACTTCTTTTAGATTTACTGAACTTAAGTTATGCATGTTGCTAGTTTAATAGTAATCCACTTACCAATATAGCCTGTTACTGTAGGATTCCTGTAAGAACAGTAGGTGTTCACAGGTAACCCTCTGCCATCTTGGAAATGTATGGAATTTGAAAGAAGCAGTATTGCCACCGTATGCCATGTGTAATGAAGGACCAATTTACAAAAAATTAACTATTTCCAAAATATTTTAAAATTTTGAAAATATTCTCTCTGTATGGACCTGCCTAACTGAACTACTTCTGCTCCCTCCCCTCCACTAACCTCCTAAATCTGACATCTCCCTCTGTGTGCGGCACCACGATAACACCCAGAAAGCGAGCCTGCTGCCTAGACATTATGTTTGACTCTGATCTTTCCTTCACTTCCTATACACCATCTCTTGTCCGCTCTTGTTGTCTGCACTTGAACATCTCTAGAGTCCGCCCCTTTCTCACCATGGGAACCTCTATATACAACCCTCATTGTGGCCCTGATTCACTCCCACCTTGATTATTGCCATTCTCTATTAATTGGCCTCCCCATCTCTAGACTCTCCCCTCTCCAGTCCATCCTTAATGCAGCAGGCAGGATCACCCATCTAGCTGTTTCTCAGATGCCTCTGCTCTGTGCCAGTCACTGCACTGGCTGCCCATACATTATAGGATCTGCTCTGTGCCAGTCATTGGCTGACCATACACTGCAGGATCCAATTCAAACTGCTTGTTCTCACCCATAAAGCTCTTCACGTTGCAGCACCCCCCTACCTCTCCTCCCTCATCTCTGTCTATCACCCCCTCCCGTCCTCTATGTTCTACAAATGACCATCAACTAACATCTGCACTAATCCGATCCTCCCACTCCCGACTCCAAGACTTCTCCAGAGCTGCACCAATCCTCTGGAATGCTTTACCTCAAGAATTTAGGACTACCACAACTTGCATGGCTTCAGACGCTCCCTAAAAACATATCTTTTCAGAGCGGCCTATCATTCTCCCAATCAGTCATTTAGACATATACGGTATTCACTATTGCTCTGCACATAACTCTGTGAAACTCCACCAGACACACAAGCTGTACACAGATTTGCTAGCGGCCTTTTATGCCTCTTATCTACTCCCCATTTCTTCATGATGGCTGGACCATCATTGTAAATAAGCGCCTGTACTTTGTGTCACAAACCTCATTGTTCGATTGGAAGCTCTTAATAAGCAGGTTAATAATTTCTTTTTTGCTTTAATTGTAGTTTTTTTTATAACTGTTTCTTATGAATGTTTGTATATGAACCTCTGAACTGTAGTGCGCTGCAGAACATGTTGACGCTATATAAAGATTATAATTATTATTCTGTGAGTCCGCAGACATTGTGCTGCTCTCAGACTTGTATGGGTGCTCACTGTCCTGATTAACGCTGCCATTTGCAGCATACTGACGTTAATTTCCTTGTGCCAAATGGGCGTCCGAAAAAGATGGCAGATCGGCAGTGCCCCATCTATAACACTAGAGGGAGTGCTGTCCGATAAAACACCAGAGCCCTGATCTGAGTTACACTGTGGCGGAGCCCCTGCACTATATGCACTGGTCACTATTCACTGGAGTAACAATTCTGGTGGCATTTTTCTATTCTTTTACATGAATTTGTCCGAGCTCTTTTTTTTTTTTTTTTTTTATCTGACAATGTTATATTTTTGTTTGTTTAAAACCGTAGAAATGTTATTTATAGCTACAATGCTATTTTATTCATGGTGAGGATATATATTTTTTTAATGTATTTGACTTTTGCACTTTTAATAAAGAAACATTTCTATGTCTGAACAGAAAAAGAAAGTTGGATAAGTGATTTTTTTATTTTTATGTAAAGAAGATTGAGATCTGGCTGTAAATTTATCATTTAATTTTCTATTGATGTAAAAGAATAAAATGTTCCTCAACCTGAAGTAAATCTGATTTTTTGCCTTTCATTTCTTGCTCTGCATTAGGTCACTGTGTGCGTGGGGATGGGGGCCGTAAAGTTTTGGGACTTCACAATTTGTCTCAATAATTAGGAAACTAATCCGCCAATCCACATAGCCATGCCCCTTCATAGCTCCACCCCTTCTCATAGCTGTGCCCCTTCATAGCTCCACCCCTTCCCATAGCCATGCCCCTTCATAGCTCCGCCCCTTCCCATAGCTGTGCCCCTTCATAGCTCCACCCCTTCCCATAGCTGTGCCCCTTCATAGCTCCACCCCTTCCCATAGCTGTGCCCCTTCATAGCTCCACCCCTTCCCATAGCTGTGCCCCTTCATAGCTCCACCCCTTCCCATAGCTGTGCCCCTTCATAGCTCCACCCCTTCCCATAGCCGTGCCCCTTCATAGCTCCAACCCTTCCCATAGCCGTGCCCCTTCATAGCTCCACCCCTTCCCATAGCCGTGCCCCTTCATAGCTCCAACCCTTCCCATAGCCGTGCCCCTTTCATAGGTATACCAAGAATTCCACCAATCTACTTACATAATTGCCTTGTCGAGATGTCTCCTTATTGTTTACCATCTCATTGGTCCACGTGACCATCCGGCGCAACAAAAAAAAAAAAAAGTCTGCCATATTGACACACCCCAGTGATGTGCCAGTATGCCAGCCACATACAGATACTCACCCCCGGGTTCAGGTCCTCCTGCGTCTCCACCAGTGGAGTAACATGCATACAAAAGCTCCAACAGGGCCCCCAATTATTACAAATCTTTAATAGCATTAGTCTTTTTCTATAGGACAAAGGGACTTTTTGGAGCCCCCCCTAGGCTCCAGGGCCCCAGTGCGATTACAACTCCTGCACCTATTGTAGTTACACCTCTGGTCTCCACCTCCTTCGCCGCCACCACTGTTGCACCACTTCAGCGCTCGCCACATCCACCTGCCACTGTGTGTGGAGCTGCAGTGTCACGTGAGCTGGTGTCACACAGGTCCTGTCAGCACAAGGACATAGATCCTTGCGCTGAGAAGAATAGGACCTGCAAGCCACGGGTCCCCGCACACTGTTGCGGGCGGAAGCGGCACAGCAGTGGAGGTGACGAAGGAGGCCCCGGGGGTGAGTATCTGTATATACACACAGACACATAATGAACATATACACACAGACCTACACATTTTATATATAATATACACACATATATACACATGTATGTGTATATACATATATACACACACATAGACATACATATACACACACAGACCTACACAGATACACCTACCCACAATAATATACATACACACAAACCTACACATACCTACACACACTGAATTAGGAAAGGAGAAAGGAAGGCGGCTCCCCAGAGAAATCACTCCCAGGATACCTACACACACACACACCTTGATAGATACAGTAGATCGATCTATCTATCTATCTATGTGCATACACACGTGCACTTACACGGCCACCACCTTTGGCCACTCGGGTATACAAAGATGGCAGTGGTGTGACGCAGGGGCCTAACTACAACAGGTGTAAGGGTTGCGATCGCACCCGGGCCCTGCAGTCTAGGGGGCCCCAAAAGTCCATTCGGCCCATAGAAAAAGACTATTACTATTAAAGATTTGCAATAACTGGGGGGCCCTGTTGGAACTTTCGCATCGGGGCCCCAGGGCCTGACGTTACGCCACTGGTGTGACGCATTACACTACTCCACTACAAGATTACCGTAATTACATCGGAAGGAGTAAATGGCAGGAGCCAATAAAATGGATAACGCAGCAGTGTCTGTCTATTTTGTATGTAATAAAGCATTTCTCTTGGTGATGTTTTTTTTTTTTTTTTTTCTCTTTACTGAAAGTATTGAGAAGACAGGAAAACCTGCATAGTAAACGTCAATGGGACCAGACACAAGTATTCATGTCGTGTATGGGGATATTCTGTAAAGGGGCAATGGGGGGATATTATGTAGAGGGGCAGTGTGTGGGAGAATATTATGCAGAAGGGCAGTGTGGGATGGATATTGTGGAGAGGAGCAGTGTGTGTGGGGGGTATTATGCAGAAGGGCAGTGCATGGCGAATACCGTTGAGAGGGGCAGTGTGGGGGGATATTTAGCGTGGGAAGCATATTGATTTTTATTTAGGGGCATTATAATATTTATTTTTAAGGGCATCTTGTGGGGATGTGCTACAGACTGGAGAAAAACGACATCAGTAGAGAAACTGTGGTCATCATGTTTGGGCTACATGGAGAAAAAAGGGATGAAATGACTATCAGAGAAGATTTCACCTATAATGTATCTGTATATAAATGTTTATTTGTGATACGGACTACATCTCATCAGTACTGTGGTTCCTGCATGGTTGGTAGTCTGATGATGACTGGTAATAATGGTAAGGAAATACTGGGAGTTGTTGTTAAGGACATATTTGTAGTGGCAGGTTCATATACAATTGCATATGGGGCTGACCTGATGATGTAATTGACCACTGTAATAGGTTTGGTGCTGTGTTCTTGTACTGATGGTGGTTCTGACACTGTATTCCTGTACTGATGATTGTTCTGATCTTGCACACATGTAGCAATCCTTACTGTGCTTCATGGCTATGTTAAAACTGAAAAAAAAAAATCTAAAAACCTAGAGTTTTGAGATTGAGGAGAATTTGGTGAGTTTCTGCTTATTTTCTGCTCCAAAGGTCAGCATAAGTCAGTTTGTGTTTTCCACTGAGCTTTTTCTGCAGCAACTGAGCAGACACTCTCCAACTCATCCTCAAATACTCAAAATGTTCTAATACTGTTAAGATACTGATAGTGGTTCTGGTGTTGTACTCATGTAAATTCCATTTTACATTATTTGCAGCATTTGAGGATTGGCTCATTATGACAGTGGGCGTCAGACCCAAAAATGTTGTACACCCCTGGATTACAGGAACAATAGTGAATGTAACGTGCTATAGAATAATTATATGGAAGATAGGAGCACACATTTCCCAATCTTCACAAGTGAATGGAATAAAAAAATTTTTTATTTAGAATAAAAGTTACAATAAAATGTTGATAGAGAAAAAAATGCCAAATGAACAAAGCCTTCAGAACAAGTAGACTGACTCTCTGCTTAAAGGGGAACTCTGGGGAGATTAAACATTTTTGTACTGCCCCTGCCCTCCTACATGATAAAGCAGAGTAAGTATTATTAAGTATTTATATAGCGCCATTAGGTCACATGACGCTTTACAAGTGAAAGGGTAGACAGAGACAAGAGGTAGAAACGACAACAAATCAATTGTACGGGTACAATAGGGCCGAGGATCCTGTCCGCGAGGGCTCACAGTCTAGAGGAAGGAAAATCATATCTGCTCCTCAGCTCTCACCCCTCCTTCAGGGGGACAGAGAAATTCAGCCTCATGCTGCAGCAGTGACAGGTGTGTAGGGGGCATGGATGCTGAGGGCACCAGGATCATGTTACATTCCTCCCCCCTCATACTTCTGTATGGGCAGGGGGTGTGGCCACTGATCTCATGGTCACACCACAATCCTGCCCTTGATACACAATCTTATGTCATGTAAGAACCCTTCCCTTCTCCCTTCAAATATCAATCATGTAACCAAGCAATATAAATACATGTTGTGATCATCTGCTGTACAATGATATGTTGATGCATAACATGTGCTGCCATGTATCAGGCTAGGCACTGCATTGATGGATCAGTACTGCTATGGTCTCCCCTCCCCCATATCAACTTGGTATCTTCCTGTCCCCTGAAACCTTAGCACTATGGATGACTCAATTTCTCTGTCCCTGGAGGGAGGGCTGAGGAGCAGATATGACTATTGATTTATAAGTGATCTATAGATCCTAGAACTGTATTGCCCAGCTCAGCTTCATCAAGAAGGAGGGTAGGGACAGTAGAAAAAAAATGTTCTCTCCACAGTTCCCTTTTAAATTCAGGCAATACAGCTATGAGTAAAGTGGGCCTCGAATACTTCAAAATACCTAAAATAACACATTGAGCATGTACTCACCCTCCCGGGCTCCAGCAACAGCTCTCCACCGCTGCATCAGTTATTGGGATATTCACTGTAGCAATGACCTCACCAGTGTGGGTCACTGCTCCAGCCAATCACTGAGCTCAGCAGATGTTCTGAGGTTGACGGCAGGAGCCGCAATGCTCAGTGATTGGCCAACGTGTTGACGCGCAGTGGTGACATCACAGCCAACACGCCGAGGCAGGACTGCAACCGGATCTCGGGAGAGTGAGTACATCCTGACTTTGTTATTTTAGGTGTTTTGCAGAATTTAAGTCCACTTTCCTGATAGTGTAAAACAATTTAAGCAACAAATAATACATATGCAACCATCAATTTTCACCCGGAATCTCTCCCAATATCTTATTAGAAAGCCCCGAGTGCACAGCACGGCTGAACAAAACACGGACATCAGGACACGGACATCGGGGGGCTGCAGTTGTTACATGAGCTGAATATTTAAAAAAAAAACATGATTTTATCAACACCGGTGAAGAGCAAATGACATCAGACACGGAACACTGGAGCTGAACTGATTATGGTCTTTATCGAGGAGCGTCGTCCATTATTGATCGGCAGAATCTGTTAATGTAAGGGAAAAAAATCTGTTACATTCACACCAATCTTATTAGAAATTGAGCTGATTTTGTGCTCCTGAATCACTGTAAAAAGCCTCGGAAGGTGGGTGCAAAATTACCAACATGGTCCTGACTCTCAGGGGTCTTTGGTAGTATTGGTTATCTGTTATGGGCATAAGGAACCTTTTGGGTTACCCTACGGTTCAGGGCCCGGGTGTAACTGCATCCATTGTACAGGGAGGTTCGAGGGATAATAACATACAGTGGGTACGGAAAGTGTTCAGACCCCTTTACATTGTTCACTCTTTGTTTCACTGCAGCCATTTGATATATTCAGAAAAAGTTAATTTTTTTTCTCATTAATGTACACTCTGGGGAGAATAGGAGGTCTGTCAGGAGAGTGGATGCAAGGAGCTGCAGGATCATCCTACATTTCAGCCCCCTCACTTTTCTGTGTAGGGACGGGGTGTGGCTGCCAGCCCCATGCTCACACATACAATCCTGTCCGATATACCATTGATTCTATGTGACAGGGGTGCAGGCTTGAAATAGCAATCATGTCACCAAGCAGATACAAATACACGCTGTGATCCTCTGCTGTATAATGATCCATAATGTGTACTGTTCTTGTGAGGATAGTAGCAGAGGCAAATCATTACATTGATCGATTCAGCTCTGCATGCTCTCCCCTCCTCCATAGGAATGTGGTATCTTCCGATCCCTCCAACTTTCAATGGATCATTATCATCAACACTCCTCACTGGAATGTAAGATGATCTTGCAGCTCCCAGCATCCACGCCTCAGACACACCTACTGCTTTTTGCACTTAACATTTCAGCCTGAGAACTTCATGTATGTCCCATGAGGGGGGGTCAGAGCAGAGGAGCAGGTATGATGTTATTGATTTATAAGTGATCTATAAGATCCTAGAACTGCAGTGTACAGCTCTGCTTCATCATGTAGGAGGTCAGGAACTGTACTAAAAGTTTTCTCTCCCGGAGTTCCCCTTTAACATAAGTTCTAGTGCACAGATGCAAAATACTGGGCAGGTTCTAGAGCACATATGTAGAATACAAGGAAAGTTCTAGAGCACATACATTCAAGGGAAGGTTTTAGAGCAAATACATAAAATATAGGGAAGGTTTTAGAGCACATTTAAACTGTAAGGAAGGTTTTAGAGCACATAGCACATATGTAGAATACAGGAAATTTCTAGAGCACATACTAGTGCATCTCAATGAAGTAAAATATGATCAAAAATCAATATATTGCCATGCTCCAAGGAGCCCTGAAACACGTTGACTAATAAATCAATATTATATTCACCTTTGATGTATCATGGAATACGGCAGCATGGTGTTTAACCCTTCATCCTCCCTACTTTTATCTCCAAAAATTATGACCTTTGGCTTTTCATTGGCTGTAAGCCATAATCATCAACATTAACAGTAATAAACACATTATTATTATTATTTATTTATAGAGCACCATTGATTCCATGGTGCTGTACATGAGAAGGGGTAACATACAGACAAGTTACAAATACAATGAACAAAGTGACAGACTGATACAGAGGGGAGGGAGGACCCTGCCCTCGCGGGCTTACATTCTACAGGGCAATGGGGAGGGAGACAGTAGGTTGGGTCTGCTCAGGTGGTGCTGGATTGCCAGGTCCGGTGGTAGTGCAGCGCCGGGTCCAGTGGTGTTGAGGCGGCACTGTGCTCATTACAGGTTGTAGGCTGTTCTGAAGAGATGGGTTTTCAGGTTCCGCTTGAAGGTTCTGAGTGTGGGGGACAGTCGGACGTATTGGGGTGCAGAGTTCCAGAGGATGGGGGATGCTTGGGTGAAGTCTTGCAGGCGGTTAGATGAGGAACAAACAAGTGTGGGGGAAAAAAGGAGATCTTGGGAGGATCAAAGATTACGAGTCGGATGATATCGGGAGATTAGTTCAGAGATATATGAGGGGGACAGACTGTGGACGGCTTTGTAAGTCAATGTTAGTAGTTTGAATTGGATACGCTGGGGAATTGGGAGCTAGTGGAGGGGAGAAGTGGAGGAATAGCGAGGAGAGAGGTGGATTAGTCGGGCAGCAGATTTAAGGACAGATCGAAGTGGTGCAAGAGTGTTAGCAGGGAGGCCACAGATGAGGAGGTTGCAGTAGTCAAGGTGGGAGATGATGAGGGCATGCATGAGTAGTTTAGCAGAGTGGGAGTTGAGGAAGGGACGGATTCTGGCAATGTTATTGAGTTGGAGACGGCAGGAGGTGGCGAGGGCTTGGATGTGTGGTCTGAAGGACAAGGCAGAGTCAAGGATCACTCTGAGGCAGCGGACGTCAGGTACAGGGCAAAGTGTGATGTCATTTATTGTGATAGATAAGACTGGTAAGGAAGGTGTGTGAGATGGGGGAAAGATGATGAGTTTGGCTTTGTCTACATTGAGTTTTAGGAATCGGCAGAAGAAGGAGGAGGATATGGCTGACAGACACTCCGGGATTCTGGACAGGAGAGAGGTGACTTCTGGGCCAGAGAGGTAGATCTGAGTGTCGTCAGCGTACAGGTGATACTGGAAGCCATGGGACTCTATGAGTTGTCCAAGACCAAGAGTATAGATGGAGAAAAGGATGGGCCCGAGGACAGAGCCTTGAGGGACCCCAACAGAGAGGGGTTGGGGTGAGGAGGAAGTGTGGGAGTGGGAAACACTAAATGTGCGGTTGGAAAGGTAGAAGGAGATCCAGGAGAGGGCAAGGTCAGTGATACCAATGGAAGAGAGGATCTGTAATAGGAGGCAGTGGTCGACTGTGTCAAATGCAGAGGACAGGTCTAAAAGGAGGAGGACGGAGAACTGTCTGTTAGCTTTGGCTGTGAGCAAGTTGTTAGTAATTTTGGTCAGGGCAGTTTCAGTAGAGTGATGGGGGCGGAAGCCGGATTGAAGGTTGTTAAAGAGAGAGTTGGATGAGAGGTGGGATGAGAGTACAGTGTGGATATGCTTTTCGAGAAGTTTGGAGGCGAACGGGAGCAGAGATATGGGCCAGTAGCTGGATGTAGAAGTGGGGTCGAGGGATGGCTTCTTTAAGACAGGTGTAATTGTTGCATGTTTGAAAGCAGAAGGATAGGTACCAGAAGTCAGTGATAGGTTGAAGAGGTGGGTTAGGGCTGGGATAAGTGTTGTGGTGAGGTTGGGAAGGAGGTGGGATTGGATAGGGTGGGGTCCAGTGCACAAGTGGTGAGGTGTGATCTGGAGAGGAGGTGTGGAAGTTCTCCTTCAGTGATGGAGGGGAGGAGGGTTAGTGGAGGAGGGGAGTGATCCGGTATACATGGGGGTTGGAATACCAAAAATTTAAGCGACAGCATCTGAATATTAAACAATTTATTTGACAAGATATACAAGGAGGGACATACACAGAGAGAATAGACAACCCATATGAGGTGTCTCCTGTTGTGAGTATTAGTGCAAAATTACAGAATATATAATCAAGGCAGGTCAATGATGGTACAGCAAAAACTGACATGCAGATAGAGCTTTACTGAACAACTAGTCACTGCTAAATAGTTCTAAAAATCATGTTAGCCACAAAATTATAGCTGGTAGACAATAAAGTGCAAGTGCTTATAGCTATCTTTATAACCATTACTTGTTTAGGACTTATTTAGTTCAGTAAAGTGTCTAGTATTGAGCATTCAGAGAAATTAATTATGTCATATTTAATAATGCTCATTTGAATACAATATTACCCAAAATAAATACTGACCCGGGATTTGAGTCAGAGGTATCAGGTGCAGCACATCAGAAATAGACAGCATCGAAGGACACGAAATGGCCATCGGGGTGTGTGTCTCCTGGCTGTGAACACCTCTGGTGAGATTGTTACACCATTCTAATTATGTAATGCCTTTGATGCTGTCTATTTCTGATGTGCTGCACCTGATACCTCTGACTCAAATCCCGGGTCAGTATTTATTTTGGGTAATATTGTATTCAAATGAGCATTATTAAATATGACATAATTAATTTCTCTGAATGCTCAATACTAGACACTTTACTGAACTAAATAAGTCCTAAACAAGTAATGGTTATAAAGATAGCTATAAGCACTTGCACTTTATTGTCTACCAGCTATAATTTTGTGGCTAACATGATTTTTAGAACTATTTAGCAGTGACTAGTTGTTCAGTAAAGCTCTATCTGCATGTCAGTTTTTGCTGTACCATCATTGACCTGCCTTGATTATATATTCTGTAATTTTGCACTAATACTCACAACAGGAGACACCTCATATGGGTTGTCTATTCTCTCTGTGTATGTCCCTCCTTGTATATCTTGTCAAATAAATTGTTTAATATTCAGATGCTGTCGCTTAAATTTTTGGTATTCCAATTCAACTAGCGATCTATCTGCCTCCATGGTGTATACTCCTCTGCATATGGGAGGTAATTGTTTAGTATCTCGATGAAGCTGATAATTTTATATACATGGGGGTTGTGGTGGTTGACCAGCAAAGACTTGTCTGATCTGGTCGATCTTGTTGGTGAAGTATGTTGCAAAGTTTTCAGCAGAGATACGAGAAGTAGGAGGGGGCAGTGGGGGGCGGAAGAGGGAGTTAAGTGTGTTGAATAACTGCCTGGGGTTGTGGGACAAAGAGGATATGAGGGTAATGAAGTAATTCTGTTTAGTGGTGGTGAGTGCTGACTTGAGTTTGAGAAGTGCTCGTTTGAATGCTGTGTAGTCTTCTTGTGAGTGTGTTTTCTGCCAGCGCTGCTCAGCAACCCTAGCCGCTCGCAGATTTTTAGTGTTATCTGTGTGCCAGGGTTGTCTGTTGATTCGTTGTGTTTTGCCATGAATGAGAGGAGAAGCTGCTACAATAGCTGATGTGAGTGTAGAGTTATAGAAAGCGATGGCTTTATCTGTGTCGTGGAGTGAGGATATGGATGATAGTGGTAAAATGGAGTTGGAGAGTGTGTGAGTGTCAAGATGTGTGAGGTTTCTGCGAGGGTGTGCAAGTTGGGGGACATGGGTGGCAGATGAGTATGACAAGGATGAGAAGGTAAGTAGACGGTGGTCAGAGAGGGGGAGAGGGGAGATTGTGGGGTTAGTTAGGGAGCAGAGGCGGGTAAAGATGAGGTCTAGTGTGTGTCCATCTGTGTGGGTGGCTGTGGAGGACCATTGAGAGAGGCCAAAGGATGAAGCAAGTGACAGGAGTTTGGAGGCTGTTGACTGGTGCGTGTCAATGGGGATGTTGAAGTCACCCATTATGATGGTGGGGATGTCAGCAGATAGAAAGTATAGGAGCCCAGATGTAGAATTGGTCAAAGAAGGCAGTGGTGGAACCTGGTGGTTGATAAATGACGGCCACTTGTAGGTTGGAAGGAGAGTAGATCTGGACATAGTGCGCTTCAAAAGATGAGAGGATAAGGGAGGGAGGAGGAGGAATTGGGTTGAAGATGCAGTTGCTAGAGAGGAGAAGACCCACTCCTCCACCATGTTTGTTGCCAGTGCGAGGTGTGTGGGAGAAGTGAAGTCCACCGTAACAAAGCACAACAGGGGAGGCCGTGTCGGAAGGTGTCAGCCATGTTTCTGTGAGGCCCAGGAAGGAGAGTCTGCGAAAGGTAAAGAGGTCATGAATGTAGTGGAGTTTATTACAAATGGAGCGGGCATTCCAGAGCACTCCTGAGAGAGGAGGCGGTGGGGAGGGGGTCAGGGGAATGGGTTTTATATTTAGGAGATTGCGGCTGTTTCTTGCAAGTGTGTGGTAATAGGAGGGAGGAATAGTGGGGAAAGTTGTCTGTGGAGGTCCTGGATTGGGACATATGTCGCCAGCGGATAAGAGAAGCAAAGAGAGAGCAAGCAGGTGGGAGAATGAGAGCGGCCGGCTTGTTTTGTGTTTCTGCAGGAGGGGTGTGAGATTGAGGAGCAAGTCAGCAGAGGAGCTCAGATGGGGAGATACATTTTTGTGCTGGGAGTGAAGGAGTTTGGGGGTAGTGAAAGAGGGAAAGGATTAGTGGAGCAATTACTGTTAGAGCATAAGTAAGCATTGTGCAAGTGTTAGTGGGAAAGGAAAGTTTTTGTAAAAAATTCAACAGACTGGTATAGCTTGTACCTTCTGGTTTCCTCTGGTTTATCTCTGGGATATCTCTGCAGACCATTTAATGAATCACACATGAAACACGTGAAATAGATCCCTTTGTGTGTAATGACTCTATATAATATATGTGTTTCACTTTATGTATTGAATTACTGCAATAAATGAACAATTTGATCATATTCTAATTCATTGAGATGCTCTAGAATGTAGAATACAGGGAGGGTTCTAGAGCCCATACATAAAACAGGGCAGGATCTTGCAGACAAATAGTACAGGATTAGAGCAGATATAAGAGATGTTATCAGGGGTCTAGGTCCTGTAATATCCAGATACCTGTCTGACAGTTGCCCCCTATTCTCAGCCTTGTGCTCTTCATACATTATGCTCACTTTAATCCCTGTAGCTGATGGAGGGGCTGTCTGGATTTGTGGATGTGCAGCTCCTTCAGGCCACTGGGGTCCTGTCTGGTGTGATATCCCCTGTGCCTGGGGCCTGAGTGCAGCGAGAGGGCCCCCATAGTGATAATGTGGGGAGATTACACCGAGGATTAGAGCAGCTTTACATTACTGCTTTCTCTGATCGTCGAGATCAGACATTCTTCAGAGTCTGCTCAGAACGGCATCAGAAATAGTTTCTCCATCTTCTCCATTCTGTCGGTCCGTGAAAATCAGAGCGGTCTCAGATGGACCAATAGGCTTTAATGAGCGACTGCCACCTGATTCTCAGAGGTAAACGTGTGTGCTGTGATTGTATTCACATGCCAAATCAGTCAGTAAAAAAATGTTTCATCTGCACTGCCCTAATGAATAACATAGGGCCGAGGGTGATCTCTTATTTTAAATGAACTGAAAATATGTGTGAAGGAGCCCTAAGGAATATACAAGTGACACATGAGGTCTCGTATAAGGGCGCAGTCAGACAGCTGTATAACTCAGCTGAGGATCCACCACAATGTCCGGACTGGCTGGCGGCTCTCCTGATCCGAGCACAACAGCTTCATGTATTTCTATGTAGGAGAGCCGCTGACCAGTCCGGACATTGTGATGGGATCCTCAGCGGAGTTATACGGCCGTCTCACTGTGCCCTGAGGCCATGTGCACGTTCTGAGTTTGGTGAGCTTTTTACATCAGTATTTGTAGGCAAAATCAGGAGGGGAACAATCAGAAGAAAAGTCTAATGGTGGGGTTACACGTCCCGATATCGCCGCGATATCGGAGGCAACGCCGCGGGAGCGCGCATTTTTTGAGCGCTTTTCCCGATATCGCATCGGCGGTTTACACGCTGCGATATCGGGAAACAACGTCCCTCCGATGTGTACGCCCACCAACCCAGTAACGACCATTTAACATGGGAGTTAATGGGTGAGGTGCGAGTACACATCGGAGTTGGGCTGTCACACGCAGCGATCCTGCTACAACGGCCTTGCGATATCGGGGAGTTGAATAGCTTTGCTATTCAACTCCGATATCGTTTTGGCATCGTTCCAGGATCGCGTTGTACGCTCAAACCGTACAACGCGCGCCCGATATCGGCTCCAACTCGCGACCCACGTGACTTTTTGTCGGAGTTGGGTCGGAGTTGGACGCCGATATCGCGGCGTGTAAACCCACCATAATAGAAGCACGTCACCACCACTCGCTATTTACAAATCTGCTAATAAATACTGATATAAAAGCCTGACCACACACTAAATGTGTGAACGTGGCCTGACTATAGATCCCCACCTCCAGGGACCTCATTCCTCCGGCACAGTCCTCCAAACCAGTCATCCATCCTCCAGCCCAGTCCTCCACCATTCCTATAGCTCAAGCCTCCAATCCTCCTGCCCAGTCCTCCATTCATCCAGCCCAGGTCTCCAGTCCTTCATTCCTCAGGCCCAATCCTCCAATACTCCTGCCCAGTCCTCCATTCCTGCAGCCAAGTCCCAGTCCTCCATTCCTGCAGCTCACTCCTCCATTACCCACCTTCTTGTTGGTGAAGTCTGGATCCATTCTTCACCACGTTTATACTGATTCTGCTCATGCACCAAAGCTGAAAACATAAAAAACACACTGTGAGACCCCAGAAGACTCCACAGACCATGGCGGCAAGATAACAAATCAGCCTGAAATGACAGAGTAATATCCGATGTGGAGAGCGCAGCGTCCGCTCCTCTCCTGCAAATAAACGGGCACATAGTGAATGACCGCACTGAGAGCAGAGGACACGGCCGACTGCTCATGAGGCCACAAACGCGTCATCTGCACAATTACTAACATTTTAGTTTTGATATACATTAGAGGTACGAAGCTTACAAAAATTAGAAAAATCTGAAATAAAGAAAAGACATAAACTCAATGCAAAACAGTATAAAAAAGGATAAAGATAGCTCCTATGAATTAGATCAGTGAGCGACTATGGTGGAGAAGATACAGTGGAAGTTTGGATAAATGAGATACCTACAGGTGGATACACAGGATGCATGCAAAAAAAAACAAATTATTGATAAAAGAATATTGAACACATTTAAAATACAGGTTAAAATTAGCAAAGGGTCCACTAGGGGGCAGCATCATATCAGGAATCAATATACATAAGGGGTGGGGATTCCGGTCATCAAGAGCCACCAAAAGTACATGTTTTCAGGATTTCCTTAGCATTGCACAGGTTATAATATAATCACCTGCACTGGTGATGATTCCAACCCCTGTGCAATGCTAAGGAAATCCTGAAAACATGTACTGTTGTTGGCTCTTGATGACCGGAGTTTCCCACCCCTGATATACATAGTATGTAGAATTCTTATTAATAAATAACGTTAGATTGTAGAAAAAGGTAGTGTAGGTGGAGTGACACTAACAATAAAGTATGAAATCCTAACATATGTGGGTAAAATGTATTACAATGGAAGGATATGCTCAATGGGCTGAATATGCTATATTGCCAGCAGTGGACTATAGCTATGAAGCCCTCACACTTCACCAGGTCTGTTCACATGGATACTTAACCATATACAACCTTTTTTCATATCCCCTCCAAAGTCTGCTCCATCAACACATGCCTTATTCACTCTATAGATCAGTGATGGCGAACCTTTCTGAGGCCGAGTGCCCAAACTGAGACCTAAAACAAAATTATTTATGGCGAAGTGCCAACACGATAATATAACTTAAATTACAGCAGTTGTTATCTATCACAAGCGCTGCACAGGGGGGAGAGCCAGCAGATGCTAACTCTCTTCCCTGTGCAGGGCTTGTAGTCCTGAAACACAGATGATCAATTCAATTATTTTAACAATGAATTGTTTTTAAACTTACCTTTGCAGTCTTCTCTTCTCTTCGGCAGGGTCAGACAGCTCATGTGTACTGCACATTGAAGCTGAGCCGCTCCCACTGCCCTTTCTAGAAACAGCAGGTAGACTGATCTGTATGGAAAAAATGCAGAATATTAGACAGATAGGAGATAGATTTTATCATGGAATACAAGCAGATTTCATACTGAAATCATGGTCCTCATCTTGTAGTAATATCTCCATCATGACCCTCTCCTTGCAGTAATGTGTCCCATCCTGACCCTCTCCTTGTAGCTATGTGCTCCATCCTGACTCTCTCCGTGTAGTAATGTTTCCCATCATGACCTTCCCATTGTAGTTATGTGCTCCATCTTGTCCTTCCCCTTCTAGCTATGTGCTCCATCCTGACCCTCTCCTTCTAGTTACGGGCTCCATCCAGATCCTCTCCTTGTAGTAATGTGCTCCATCCTGACCCTCTCCTTGTAGTAATGTGCTCCATCCTGACCCTCTCCTTGTAGTAATGTGCTCCATCCCGACCCTCTCCTTGTAGTAATGTGCTCCATTCTGATCGTCTCCTTCTAGTAATGTGTCCTATCCTGACCCTCTCATTCTAGTAATGTGTCCCATCCTGACCCTCTCCTTGTAGTTATGTGCTCCATCCTGACCACCTCCTTCTAGCTATGTTCTCCATCCTGATCCTCTCCTTCTAGCGTTTTGCTCCATTCTGATCCTCTCCTAGCTATATGTTCCATCCTGACCCTCTCCTTGCAGTTGTGCTCCATCCTGACCCCCTTCTTGTAGTAATGTCTTCATCCTTATCCCCTTGTAGAATGCCCCATCCTTGTCCCCTTCGGGAATGTCCCATCCTTGTCCCCTTGTGGTAATGTCCCTATCCTGCCCCATCATGTAGTAATGCCCCATCCTGTTGTAATGCCCTATCCTTGTCCTCTTGCAGCAATATTTCCCATCCTGCAGTAATGCCCTATCCTTCTCCCCTTGTAGTAATATGCCCCATCCGTGTCCCCTTGAAGTAATATGCCCCATCCTGCAGTAATGTGTCTCATCCTTGTCCCCATGTAGTAATATGCCCCATCCAGCAGTAATGTGCTCCATCCTTGTCCCTTGGTATTATTGCACCACCATTGTCCACATCACATAGTAATATGCCCCAACTTGCCCCCTGGTAGTATTGCCCTATTCTTGCCTCCATTACATAGTAATCTGCCCCATCCTTGTCCCCATCACACAATAATATGCCCCATCCTGCCATCACATAACAATATGCCCCATCCTGCCCCCTGTCAGTATTGCCCCATCCTGCCCCATCACATAACAATATGCCCCATCCTGCCCCATCACATAATAATATGCCCCATCCTGCCCCCTATTAGTATTGCCCCATCCATCCATCCATCATTCTCTTAGTATTGCCCCATCCATCCTCCTCTTCGTATTGCCCCATCCATCCATCCATCCATCTATCCTCCTCTTAGTATTGCCCCATCCATCCATCCTCCTCTTAGTATTGCCCCATCCAGCCATCCATCCTCCTCTTAGTATTGCCCCATCATCCATCCTCCTCCTCCAGGTATTGCCCCATCCTCCTCCTCCTTGTATTGCCCCATCCTCCTCCTCCTCCTCATAGTATTGCCCCATCCTCCTCCTCATAGTATTGCCCCATCCTCCTCCTCCTCATAGTATTGCCCCATCATCCTCCTCCTTGTATGGCCCCATCCTCCTCCTCCTCCTAGTATTGCCCCATCCTCCTCCTCCTCATAGTATTGCCCCATCATCCTCCTCCTCATAGTATTGCCCCATCCTCCTCCTCCTCATAGTATTGCCCCATCCTCCTCCTCCTCATAGTATTGCCCCATCCTCCTCCTCCTCATAGTATTGCCCCATCCTCCTCCTCATAGTATTGCCCCATCTTCCTCCTCCTTGTATTGCCCCATCCTCCTCCTCCTCATAGTATTGCCCCATCCTCCTCCTCCTCATAGTATTGCCCCATCCTCCTCCTCCTCATAGTATTGCCCCATCTTCCTCCTCCTTGTATGGCCCCATCCTCCTCCTCCTCATAGTATTGCCCCATCCTCCTCCTCCTCATAGTATTGCCCCATCATCCTCCTCCTCATAGTATTGCCCCATCCTCCTCCTCCTCATAGTATTGCCCCATCATCCTCCTCCTCATAGTATTGCCCCATCCTCCTCCTCCTCATAGTATTGCCCCATCCTCCTCCTCATAGTATTGCCCCATCATCCTCCTCCTCATAGTATTGCCCCATCCTCCTCCTCCTCATAGTATTGCCCCATCTTCCTCCTCCTTGTATTGCCCCATCCTCCTCCTCCTCATAGTATTGCCCCATCCTCCTCCTCCTCATAGTATTGCCCCATCCTCCTCCTCCTCATAGTATTGCCCCATCTTCCTCCTCCTTGTATTGCCCCATCCTCCTCCTCCTCATAGTATTGCCCCATCCTCCTCCTCCTCATAGTATTGCCCCATCCTCCTCCTCCTCATAGTATTGCCCCATCTTCCTCCTCCATGTATGGCCCCATCCTCCTCCTCCTCATAGTATTGCCCCATCCTCCTCCTCCTCATAGTATTGCCCCATCATCCTCCTCCTCATAGTATTGCCCCATCTTCCTCCTCCTCATAGTATTGCCCCATCTTCCTCCTCCTTGTATGGCCCCATCCTGGCTGCTGGTGAAAAAAAAAAAAAAACTTTCATACTCACCTTTCTTCACCGCTGCTGCAGCTTGCATCCTGTCTCCAGCACTGAGGGCGGTAACGTGATGCCGGGCGCGTCACGTGACCGCTGTCACATGACGCTGGCCGGGAGGGCGGGTTTAGAAGTGTCTGAGAGAGGAGAAATGTCTCCTCTGCTCAGATACAGCTCTGATCTGCCGGCGGCGCGGCGCACGCCGGCAGATCAAACCGACAGTGTGGTGGCGAGGCTGCGTGCCAGCGGAGGCGGCTCTGCGTGCCACCGCTGGCACGCGTGCCATAGGTTCACCATCACTGCTATAGATGGTGCTGGTGATAGAGGAGCCAGACCCAGAATCTCTAGTGAGCGCAGGCTCTGCCCATAAGGTTAGAGCTACTGCGACCTGTAGTACTTCACAGTCTGACAGGGTGGAGGTGTGTGTGCTGTCCAGCTGATGTCATTAACTCCTAAGCTTCAGCCTATTGGAAAGCACCACAGCCTAATAATACTTCAGCTTTTTGCTGGAAGCTGCCAGAAATAGTTTGTGGTTGCCCTGTCTAGTCTCCTGTCTTGTTTTGGTGTTTTTGCTGTTCTACCCTGGTTTATGTTTTGGACACTTCTCAGGTCTCACGATTTTGTACCTTGCTGCAATCTTGGTTCTGACTCGGCTCCCTGACTAGTCTATCAGATCCTGATTTTGTGCTTTTCTGTCCTTGGACTCAGCCCTTCTATAGGCAGCAATTTCCTGGACCCTGGTGTAAATCCAGATCCCTATATAGGGATTAAAGGGGTTAGGATTTCTCAGGGGTCTGCCTAACGGAGCAGCTCATTACCAAATCTGTCTGAGATAGCCTTGTGCCTGTAGCCGCGGACACACGTCACACTTATGTTCACTGTTATGTCTTGTGGCTATTTGCTCACTGAGCGTGCTTGGGGACACTCAATAGTAGCAGGATTGAGGCAAACAGGCACGTTATTCCTTAAAATAAAGTCCAGCCGTTTATTGACACATCATAAACCACATACAGTGCACAGTTCATTTACATTAATGGAACATTAGTGACATACCGGTCTGTTCCAATGGCGGATACACCAGCCTGGCATTTACTTTAATAGTTTGTTACAGTGTGTTAGTGCAGGCATCATAATCCACATACAGACCTCGCAATCCACTCTCCAGGATACCGCCCCACAGAGATCCCCAACTCCTGTCTGTTCCAGACCCTCAGCAGGACTGAAGCTTCCTGAACCCGGAGACAGTCCAGGCTCCCCCATGGTCTCTTCAGTGTGTGTCTTTCAGGACACCAGCCACTTCCAAGCATACCATCCCAGGTGCCTTCCAGGACAATGGCTGCTCCAAACACCAAGAGCAAGCCCTCACAGGTTCTGCCAGTCTCTACAAACATCCATGGTTTCTGTTAGCCCACATATGCTCACACAAACACACGTTATAAGGTATGAGCCACTCAGCTGTCTTTTAGCTCACCTGCAGTCCAGCACTTGTAATTCATGACCTGAACCTGTGGAACATCAAGTCCCAGTATAATGCATTACTTAAACTTGCTGAACTACAAGTCCCAGCATACATATTTGCAATGCAGCAAGCTGCTACATCACAGTATGTTTAGGATTCTCCCTTTGTTCAGGGCTTAATAGCTATAGTCCACTGCTGGCAAAATCATATACTCAGCCCATTGAACATATCCTTCCATTGTAATACATTTTACCCACATATGTTAGGATTTCATTGGGGAACAGAAACCTGATTACATTGGGGAACAGACACCTGCAGTTCCAGCAAAGGTAATAGGTTTTTGACAACTATGAGAGACAATTACCTTTCACAACTGGTTCAGGACCCAACAAGAAGGGGGGCACTGCTGGACCTAATATTAACCAACAGGCCGGACCGCATATCAAATATACGGGTTGGAGGTCACTTGGGTAATAGTGATCATAAAATAATAAGTTTTCAAGTATCCTTTAATAAGATGTGTAGTAGAGGGGCTACAAGGACACTAAACTTCAGGAAGGTAAATTTCCAACGGTTGAGAGATGATCTTGGTGCAATAAACTGGGACGATGTCCTGAGACATAAAAGTACAGAACGCAAATAGGAGATGTTTATTAGCATCCTGAATAGGACCTGTGCACAATATATACCCTATGGGAATAAACAAGCTAGGAATAGGAGGAAACCACTATGGCTAAATAAAGCGGTAAGAGGTGCAATATGTGACAAAAAGAAAGCATTTAGGGAATTAAAGCAAGTAGGTAGTGATGAAGCATTAAATAAATACAGAAAATTAAAGAACATTTGTAAAAAGCAAATCAAGGTAGGAAAGATTGAGACAGAGAGACTCATTGCCAGAGAAAATAAAAATAATCCCAAAATATTTTTTAACTACATAAATAGTAAGAAACTAAAAAATGATGGTGTTGGCCCCTTTAAAAATAATCTGGGTAAAATGGTGGATGAGGATTAGGAAAAAGCCAATATGCTGAATTACTTTTTTTCAACAGTATTTACACAAGAAAATCCCATGACAGACAATATGATCAGTGATAACAAAAACTCTCCATTAAATGTCACCTGCTTAACCCAGCAGGAAATACGGCACCGTCTAAAAATCACTAAAATTGACAAATCCCCGTGCCCGGATGGGATACACCCCAGAGTCCTGCAGGAATTAAGTACTGTCATAGATAGACCATTATTTTTAATCTTTAAAGATTCCATAATAACAGGGTCTGTACCACAGGACTGGCGTATAGCAAATGTGGTGCCAATATTCAAAAAGGGAACAAAAACTGAACTTGGAAATTATTGGCCAGTAAGCTTAACCTCTACTGTGGGTAAAATCCAAGAGGGTTTTCTAAGAGATGCTTTACTGGAGTATCTGAAGAAAATAACCTCATGACCCAATATCAACATGGGTTTACAAGGGACCGTTCCTGTCAAACTAACCTGATAAGCTTCTATGAAGAGGTAAGTTCTGGACTGGACCATAGAAATGCAGTGGATGTGGTGTATATGGACTTTTCAAAAGCTTTTGATACGGTGCCACACAAAAGGTTGATACATAAAATGAGAGCGATGGGGATAGGGGAAAATATTTGTAAGTGGGTTAAAAACTGGCTTAGCGATAGGAAACAAAGGGTGGTCATTAATGGAACACACTCAGAATGGGTCACAGTTAACAGTGGGGTACCACAGGGTCAGTATTGGGCCCGCTTCTATTTAATATATTTATTAATGACCTTGTAGGGGGCATACAGAGTAGAATCTCAATATTTAAAGATGACACTAAACTCTGCAGGGTAATCAATACAGAGGAGGACAATTTTATATTACAGGAGGATTTATATATCCTAGAAGCTTGGGCTGATAAATGGCAAATGAGCTTTAATGGGGATAAATGTAAAGTCATGCACTTGGGCAGAGGAAACAAAAGGTATAATTATGTGCTTAATTGTAAAACACTGGGCAAAACTGTCACTGAAAAAGACCTGGGTGTATGGGTAGATGACAAACTCACATTTAGTGGCCAGTGTCAGGCAGCTGCTGCAAAGGCAAATAAAATAATGGGATGTATTAAAAGAGGCATAGATGCTCATGAGGAGAACATAATTTTACCTCTATACAAGTCACTAGTGGACCACACTTAGAATACTGTGTACAATTCTGGTCTCCGATGTATAAGAAAGACATAGCTGAACTAGAGCGGGTCCAGAGAAGAGCGACAAAAGTCATTAGAGGACTAAGGGGTCGGCAATACCAAGACAGGTTATTAGAGGACTGAGGGGTCTGCAATACCAAGACAGGTTATTAGAGGACTGAGGGGTCTGCAATACCAAGACAGGTTATTAGAGGACTGTGGGGTCTACAATACCAAGACAGGTTATTAAACTTGGGGTTATTTAGTTTGGAAAAACGAAGGCTTAGGGGTGATCTTATAATAATGTATAAATATATGAGGGGACAGTACAGAGAACTTCTAATGATCTCTTTACTCTTAGGCCTGAGACTGGGACAAGGGGGCGTCCTCTACAGAGACGGGGACAAGGGGGCGTCCTCTACAGAGACGGGGATAAGGGGGCGTCCAGGGCCGAATCAATGATGAGGCAATGTGAGTGGCCTGATTCAAGCGGCGCCACCTGCTGGTGAAGGAAGGGGCGGCATCTGCAAGGGGTGCTCATGTTCTCCTGCACGGCGCGGTAAGAAGTGCGAGCCGACAAAGATCAGAGAGCAGCCTCCTGTGCTGAGATACTGATGATAAGAAGCTCCAGGTCACAAGGTGACAGATCTACTGCTGGCCAGGGAGTGAGGGGGCTGGGACATGGGGGCTGGGGCCCAGGGGCTGTGAGCATGTGAAGCTGCACATGTACAAACAGCACAGAGGACTGTGTGAGGTATCTGTATAATCTGTGAGTGAGCTGTGTGTGTTGTGTGAGCTGTGTGTGTTGTGTGAGCTGTGTGTGTGTGTTGTGTGAGCTGTGTGTGTGTGTTGTGTGAGCTGTGTGTGTTGTGTGAGCTGTGTGTGTGTGTTGTGTGAGCTGTGTGTGTTGTGTGAGCTGTGTGTGTGTTGTGTGAGCTGTGTGTGTGTTGTGTGAGCTGTGTGTGTTGTGTGAGCTGTGTGTGTTGTGTGAGCTGTGTGTGTGTTGTGTGAGCTGTGTGTGTTGTGTGAGCTGTGTGTGTTGTGTGAGCTGTGTGTGTGTTGTGTGAGCTGTGTGAGCTGTGTGTTGTGTGAGCTGTGTGTGTGTTTGTGTGAGCTGTGTGTGTGTTGTGTGTGAGTTGCATGTGTGTGTGAGCTGTGTCTGAGTGTGAGCTGTGTGTGAGTTGCGTGTCTGTGTGAGTTGCGTGTCTGTGTGTGAGCTGTGTGAGTTGTGTGTGTGAGCTGTGTGTGAGTTGTGTGTGTGAGTTGCGTGGCTGTGTGTGAGTTGTGTGTGTGAGCTGTGTCTGTGAGTTGCGTGTCTGTGTGTGGGAGTTTGTGTGTGTGTGTGAGCTGTGTGTCTGTGTGTGAGCTGTGTCTTCTCCTGCACGGCGCGGTAAGAAGTGCGAGCCGACAAAGATCAGAGAGCAGCCTCCTGTGCTGAGATACTGATGATAAGAAGCTCCAGGTCACAAGGTGACAGATCTACTGCTGGCCAGGGAGTGAGGGGGCTGGGACATGGGGGCTGGGGCCCAGGGGCTGTGAGCATGTGAAGCTGCACATGTACAAACAGCACAGAGGACTGTGTGAGGTATCTGTATAATCTGTGAGTGAGCTGTGTGTGTTGTGTGAGCTGTGTGTGTTGTGTGAGCTGTGTGTGTGTGTTGTGTGAGCTGTGTGTGTGTGTTGTGTGAGCTGTGTGTGTTGTGTGAGCTGTGTGTGTGTGTTGTGTGATCTGTGTGTGTTGTGTGAGCTGTGTGTGTGTTGTGTGAGCTGTGTGTGTGTTGTGTGAGCTGTGTGTGTTGTGTGAGCTGTGTGTGTTGTGAGCTGTGTGTGTGTTGTGTGAGCTGTGTGTGTGTTGTGTGAGCTGTGTGTGTTGTGTGAGCTGTGTGTGTGTTGTGTGAGCTGTGTGAGCTGTGTGTGTTGTGTGAGCTGTGTGTGTGTTGTGTGAGCTGTGTGTGTGTGTGTGTGTTGTGTGTGAGTTGCATGTGTGTGAGTTGCATGTGTGTGTGAGCTGTGTCTGAGTGTGAGCTGTGTGTGAGTTGCGTGTCTGTGTGAGTTGCGTGTCTGTGTGTGAGCTGTGTGAGTTGTGTGTGTGAGCTGTGTGTGAGTTGTGTGTGTGAGTTGCGTGGCTGTGTGTGAGTTGTGTGTGTGAGCTGTGTCTGTGAGTTGCGTGTCTGTGTGTGGGAGTTGTGTGTGTGTGAGCTGTGTGTCTGTGTGTGAGCTGTGTCTGAGTGTGAGCTGTGTCTGAGTGTGAGCTGTGTCTGAGTGTGAGCTGTGTCTGAGTTGCGTGTCTGTGTGAGCTGTGTCTGAGTTGTGTGTGTGAACTGTGTGTTATGTCTGTGTGTGAGTTGCGTGTCTGTGTGTGGGAGTTGTGTGTGTGAGCTGCGTGTCTGTGTGTGAGTTTTGTGTGGGAGCTGTGTATGAGTTGCTTTGTGTGTGTGTTTAGATATCTTTTGAGTGAAGTGTGTGTATATACACTTCTGCAGCATCTATATGCTATGTACAGTTAGGGCCAGAAATATTTGGACAGTGGCACAATTTTCGCGAGTTGGGCTCTGCATGCCACCACATTGGATTTGAAATGAAACCTCTACAACAGAATTCAAGTGCAGATTGTAACGTTTAATTTGAAGGGTTGAACAAAAATATCTGATAGAAAATGTAGGAATTGTACACATTTCTTTACAAACACTCCACATTTTAGGAGGTCAAAAGTAATTGGACAAATAAACATAACCCAAACAAATTATTTTTATTTTCAATATTGTGTTGCGAATCCTTTGGAGGCAATCACTGCCTTAAGTCTGGAACCCATGGACATCACCAAACGCTGGGTTTCCTCCTTCTTAATGCTTTGCCAGGCCTTTACAGCCGCAGCCTTCAGGTCTTGCTTGTTTGTGGCTCTTTCCGTCTTAAGTCTGGATTTCAGCAAGTGAAATGCATGCTCAATTGGGTTAAGATCTGGTGATTGACTTGGCCATTGCAGAATGTTCCACTTTTTTGCACTCATGAACTCCTGGGTAGCTTTGGCTGTATGCTTGGGGTCATTGTCCATCTGTACTATGAAGCGCCGTCCAATCAACTTTGCAGCATTTGGCTGAATCTGGGCTGAAAGTATATCCCGGTACACTTCAGAATTCATCCGGCTACTCTTGTCTGCTGTTATGTCATCAATAAACACAAGTGACCCAGTGCCATTGAAAGCCATGCATGCCCATGCCATCACGTTGCCTCCACCATGTTTTACAGAGGATGTGGTGTGCCTTGGATTATGTGCCGTTCCCTTTCTTCTCCAAACTTTTTTCTTCCCATCATTCTGGTACAGGTTGATCTTTGTCTCATCTGTCCATAGAATACTTTTCCAGAACTGAGCTGGCTTCTTGAAGTGTTTTTCAGCAAATTTAACTCTGGCCTGTCTATTTTTGGAATTGATGAATGGTTTGCATCTAGATGTGAACCCTTTGTATTTACTGTCATGGAGTCTTCTCTTTACTGTTGACTTAGAGACAGATACACCTACTTCACTGAGAGTGTTCTGGACTTCAGTTGATGTTGTGAACGGGTTCTTCTTCACCAAATAAAGTATGCGGCGATCATCCACCACTGTTGTCATCCGTGGACGCCCAGGCCTTTTACAGTTCCCAAGCTCACCAGTCAATTCCTTTTTTCTCAGAATGTACCCAACTGTTGATTTTGCTACTCCAAGCATGTCTGCTATCTCTCTGATGGATTTTTTCTTTTTTTTCAGCCTCAGGATGTTCTGCTTCACCTCAATTGCGAGTTCCTTTGACCGCATGTTGTCTGGTCACAGCAACAGCTTCCAAATGCAAAACCACACACCTGGAATCCACCCCTGACCTTTTAACTACTTCATTGATTACAGGTTAACGAGGGAGATGCCTTCAGAGTTAATTGCAGCCCTTAGAGTCCATTGTCCAATTACTTTTGGTCCCTTGAAAAAGAGGAGGCTATGCATTACAGAGCTATGATTCCTAAACCCTTTCTCCGATTTGGATGTGGAAACTCTCATATTGCAGCTGGGAGTGTGCACTTTCAGCCCATATCAGGGCCGGCCTTTGGCATGTGCGAGTCGTGCGGCCGCACAGGGTGCCACGCTCCAGGGGGCGCCGCAGGGAGACAGCTGTCATTGTTATTTGCTGCCCTGCTCCCGCTCCCAGGGGCTTTGCTAGATCTGTGCGGCTGCTAGTAGACAGAGGACGGCATCCGCAGGGGCGCCCGGTGGTAGCGCGGGCTCCCTGCTGATGCCACTCTCTCTACTATAGTCCTGGCCGCTGCCGCCGCGTTATCCCCCCCCACCCTGCAGTGTGAGCCCACCTGTGGAGCTGCACAGGCCTGTGCTTACAGGACCTGTGATGATGTCAATGGAGGGGAGGAGTCAGGGATCACATGATCAGCATCTCCGAGTATGCAGGGCAGCTTCCACCAAGCAGGAAGTGAAGAGGTGAAGAAATGGATGAGGTGAGTTTGTGTGGGATCAAGAGGGATGTATAGTGTGAATGTAGCAGAGCTGCGTGTGTATGAGGTGTAAGGAGCAGAGCCGAGTGTGTATGAGGTGTATGAAGCGGAGTCGCGTGTGCACGAGGTGTACGGAGCGGAGCCGAGTGTGTATGAGGTGTACGGAGCGGAGCCGAGTGTGTACGAGGTGTACGGAGCAGAGCCGTGTGCGTATGAGGTGTACGGAGCTGAGCTGAGTGTGTATGAGGTGTACGGAGCGTAGCCGAGTGTGTATGAGGTGTACGGAGCGGAGACGTGTGTGTACGTGGTGTACGGAGCGGAGCCGCGTGTGTACGGAGCAGAGCCGCGTGTGTACGTGGTGTACGGAGCGGAGACGTGTGTACGAGGTGTACAGAGCGGAGCCCAGTGTGTACTAGGTGTACGGAGCTGAGCCCAGTGTGTACTAGGTGTACGGAGCTGAGCCCAGTGTGTACTAGGTGTACGGAGCTGAGCCCAGTGTGTACTAGGTGTACGGAGCTGAGCCCAGTGTGTACTAGGTGTACGGAGCTGAGCCGAGTGTGTACTAGGTGTACGGAGCTGAGCCGAGTGTGTACTAGGTGTACGGAGCTGAGCCGAGTGTGTACGAGGTGTACGGAGCTGAGCCGAGTGTGTACGAGGTGTACGGAGCTGAGCCGAGTGTGTACGAGGTGTACGGAGCTGAGCCGAGTGTGTACGAGGTGTACGGAGCTGAGCCGAGTGTGTACGAGGTGTACGGAGCTGAGCCGAGTGTGTACGAGGTGTACGGAGCTGAGCCGAGTGTGTAAGAGGTGTACGGAGCTGAGCCGAGTATGTACGTGGTGTACGGAGCGGAGCCGCGTGTGTACGTGGTGTATGGAGCAGAGCCGCGTGTGTATGAGGTGTACAGAGCGGAGACGTGTGTACGAGGTGTAGAGAGCGTAGCCCAGTGTGTACTAGGTGTATGGAGCAGAGCCCAGTGTGTACGAGGTGTACGAGCAATGCCGCATGTGCACGAGGTGTACGGAGCAATGCCGCGTGTGTACGAGGTGTATGGAGCAGTGCCGTGTGTGTAGGAGGTGTACGGAGTGGAGCCGAGTGTGTACGAGGTGTATGGAGCAGTGCCGTGTGTGTAGGAGGTGTACGGAGTGGAGCCGCATGTGTACGAGGTGTATGGAGCGGAGCTGTATCTGTACGAGGTGTACAGAGCGGAGCCGCGTGTGTACAGAGTGGAGCTGAGTGTGTATGAGGTGTACTGAGCAGAGTAACGTGTGTACGGAGCTGAGCCACGTGTATGTTATGTGCGGAGCCGTGTGTTTCCAGAGCGGAGCCGAGTGTGTACGAGGTGTACGGAGCGGAGCCGAGTGTGTATGAGGTGTACGGAGCGGAGCCGAGTGTGTACGAGGTGTACGGAGCAGAGCCGTGTGCGTATGAGGTGTACAGAGCTGAGCCGAGTGTGTATGAGGTGTACGGAGCGGAACCGAGTGTGTATGAGGTGTACGGAGCGGAGACGTGTGTGTACGTGGTGTACGGAGCGGAGCCGCGTGTGTACGGAGCAGAGCCGCGTGTGTACGTGGTGTACGGAGCGGAGACGTGTGTACGAGGTGTACAGAGCGGAGCGCAGTGTGTACTAGGTGTACGGAGCTGAGCCCAGTGTGTACTAGGTGTACGGAGCTGAACCCAGTGTGTACTAGGTGTACGGAGCTGAGCCGAGTGTGTACTAGGTGTACGGAGCTGAGCCGAGTGTGTACGAGGTGTACGGAGCTGAGCCGAGTGTGTACGAGGTGTACGGAGCTGAGCCGAGTGTGTACGAGGTGTACGGAGCTGAGCCGAGTGTGTACGAGGTGTACGGAGCTGAGCCGAGTGTGTACGTGGTGTACGGAGCGGAGCCGCGTGTGTACGTGGTGTACGGAGCAGAGCCGCGTGTGTATGAGGTGTACGGAGCGGAGACGTGTGTACGAGTGTGTAGAGAGCGGAGCCCAGTGTGTACTAGGTGTATGGAGCAGAGCCCAGTGTGTACGAGGTGTACGAGCAATGCCGCATGTGCACGAGGTGTACGGAGCAATGCCGCGTGTGTACGAGGTGTATGGAGCAGTGCCGTGTGTGTAGGAGGTGTGTACGTACACCTAGTACACACTGGGCTCAGCTCCGTACACCTAGTACACACTGGGCTCCGCTCTGTACACCTCGTACACACGTCTCCGCTCCGTACACCACGTACACACGCGGCTCTGCTCCGTACACACGCGGCTCCGCTCCGTACACCACGTACACACACGTCTCCGCTCCGTACACCTCATACACACTCGGCTCCGCTCCGTACACCTCATACACACTCGGCTCAGCTCTGTACACCTCATACGCACACGGCTCTGCTCCGTACACCTCGTACACACTCGGCTCCGCTCCGTACACCTCATACACACTCGGCTCCGCTCCGTACACCTCGTGCACACGCGACTCTGCTTCATACACCTCATACACACTCGGCTCTGCTCCGAACACCTCGTACACCTCGGAGCAGAGCCGAGTGTGTACGAGGTGTACGGAGCGGAGCCAAGTGTGCACGAGGTGTACAGAGCGGACCCGCGTGTGTATGGAGCGGAGCTGAGTGTGTATGAGGTGTACTGAGCAGAGTAACGTGTGTACGGAGCTGAGCCACGTGTACGTGGTGTGCGGAGCCGTGTGTTTCCAGAGTGGAGCCGAGTTTGTACGAGGTGTATGGAGCGGAGCCACGTGTGTACGAGGTGTACGGAGCGGAGCCGTGTGTGTACGAGGTGTATGGAGCGGAGCCGAATGTGTACGAGGTGTATGGAGCGGAGCCGAATGTGTACGAGGTGTATGGAGTGGAGCCGAGTGTGTACGACGTGTATGGAGTGGAGCCGAGTGTGTACGACGTGTATGGAGTGGAGCCGAGTGTGTACGACGTGTATGGAGTGGAGCCGAGTGTGTACGACGTGTATGGAGTGGAGCCGAGTGTGTACGACGTGTATGGAGTGGAGCAGAGTGTGTACGAGGTGTATGGAGCAGAGCCGCGTGTGTACGAAGTGTACGGAGCGGAGCCGAATGTGTACGAGGTGTATGGAGTGGAGCCAAGTGTGTACGAGGTGTACCAAGCAGAGCCGTGTGTGTACGAGGTGTACGGAGCGGAGCATTATACTATATGGAGGAATGTGGGGGTGTATTGTACTATATGTCATGCTTTAAGTGTGCAATATACTATACGGAGGACTGTGGCGTGCATTATACTAAATGGAGGACTTTGGGTGTGCATTCTAGATAGAGAACTGTGTGGGTGCATTATTCTATATGGAGAAATGTGGGGGTGCATTATTCTATATGGAGGTCTGTGGGTGTGCAATCTTGTATATAAAAGCCGGAAGGATTTGTGACCTCACATCCGTCACTTTGTCCCAACATCCGGCAGAGCTACACCCGCTCAGGGTGAGCCAAGATGGCGGCCGTAAGCGGGAGCCGGGACTCATAGAGCCCGCTACGCTTATGGCAGCCCCTAACACATACACACACCACACACACAACACACGCACACACAGTCGCCTATACTTACCACCTCTCCTCCGTCTTCTCCACCGCCGACATGTCGCCGCCCCTGGAGAACTGGATCCAATACGGCGTCCGGGAAGTCTCGCGAGACTTCCCGGACGCCATATTGGATCCATGGCTCCAGGGGTGGCGACATACTTTCTCCAAGATGGCGTCCGGGAAGTCTCGCGAGAGTTCCCGGACGCCATATTGGATCCAGTCCTGGGTGCAGCGACATGTCGGGACTCAGGAAGACGCAGGCGCCAGGGAAGAAGCAGGGACGGTGGTAAGTATATCGGAGTGTGTGTCCGTCCGCCCCACCGCTGACCACTCTGCCCACCGCTGATCACTCTGCCCTACGCTGACCACTCTGCCCACACAGCGCCGCTGCGCTGACCACTCTGCCCACACAGCGCCGCTGCACTGACCACCCTGCCCACACAGCGCCGCTGCGCTGACCACTCTGCCCACCGCACTCGCTGCTAACCACTGAGCCACCGTGCAGTGCTAACCACTGAGCCACAGCCCAGTGCTAACCACTGAGCCACCGCGCAGTGCTAACCACTGAGCCACCGCGCAGTGCTAACCACTGAGCCACCGCGCAGTGCTAACCAATGAGCCACCGCGCAGTGCTAACCACTGTCGTTCCGTCCTCCCCCTGCCTGTGCCGCTCCATCCTCCCCCACCGCTTCCTCCTCCTCCCTTTGTCCTCTTCACCTCCGCCACTCCATCCCCCGTCCTCCCCCTGCCCATGCTGCTTCGTCCTCCCCCACCTCGCTGCTTCATCCTACACCCTCCTCCCTCCCGCCACTCTGTGCTTCGTCCTCCCCATGCCGCTTCGTCCTCCCCCTGCCTGTGCCACTCCATCCTCCCCCACCCCACCGCTTCCTCCTCCTTCCTTTGCCTTCCTCACCTCCGCCACTCTATCCTCCGTCCTCCCCCTGCCTATGCTGCTCCGTTCTCTCCCACCCCGCCGCTTCATCCTGTCCTCCACCTCCCCCGCCGCTCTGTGCTTCATCCTCCCCCTGCCGCTCCATCCTCCCCCTGCCTGTGCCGCTCCATCCTCCCCCACCGCAACGCTTCCTCCTCCTTCCTTTGTCCTCCTCCCCTCTGCCACTCCATCCTCTGTCCTCCCCCTGCCTGTGCTGCTCCATCCTCCCCCACCCCGCCGCTTCATCCTCCGTCCTCCTCCCCCTGCCGCTCTGTGCTCCATCCTCCCCCTGCCGTTCCTTCCTCCCCCTGCCTGTGCTGCTACATCCTCCCACACCCCGCCGCTACCTCCTCTGTCCTCCATCCTCCTCCCCCCTGCTGTTCTGTCCTCCCTCCTCCCCCCTGCCACGCCGTTCTTCACCGGCCGCTCCTTCTTCAAAGTTCCTCCCAATTCAGCCCTCACCGCCTTCCCCATGCAATCTCTATTTCTATATTCTAAAATACCCGATGCGTTAGAATCGGGCCACCGAGAGTTCCCGGACGCCATATTGGGTCCATTCCTGGGTGCGGCGACATGTCGGCAGAACAGAGGACTCAGGAAGACGCAGGTGGCAGGGAAGAAGCAGGGACGGTGGTAAATATATCGGAGTGTGTGTCTGTGTGTGTGTGTGTCCGTCCCCCCCACCGCTGACCACCCTGCCCACGGCGCTGTGCTGACCACCCTGCCCACGGCACTGCGCTGCCCACTCTGCCCACGGCGCTGTGCTGACCACTCTGCCCACGGCGCTGTGCTGACCACTCTGCCCACGGCGCTACGCTGACCACTCTGCCCACGCACTCACTGCTAACCACTGAGCCACCGCACTCACTGCTAACCACTCAGCCACCGCGCAGTGCTAACCACTGAGCCACCACCCAGTGCTAACCACTGAGCCACCGCGCAGTGCTAACCACTGAGCCACCGCGCAGTGCTAACCACTGAGCCACCGCGCAGTGCTAACCACTGAGCAACCGTATACTCTGCTACCCACTGAGCCACCTGTATACACACAATTCATTTCACTGCACTCCCCTAACTATTAGTAAATAAACTATATATGGATTCTAGACTACCCGATTCTTTAGAATCGGGCTGCCATCTAGTATACTATATGTAGGACTGTGGTGGTGCATTATTCTATATTGAGGACTATGGGGGTGCATTATATTATATGGAGGTCTATTGGGGTGCATAATATATGGAGGAATTTGGGGGTGCAATATACTATGTGGAATACTATGGGGGGGGAGGTTCTGTCAGGGATCAAATCTTGCTGGAGACTAGTCAGAAAGTCTGTTCCCTGAAGGCTTCTCCCTGCTGACTGCCTTGAGTGACCGGTCTCTCTGTATACACGCAAATGGGGTGAATTCACCAGGGACTAGCCTTTCTTGCTACTCTCCTATCTGTCTCGGTCCCCAGAAGCTTTTGGAGTATGTTCTTATTTGAAATGCTGCATTATTTAAGAGTCAACACCTCTATATACAGCAGATAAAACAGGATCCACCATTCACAATAGATGATGTCACAGCTCACCTCCTCCTCCTGTACAATGACTGATAACACCTCTATATACAGTAGATAACACAAGATCCACCATTCACAATAGGTGATATCACAGCTCACCTCCTCCTCCTGTACAATGACTGATAACACCTCTATATACAGTAAATAACACAGGATCCACCATTCACAATAGGTGATATCACAGCTCTCCTCCTCCTGTACAATGACTGATAACACCTCTATATACAGTAGATAACACAGGATCCACCATTCACAATAGGTGATATCACAGCTCACCTCCTCCTGTACAATGACTGATAACACCTCTATATACAGTAGATAACACAGGATCCACCATTCACAATAGATTATATCACAGCTCACCTCCTCCTGTACAATGACTGATAACACCTCTATATACAGTACATAACACAGGATCCACCATTCACAATAGGTGATATCACAGCTCACCTCCTCCTGCACAATAACTGATAACACCTCTATATAAGTAGATAACACAGGATCCACCATTCACAATAGATGATATCACAGCTCACCTCCTCCTGTACAATGACTGATAACACCTCTATATACAGTACATAACACAGGATCCACCATTCACAATAGGTGATATCACAGCTCACCTCCTCCTGCACAATAACTGATAACACCTCTATATAAGTAGATAACACAGGATCCACCATTCACAATAGGTGATGTCACAGCTCACCTCCTCCTCCTGTACAATGACTGATAACACCTCTATATACAGTAGATAACACAGGATCCACCATTCACAATAGATGATATCACAGCTCACCTCCTCCTGTAAGATGACAGGTAACACCTCTATATACAGTAGATAACACAGGATCCACCATTCACAATAGGTGATATCACAGCTCACCTCCTCCTCCTGTAAGATGACAGGTGACACCTCTATATATGGGAGGGTTGGTAATGCCAGGTGGGAGGGGATATAGGTCTTGGGGTTTGGGTCCCTGATTTTTTCTGACCCTAGCATAGCAACGCCCCTCCCTGCTCTCCTTGAAGACCATGAATAGATCATGTACAAACATGTATGCTCATGTGTTCTGAGTAAGTAATGGCGTGGGGGCGCCATAAGGCAAATTCGCACAGGGCACCATTCAACATAAGGCCGGCCCTGGCCCATATTATATATATAATTGTATTTCTGAACATGTTTTTGTAAACAGCTAAAATAACAAAACTTGTGTCACTGTCCAAATATTTCTGGCCCTAACTGTATATGATGTGTACCTGCTGAGCATCTGTTATATAACTAAGACATGTATGATGTGTGTGTCTGTGTGAGTATATGATGTGTATGTAATGAGCATGTGTTGTCCAGTATATCTGAGCTGTATACATGTATATATAGTGTAATTTAACCCCTTCACTACCTTTTGAAGTACATATATGTCAAAGCTTGTATTCTCACCTTTGATACCGGCTCACATGCTCAGCACGCTTCAGGTTGCAGGACTTTGTCTGCCTACAGGACCACCGCTCTGCCAGCCATTGTGTGTCTGTATGGTTGAGCCAATCCTGCCATTACCATTAATGACCCTTGTTCTGGATTCATCCGTGTGGTCCTTGTATGTGTGTGATGGCGCTGACATACTGGTGTTTGAACAACTTTTTTTCTATTTCTCTAAATTAAAATATCCACTATTGTCCTCATTTCATTTTACAAGGTAGATATAAATCTGTGCAAACTAGATTTATTTCTACCAATTGAAAAAAGACTTTCTGGGGGTAGGGGGGGCGCCATTTTGCAGTTCGCCTCAGGCAGCACAGAGGCTAGGTTCACCCCTGGGGGCGTCCTCTACAGAGACGGGGACAAGGGGGCGTCCTCTACAGAGACGGGAACAAGGGGGCGTCCTTTACAGAGACGGGGACAAGGGGGCGTCCTCTACAGAGACGGGGACAAGGGGGCGTCCTCTACAGAGACGGGGACAAGGGGGCGTCCTCTATAGAGACGGAGACAAGGGGGCGTCCTCTACGTCTGGAGGAAAGAAGGTTTAATCATAATCACAGATGTGGATTCTTTACTGTAAGAGCAGTGAGACTATGGAACTCTCTGCCACATGATGGTGTAATGAGGGAGTCACTACTAACATTTAAGAGGGGCCTGGATGCCTTTCTTGAAAACTATAATATTACCAGTTATATATACTAGATTCTTTGATAGGAGTTGATCCAGGGAATTAGTCTGATTGCCGTATCTGGAGTCAGGAAGGAATTTTTTCCCCCAATGTGGAGCTTAGTGTTGCCACATGGGTTTTTTTTGCCTTCCTCTGGATCAACATGTTAGGCTATGGGTTGAACTAGATGGACTTAAAGTCTTCCTTCAACCTTAAAAACTATGTTACTATGTTACTTAATTGTTAGTGTTACTCCACCCACACTACCTTTTTTTATAATCTTACCTTATTTATTAATATGAATTTTAGATACAATGTATATTGATTGGTATGATGCTGCCCCCTAGTGGACCTTTTGCTATATTTCTTAATAATCCTTATTTATATGACGCCAACATATTCTGCAGCGCTTCACTATTCATAAGTAACAGTTATCAGAGAATACAATAATTAAAGCAAAAACAAAGATGACCCTACCTGTAAGCGCTTACAATCTACAATCTATTTAGCCTGTATTTTAAATGTGTTCAATAAATTATGATTTTATTAATTGTTTTGGGTTTTGAATGCACCCGATGTATCTGTGTCGGTCACAAGGGCCAGATTACTCAGAGGCTGAGCCAAAGTTCAGCTCACGGTAGCCGTGTCCAGCAGCCGTGGTCCTAACCGCACATGTACAGGGGGTAATAGTAGGGATAATGTCTGTTTGTGATGCCAGTTGGGATAATTAGCCAAATGTGGCTGGATTTGCAGGGGATCCCTGTGAAACACGGTAGTAGGCAGTGCAGATGTTTAACCCTTCCCCACCAGGGAGATGATTAGTGTAGTGGAGAACGTAGACAGCAGGAATCAGTCCTTTCCTTTACCATTTAACTGAAGTTGCGGCAGCTAGTCTAGGGTAATACATCCACCACCAGACAGTTGATCTGGCCAGTCTGATGTGATCTGTAGTCCATTTTGCTGGGTGACCTCCTTGCTGACTTTTCCTGCACTCTAGGTTTCTTAATGCTTGTTGTTCTCCAGTACTCTCTCTTTTTTGTGGTGAGTTATTTCCTGCCAGACTAGTAATATGAGTCCTGTGTGTATCCATGCCTATAGCAGTTCCCCGACCCTATATACTACTGGTGCCCCAGAGAATTCCATTTAAGTTGCTGGTGAGCTTGATACTCGCAAGCATCTAATTCTGCCACAGGCCCTATAAGCCTGGATGTCCTAGGGACTGGCACCCTGACTCAGCTGGTCCCTTCAGAGCAGCTCCTGCTCCCTCTTCACTGGAATCTCCTTGCCTACTCTGTCCTACTACACTACATCTAACCCCTCCCCCTCACCAGGGAGAATGTCACATGCCCAAATCAAGCATACAAGGGACGAAGTGTCGTTCGATCCGCGCTGCTACCAAGGAAGACCAGAAGACTGGAGCGTCTGGTTGAAATTATCTGTTTAATCCGACGCGTTTCGGAGCCAATACCCAGCTCCTTCCTCAGGAACAATCCTCTCTGAGGAACGAGCTGGGTAATAGCTCCGAAATGCATTGGATTAAACAGATCATTTCAACCAGACGCTCCAGTCTTCTGGTCTTCCTTGGCAGCAGCGCGGATCGAATGACACTTCGTCCCTTGTATGTTGTTTTGGAGCGCGGTGACCCGTGGATGTGTGGATCCAGCAGCAGCTACCTACTAAGCGACTTAACTGGTTGTGGGTTTACACAACCACATCAGGTGAGCAGATTCCGCCGCTAAACATTTATCTCTCCATACCTAGGAGATAAGACCCTATTGCACATTTTGTCTCACATTTTAGACATGCCCAAATCAGGCATAAAGTGCACAATAATAAGGGATTAGGTAGTGTGTTTTCGCTTCGGACATCCAGCAGAGTGACTACAATTCCGCTCAGACATGGCATTACATGAGATGTTACAGCAATACAATTTTGTGGCTGCCAGAAACAGGGGTGCAACATATTCCCCTGTGGATAAGCATCTCTATTCTTAAAGGGGTGCGTCCCCTGATATGAAAATATAGCAGTCATATATAAGGAACATGAAAATATAAGTTTTGGTATTAAAAAACTTCAGTGCGCACATCAGCTCTCACCAAAGTGTTAACCCTGCGTATCCTGAAGAAAGCCCCAGAGATAGAGAATTTTTAAAATACTTTTCTTTGTTACAAGATGTTCAGCATTTCTCATTCTCAGTTCTCTGATCCATTTACAATCTGACACGTTCTACCATTCTATAACAGTGCAATCTGTCATTACTGAACTGTCATTTTTCATTTCATCAACATATTTGAAAACTGCCCATCTTCTTCTTTCATTTCATTATTATTATATATTATTATGGCACCATTTATTCCATGGCGCTTTACATGTGGAAAGGGGCAAATATAGATAAGTACAATAATCATGAACAATACAAGGTACAGGAGGAGAGAGGACCATGCCCACGAGGGCTCACAGTCTACAAGGGGTGGGTGAGGATACAGTAGGTGAGGATAGAGGACTCTATACACGAGGGCTCACAGTCTACAAGGGATGGGTGAGGATACAGTAGGTGAGGAGAGAGGACCCTGCCCGCGAGGGCTCACAGTCTACAAGGAATGGGTGAGGATACAGTAGGTGAGGAGAGAGAACCCTGCCCACGAGGGATCACGGTCTACAATGGATGGGTGAGGATACAGTAGGTGAGGATAGAGGACCCTGCCCACGAGGGCTCACAGTCTATGAGAGATGGGTGAGGATACAGTAGGTGAGGAGAGAGGACCCTGCTCTTGAGGGCTCACAGTCTATAATGGATGGGTGAGGATACAGTAGGTGAGGAGACAAGACCCTACCCATAAGGGCTCACAGTCTACAAGGGATGGGTGAGGTTACAGTAGGTGAGGAGAGAGGACCCTGCTCTTGAGGGCTCACAGTCTATAATGGATGGGTGAGGTTACAGTAGGTGAGGAGAGAGGACCCTGCTCTTGAGGGCTCACAGTCTATAATGGATGGGTGGGGATACAGTAGGTGAGGAGAGAGGACTCTATACACGAGGGCTCACAGTCTACAAGGGATGGGTGAGGATACAGTAGGTGAGGAGACAAGACCCTACCCATGAGGGCTCACAGTCTACAAGGGATGGGTGAGGATACAGTAGGTGAGGAGAGAGGACCCTGCTCTTGAGGGCTCACAGTCTATAATGGATGGGTGAGGATACAGTAGGTGAGGAGAGAGGGGTCTATACACGAGGGCTCACAGTCTACAAGGGATGGGTGAGGATACAGTAGGTGAGGATAGAGGACTCTATACACGAGGGCTCACAGTCTACAAGGGATGGATGAGGATACAGTAGGAGAGGCGAGAGGATCCTGCCCACAAGGGCTCACAGTCTACAAAGGATGGGTGAGGATACAATAAGAGAGGAGAGAGGACTTTATACACGAGGGCTCACAGTCTACAAGGAATGGGTGAGGATACAGTAGCCGGAAGGCAGGTGAAAAGTACCCCAGCCCTTAAGAGTACGCAGTAGGGTGATGGCTAGCTCAAAGTGTGACTGGTCTACTGCATTTGCTACCTTGCAGTTTGGTCATTCCACCACTATCCTCACACTACAGTGTAGCCACAAGAAAGAAGAGGAGATGAAAATCACCAACACAGTGTCTGCACCGAGACATCAAATCAGAAAATAGCTTATTTTGAGAGAAAATAAATCCTCCAACTATAAAATGAACAAAAGGGAAAAGATGAAGATGATCACTCACCAGAAAGAGGATAAAAACAATTTTAAAAGCAAGAGCGGAACCCATCGCAATATAGAAAACCTGGAGAGAAAATCCGGAAACTGCAAAAAGAGGAAAACAAAGTACATAAAAATATAGAAGACCCCAATAATACCTCAGTAATACCCTCTTACCTGTAATCTCCAGTACATGGGGTATAGGAAGTGTGGGGTACATGTAATACCCCAGTAATAACCTCTTACCTGTAATCTCCAGTACATGGGGTATAGGAGGTGTGGGGTACATATAATACGTCAGTAGTACCCTCTTCTTACCTGTAATCTCCAGTACATGGGGTATAGGAGGTGTGGGGTACATATAATACCTCAGTAATACCCTCTTACCTGTAATCTCCAGTACATGGGGTATAGGAAGTGTGGGGTACATGTAATACCCCAGTAATACCCTCTTACCTGTAATCTCCAGTACATGGGGTATAGGAGGTGTGGGGTACATATAATACCCAGTAATACCCTCTTACCTGTAATCTCCAGTACATGGGGTATAGGAGGTGTAGGGGTACATGTAATACCTCAGTAATACCCTCTTACCTGTAATCTCCAGCACATGGGGTATAGGAGGTGTGGGGTACATATAATATCCCAGTAATACCCTCTTACCTGTAATCTCCAGTACATGGGGTATAGAAGGTGTGGGGTACATGTAATACCCCAGTAATACCCTCTTACCTGTAATCTCCAGTACATGGGGTATAGGAAGTGTGGGGTACATATAATACCTCAGTAATACCCTCTTACCTATAATCTCCAGTACATGGGGTATAGAAGGTGTGGGGTACATATAATACCTCAGTAATACCCTCTTACCTGTAATCTCCAGTACATGGGGTATAGGAGGTGTGGGGTACATAGAATACCCCAGTAATACCCTCTTACCTGTAATCTCCAGTACATGGGGTATAGAAGGTGTGGGGTACATATAATACCTCAGTAATACCCTCTTACCTATAATCTCCAGTACATGGGGTATAAGAGGTGTGGGGTACATATAACACCCCAGTAATACCCTCTTACCTGTAATCTCCAGTACATGGGGTATAGGAGGTGTAGGGGTACATATAATACCCCAGTAATACCCTCTTACCTGTAATCTCCAGTACATGGGGTATAGAAGGTGTGGGGTACATATAATACCCCAGTAATACCCTCTTACCTGTAATCTCCAGTACATGGGGTATAGGAAGTGTGGGGTACATGTAATACCCCAGTAATACCCTCTTACCTGTAATCTCCAGTACATGGGGTATAGGAAGTGTGGGGTACATGTAATACCCCAGTAATACCCTCTTACCTGTAATCTCCAGTACATGGGGTATAGGAAGTGTGGGGTACATATAATACCTCAGTAATACCCTCTTACCTATAATCTCCAGTACATGGGGTATAGGAGGTGTGGGGTACATATAATACACCAGTAATACCCTCTTACCTGTAATCTCCAGTACATGGGGTATAGGAAGTGTGGGGTACATGTAATACCCAGTAATACCCTCTTACCTGTAATCTCCAGTACATGGGGTATAGGAAGTGTGGGGCACATATAATACCTCAGTAATACCCTCTTACCTGTAATCTCCAGTACATGGGGTATAGGAGGTGTGGGGTACATAGAATACCCCAGTAATACCCTCTTACCTGTAATCTCCAGTACATGGGGTATAGAAGGTGTGGGGTACATATAAAACCTCAGTAATACCCTCTTACCTATAATCTCCAGTACATGGGGTATAAGAGGTGTGGGGTACATATAACACCCCAGTAATACCCTCTTACCTGTAATCTCCAGTACATGGGGTATAGAAGGTGTGGGGTACATATAATACCCCAGTAATACCCTCTAACCTGTAATCTCCAGTACATGGGGTATAGGAGGTGTAGGGGTACATATAATACCCCAGTAATACCCTCTTACCTGTAATCTCCAGTACATTGGGTATAGAAGGTGTGGGGTACATATAATACCCCAGTAATACCCTCTAACCTGTAATCTCCAGTACATGGGGTATAGGAGGTGTGGGGTACATATAATACGTCAGTAGTACCCTCTTACCTGTAAACTCCAGTACATGGGGTATAGAAGGTGTGGAGTACATATAATACCCAGTAATACCCTCTTACCTGTAATCTCCAGTACATGAGGTATAGGAGGTGTGGGGTACATATAACACCCCAGTAATACCCTCTTACCTGTAATCTCCAGTACATGGGGTATAGAAGGTGTGGGGTACATATAATACCCAGTAATACCCTCTTACCTGTAATCTCCAGTACATGAGGTATAGGAGGTGTGGGGTACATATAACACCCCAGTAATACCCTCTTACCTGTAATCTCCAGTACATGGGGTATAGAAGGTGTGGGGTACATATAATACCCAGTAATACCCTCTTACCTGTAATCTCCAGTACATGAGGTATAGGAGGTGTGGGGTACATGTAATACCCCAGTAATACCCTCTTACCTGTAATCTCCAGCACATGGGGTATAGGAGGTGTGGGGTACATATAATACCTCAGTAGTACCCTCTTACCTGTAATCTCCAGTACATGGGGTATAGGAGGTGTGGGGTACATATAATACCCCAGTAATACCCTCTTACCTGTAATCTCCAGTACATGGGGTATAGGAGGTGTGGGGTACATATAATACCTCAGTAATACCCTCTTACCTGTAATCTCCAGTACATGGGGTATAGGAGGTGTGGGGTACATATAATACCTCAGTAATACCCTCTTACCTGTAATCTCCAGTACATGGGGTATAGGAGGTGTGGGGTACATATAATATCCCAGTAATACCCTCTTACCTGTAATCTCCAGTACATGGGGTATAGGAGGTGTGGGGTACATATAATACCTCAGTAGTACCCTCTTACCTGTAATCTCCAGTACATGGGGTATAGAAGGTGTGGGGTACATATAATACCCCAGTAATACTCTCTTACCTGTAATCTCCAGTACATGGGGTATAGGAGGTGTGGGGTACATATAATACCCCAGTAATACCCTCTTACCTGTAATCTCCAGTACATGGGGTATAGGAGGTGTAGGGGTACATATAATACCCCAGTAATACCCTCTTACCTGTAATCTCCAGTACATGGAGTATAGGAGGTGTGGGGTACATATAATACCCCAGTAATACCCTCTTACCTGTAATCTCCAGTACATGGGGTATAGGAGGTGTGGGGTACATATAATACCTCAGTAATACCCTCTTACCTGTAATCTCCAGTACATGGGTATAGGAGGTGTGAGGTACATATAATACCCCAGTAACACCCTCTTACCTGTAATCTCCAGCTGGTATTCCCGGGTTTCCTCACTGACTGGGTTTGTGATCCGCACACGGAGTCTCCTCCCGGCGTCGTCTCTCTGGGCTCTCGGGATAATCACCGTCCTATTATCATCTATCAGCCGGTATCGGTCAGGGAGAAGCCCCCGTCCACCTCCCAGGTCACAGCCGTCTCCTCTCCAGAGAACTGGACGCTCACAGCGATGTCCTGACCCAGCCGGCTGCCATTACTGGTGATGTTATAGATGAGAACTGGATCTGGAAGAATCAAGAGATCGGTCACCACTTGTCATGGACGTGAGTCTTAGTGCCGGGGGTAAACTGCTAGCTCTGTGGTCCTTATCTGACCCCAGTTCCTCCCCTTATACTGACCAGTAGTCATGTGACCTGCGCTCCCCTCTCCTTATACCAGTGGAGGGAATTTTTTTTTTCTAAGTGGCCACATGAGAGACCATTATTGTTGTGGAGCCGAATTAATCGACCAAACTTACTTCTGCTCAATATTATTGCTTTATGTAGCACCTGTTATGGAAGCTATATATAGAGTTCCTGAAACTACTATTCCCAAGAGTCTTAGCTACTCACAATAGCCTTGGAGAGGAGGAGCAACAGGAGCAAACGAAAATCTGGAGGGGGGGGTGAACTGTACTAGCGGAGAGGTGTGTGGGGGGGGGGTTGGCCATGTAGCAGCAGTGATAAATCTGTGCTAAATACTGAAGCTGCTGCTCTGCATGATGACAGACTGATTTCTACAGCTACAGGACAAACTGCAGATTGGATCTTTCCTCCTCCAGGTTTCCCACTTAAAAGAAGGATTTTGCCTGCTGTTCCTCTGCTTTCCAAACAACTGAACCCTGAAGCTGCAGTCTGGAACTGGAGAACAAAAATGTGCAGAAAAAATAGTACTGAATCTGTCTATAAGAGAATGCACCTGGGACTTGTAGTTCTACCATTTGAGAAGTATGCTGAAGCTAATTACAAGGTTGTGGTAAAGGAACTTTTGATTGCACTAACTAGGAGTTTATACAGGACCAGCCCTGGAGGGAATATTGCTTACATTACCTTAAGTGCACCGACGTACAGCAAGGGTGCCAACATCCGCAGCAACTGAGGCCCAAACTCAGGACTGTGTCATTTGCCAGGCTGCAGCAATTTGTAGGCAAGTTGTAATTAGTTAGTAGTGTGTGCGTCATAAGTTAAAGGGGAAGCATCAACTCATTCAGGTGTATTGCAAAACGTCTCTTCTGCTCCTGTGTAATACTGCATAACATTACCTTTTTACAGTTATTTGCTATTCCCCCTGCAATAACCACCATTTTTCATCATCCTGCAAATAAACCTGTTAAGATTTCTAACCTCATCTCTTGTAAGTGTGTACGGAGCGTGGACAGGGGTTTCCTGAGTCGACCCCTAGAAGAAGACAAAGACCATTCTGCCTTCCTCTAGAGCTGCTAGCAAGATTCAGGTGGAGGCACTGTGCCATGTCAAAGTGAGAACTACCGAGCACCCTGCCTACGGCAGCGGATTAAAGGGGTGTTACATTTAAATACATTTTTATCACTTAATATTGAGCAGAATTAAGCCTGTAACTCACTGATACTGCCAATACTTGTGATAAAAGGGCTGATTGTGTTCTGTTCTCTTCCCTGATGCCCAGAATATGATGTCCCCAAATAACGTGATGTAACCACAAAGCACAGTATATGTCTCTGCATTAATTATACTTCATATATTTGGTCAAAATTCACACCTATGTGTCTCATTGTGGAATGCTGCGCTCCACTGTATAATTAGCCAAGTTTTTCATTCATTCCTGTCTGTTAATTTACCCTTTGCTTCCCAGTGTCTTATCCACCCCTCTGGCTACCCTGGAGTCCCTGTAGTCTAATCTGGTGTTTTTGAATGCACTGCAAGGTGTATAAATTTATAGCCCGAGGTCTCTGACTTGGGTCTCTAGGTGTCTTCAAGTGCCTCCATATGCCCAGAGAGCCTCTAAGTGTCCTGGGTGCTTTCAAGTGTCCCGAGAGGCTCTAAGTTCCAGAGTGTCATGGGGTGGTTATTACAGATAAGGGTAATGAAGCAGGATGGTAGTGATGGGGTAAGGTAATTGGGGTAACTAGTCTGACCCTCAAACCGGGGGGGTCCCTAGCTGACCCTGTTTTCAGAATTACCTCTGAAGTTGGGAATATCTGGGCCTCCACCCTTGCCCTGCTCCTGCCCAGCCCTAGGCTAACAGCCCATCCCTTCCACCCAGGGATCGATATAGGAACAGCAACTTCCCACACACGATGGCAATCTCTAAGGGTACCATCACACGGGGAGACATCACCAGCGAAGGTACGGGCGATCTCATGAACGTGCAGATCGACGCGCCTTCGCTGGTGAGATGTCACACGTAGCAATATCAACGGCAACCATGGGCGGAATCGCCTGAACCATACCTTAAGCGATGTCTGTTTTTCAGATCACCGTGTCACACAGCACAACCTCACCGGTAATGTGGGCGTTCTTTTTGACAGCACATAGGAGGAAGGCGTGCCACACTGTCTTTGACCGCGCCCCTACGACTCGGATTGGTCTTCCAAAATGCATTCCCATTGTCAGCCTATATGCAATGCGGCGGCGGCGTAGGAAGGCCCAACGGAAATGCTCCAGCGTTGCGAGCACATACAGGACTAATTCACCTACTGCCATCCAATTAATGCATGAACTTCTTGCAATATGACGGGCAAATGTCTGGACAGACTATTTTGTTCATATTCATTTTTTAAATATATATAAAACGCATAATCATTGGAGGCGTCAAGACGAACATAAATAGGATGCGTCACGCTCATTCACAAAATATGACATTAGAGTTCACAATACATCCAACAGGACAGTAGTAATGCAGGCACGGATACTTAAATATGGCGCCTGGCCGCCACACAGCCAATCGGAATGCACTTGCTCCAACCAATCCCCCCAGATGGGGAGCGGAAAAACAAACGACCAGGAACACCCAGATACGCCTACAGAATAGATTCCCTGAACACAGGCATCGCTACCTTCATTGAAATCTCAGCGTCACACGGCACTAGTCATGCTGATCGCTCAAGCTACATCGCCTGATTTCCCAACACTGTTGGTAAATCTCTGAACTCAGAACGTGAGTATTATTGCCATTCAATCACCCTGCTACACACAGCGACTTACAGGCGCTTCAACATCGCCTGAACAGGGAGATCTCGGCGACATCGCCAGCGATGTCTCCCCGTGTGACGGTACCTTAAAGGGAAAGGCTTCAGCAGGAACTGCACTCAGCATCCACACAGCTCATGGTCACACAGAGAATGAACTCGATCAGCGACATCAGGTGATGGGTCAGGGGACTATTTAAAGGCTGAGGGTGTGGTCAACCACATCACCTGATACAGACAGCAGGAGCAACTTTATTATTATTACCGTATATATTTATATATCACCATTAGGTTCCATGGCATTTTACAAGTGAAGGAGCAAACGAGGACAAGAACGTAAAATGACGACAATTGAGTCATACAGGTACAGTAGGGCAGAGGATCCTGTCCACAAGGGCTCATAGTCTATCATTAGTAAATAGCACAGTTTACCAGGGACCCCTTTCACATCATGTTTTGTTCCTGTCCGTGGGGATCCTGTTTTTTGTAGGACCACACAGACAGGAACGAACAGGTTACTCCGGATGCATTTCTGTGTCCGGATCCGTGATTTTGAGGAATCCGAACACAGAAAGAGCTGGGAGCAGCTGAGCCTGCAAATCACAGGCAAGCAGGGCTGTACTTTCACTTTCGCAATGTATCTACATACATTGTGAAAGGGAAAGAAAGCAATGTGTTAAAAAAAAAAAAAAAATGCTCACCTCTCCGCCGAGTGTCCCGTGATGCGAGGTGGCCAAATCCGATGGCTGCAGGACCTTACTCAGCTGACCAGGAGGGGCAGCAACCCGATCAGCTGATGTGTCACATGACAGCATCAGCTGAGCAGTTTAAATCGTCTGCCCGCCGATGTGACACATCAGCTGATCGGGTTGCTGCCACGCCCGGTCAGCTGAGTAAGGACCTGCAGGCATCGGACATGGACACCTCGCATCACGGGATACTCGGCGGAGAGGTGAGCATTTTTGTATTTTTAACCCGTTGGTTTCTTTAATTTCACTTTAGCAGTGTAGGTGGACTTCTAAAGTAAAATTACACAGATGTCACACGGGAACAGAGCAGTGAATGTGTACTGAGCATGCTCAGTGCACTAACACCGGATCCAGGAAACGATCCTGCTTTTTCCCTGATCCGGTGCCCATAGACCCCCATGTTATTTGAATAGGACAGCGTCGGATCCGATTGTGTCCGCTTTTTTTAAGGCAGCCCAAAATGAGAGCAGTCTCTGATTTTGGGGATGCGATAAAAGCGGACACAATTGGATCCCTGCAGACATGGATGGCCATTAATGACCAATCCGTGCCCATAGGGATACATGGGAGCCAAATTGGATCCGTGGCTCTCCGTTTTACAACGGATAGCCACGGATCCCCAAAAACGTGATGTGAAGGGGGCCTTACTCTGGATTTTGTACAGCCTCTTTCTGCCCAGTGTGGGGGTTTTGTGTATTTTGCATAGCAATACCTGCTGTGGTCTCTTCCTAATTGCATAATTAACCAACAAGACAAATTGTGTCCTACACTTCCAGAATATTACATCTGGTTAGGTAGAGCACATCTGCCATACTTTCCTAAAGCTTTATTTTTGAAGTGTTGCCACAGTTAAACAAGGGACAGGGCAGGGACGCTATGCCAGATATTCACACACAAATGCCTCTGGCTCAACTGTATCATCTATTCCTCATATCCTTCTGCTTCATATATATTTTCGCTTATGCCTCACCTCTCCTGCCCTTCTACACATTCTGTGCACTCTCTCCATATCAGCCCATTGTCACGAGACGAGGACCTGAGTCTCATTTCCTTGGTGAGAATCTACACATTAAATGTACTTTCCTTTCCTTTGGTTCTGCTAGAGTTAATGTCAGCATTTTCTCTCCTCTTGTGCTTCTGGTTGGTGTCCACACTCATCACCTGTAAATAGTTCCTTTGTTCCAGCAGAGGGCACCAGTTATAGATCCACACTCTGCTTCAAGCCACGAAGGAGGAAGGTTGTTACTTACAGGTGCCCTTGCCGTTTGGTTGCCCAACTGATGAAGGCTGAATTCCTGGTGTCAAACTACAGCCAAGAAGTTGCTGTATATCCTTTTCATTATCCCCATGTTTATCTTCTTTTCCTGGTGTTTTATTAGTGCTGCAGTGGGACTAGCGCTCTTGCCAGCCATCTAACTAGGGAGGGTGACGTCAGGGCTAACGAAGGACTAGGTATCCTGCTCGGCGACGGGTTGAAAGAACCCATATAGGGTCAATGGGGAGTTTAGGGTAGAGCCTCATTTGAGTTCAGGAGGTATCCCATCCCCCACTCCCTATCATCAGGGTCCACCATTGTTATGGTGTCCCCAGTGTTCCCTTGTGTATGGTTGTGCTCGTCAGGGGTTCCCTGGTATCTGGGACAATACAGGTAATCACAGCGTGATACCCCTCTCTTCAGCCCTCTCTCATGTACAACACTGAAGCTCTACTGAGATTTCTCAAACACTCCAAACCATCCACTACCACCACACGGTGCACAAAACACTCACACAAATCACTGAACCACATGCTCTGTCTTTTTTTTCCTCCTAGTAGCTGGTGATGTCGCCCCTAATCCCGGCCCTCCTTCCATCAGTTTATTTAACTCATCCTGTAGCACATAGAAACCTAGCTCATCTAAGCTATATAATTGCGAGTTGGCACTTCCTGGATGTCCGCCTATGTCACTTCCACCCGCCATATTTGTACACCCCAGACACTGGTTTAATATGGATCCTAATGCCGCTCACTTCCAGCGCCCCCCCCAGCAGTCCTTCCGATCTCCGTCCCCCTCCTCGGTCTCTGCTCCCCCTCACACCTCCCCTCTCCCCGCCTCTGGCTCACCTCTCTGTACCCCGGTGGCTTGAGGTCCTTTGGTGGTGTCAGAGTCACATGACTGATCACGTGACTCTGACATCACTACAGGTCTGTGACTCCCACACTGCACCCGAGCTGCACAGGATAAGAGTGGAGAGACAGCCAGAGGGAACAGATAATGATGGGGACAGACAGGCAGACAGACAGAGGGGACAGCCAGCCACACGGGTGAGACTGCCACAGAAAGGAGAGACTACTACAGAAGGGGAGAGACAGGTACAGAGGAAATGAGACAGCCAAGGAGGAAAAGAGACTGCCACATAAGAGGAGAGACAACTACATAAGAGGAGACAGCCACAGAAGGGTAGAGGCAGGTACAAAGGAAAAGAGACAGCTGCAGAAGAATTAAGACAGCCACATAAGAGTGTGGGGCCCCTCGGGACAGGGGTACTCGGTACCGGACCGGACGGTGCCGGGGAAGTCACGGGTGGCTTGGTCCGGACCGTGTCCCGCGCTCGGCAAATAAAGGGGGATTATTTACAGGGGAAATGTCGCTCGTGACGCCACCCACTTGATGCGGCCAGTGATGGGGGCCGCCGCTGCTGCAGAACCTCCGGGGGTGATGGAGTGGCAGCGGAGATGGTATAGTTCCAGTGGGAAGAACTGTGTCCCCCGGGGCAGTAATGGTATAGTCTATAGGGGGTATAGATGGTGGAGACGGGGTTAAAGGACACACACTCACGTTTAGTAGACACTGGTGCACTTCTTCTTCTCTCCTGAGGCTGCAGAGCTGACAGGCTTGTAGCAGGGGGAAGCTCTCTGTGCTGAATGTAAGGCAAAGGTCGCAATCAATACACAGACTCACGGTTTTGCTGTTTTCCAAAGCTTTACTGCTGATGTTATTGCAGATTATAGTCCACGGAGTCTGTAATGGGGCTGAGCTCTCTTCCCACCCTGTCCGGGGTCGTCAGCTTCCTTGTGCTGCACTGTGTGTGTGTCCTGGCTGCTGCGATTAGCTGAGCTGCTGGGACTTCTCACGTCTCTCTCTCTCTGTGTTCTGCTGGTACCACTTGGCTAGGCAACTTGAGTCCTTTGTGCTGTGCTGACCCCTCCGTGTTGCTTTGCACTGGTACTAGGGGCATCTAGAAATCCCATTGTTCCTGGATTCACTGTGCTGTGGGTGCCAGACACAGTACCGGATCCGGTGTCCGTTCTGTGCGTCCTTCTGGGGCGAGTGAAGGTGTCACTCCAGCTCCCAGACGTGTTCCTCAGTCTGTAGTTCTCCTGTTCCTCTGACCCTCACTAGGTCTGCACTAGGTTCTGCACTAGTGTGTGCTCTTCACAGCACTGCACCGTGCTGTACGGTCTCAGCTGTTCTCTGCTGTTCTCAGTTCTGAGCTACTTCCTCGTGAGCAAGAGTATATAAGGAAGCAGGTTGTGCTCCCCTCCTGGCCCAGAGGTGCTAGTGTTTGTCAGTGTGTAGTGGGGAGAGAACCCATGTGATGTTATTGTGGCACATTAACCCATGGGGTGCCACATTCCCCCTTAGTTAAATACAGTACTCCGGGACTGTGGAAAAACAAGTAAACAACAATTAAACACAATTAATATTGACAGACTTAAAAGGGAAAAAGTACAAAAATCACTAGAATGTGAAAAAGAGTCCAAAAAGTTCAAAAAGCAGTCTTTCCGGGGGTTTAGTCTATTGCCTCCGGGCTGATAAGTATATTCACAAAAGAGAGTTCTTACCACAACCAGTCCGTAGTATATATGGTCCATAAGTAAATAAGAAAAGTTCAAAGTTCATACAGGATAGTCTCTGTAGGTACTGGGCTTTTCAACGTTGCAACAACTATATACATTTGTCCACGGGCGTTTCTGCTTAGGAGGCCTGAATTCGCTACACCACCCCCAGGCACTTTCTTTCCCTAACTTAATATACATGGGGTCAATCCAGTTCCTCCACCCTCTTGGACACAGTCTACCGGGTTCAATTTACTTTACTTTACATTTAAACAAACATATTTACATTACACCTTTAATTCTGCATTTTACTCTTTGTACCTAGCTGGTAACTGACCTTGGGTGCTACGCTCTGATCTGCGCAATGTTGGTGGAGTTAATCTGATAGTGTGAGTAGACATGTACCTATTTGGGGTGCTTGGTGTTATGGCAGATGGAGGTCTGACTGCAGGACTTGCAAGTTCACTGGGACCAGGAATTTGTTCTTCCTCTTCGGATTCTACTTCCAGTTCTTCAAGTCTTGGGTCTTCTTCTGGTAACACGGGTTCTGGTAACACAGGTTCTGGTAACACAGGTTCTGGTTTTGAGTCCACCATTGGAGGGAATGCAATCATTGGTACGACAACTGCTCCATGGTAATTTGGCCATGTTTTAGGGAAATCTCCTAGTACCGTGTGGAATACTTCTTCTTTTTCTTTAATAGGTTGGACCTGTATGGGTTCCACGACTTCAGGTGTCTTCAAGGTTTCAGGACACAATTTAAGCTGATCACGAGATACGACTGCTGAAGTTCTTCCTTCATCTTTACTTATCAAACAGGTTTTAACATTGTCTAAATGAGATGGTAAGACTGTGTATGGGACGGTTTCCCACTGATTATCCAGTTTGTTAGTGCGTCTCTTTCTCTTGAGCACTTGATCACCTTCTTGTAATGGCATTGCTTGAGCATGTTTGTTAAAAGTCTTCTCTTGTCTTGCTCTTTCTTGCTGTAAGTTTCTCTCTACACATTCTTGCACTTGTTGATACTGTTTCTGACGTTTGGTATCCCAATCTGATTCTTCTACTTCTGTATCTGGTTTTTCAATTCCCATTTCTAGATCAATTGGTAATTTACCGGGTCTTGCGCGCATAAGGTATGCTGGAGTGCAGTTTGTAGAACTCACGGGGACATGGTTGTATAAGTCTACTAAGTCAGGTCATTTATCTGGCCACTGGTTTCTTTCTGACTCTGGTAAGGTTTTCAACAGTTCAATTATGATATGATTCATCTTCTCGCATAAACCATTTGTTTGGGGATGATACGTTGTTGTGCGAATCTTCTTACAACCGTACATATTGCAGAACTCCTTGAATAATTCTGATTCAAAAGCTGGACCTTGGTCTGCAAGGACTTTTTCTGGGTAACCATGTGGTCTACAGAAATGCGTCTGGAATGCTTTTGCTGCCGTCTTCGTTGTCAGATCTTTAACTGGTACCACCACTAAGAAGCGTGAGTAATGGTCCACGATGGTTAAGGCATACACATAGCCTGACCGGCTTGGTGACAACTTGACGTGGTCTAACGCGACTAGCTCAAGTGGCTGCTTGGTTACTATTGGCTGAAGTGGAGCTTTCTGTGGATCTTTCCTTCTGAGGTTGCATGCGGCACACGCTCTACACCAACGTTCAATTGATCTTCTCATGCCAACCCAATAAAATCTTTCTCTCAGGATTGCTTCTAACTTCTTCCATCCAAAATGACCTGCACTGTCATGGTACGCTCTTAAGACCATTTGGATGTCTTGCTTGGGCACGATTATCTGCCAGACCAGTTCATGTGTCTTAGGATTGGTGAACCTTCTGCAGAGCTTCCCTTGATTCAGGAACAACTTGCCTCTTTCCTTCCAGAGCTGTATATTCTCAGCTGGGGCATTCTGATCCGGGTATGCACCTTGTCGCGTAAGCAGTTCTTTCACTAGCTTCACAGCTGGATCAGTATCTTGAGTTTTGGCCCATCCGTAGTGTCTTAACGGGTTAAGATTTACCTCCTGCTCTCTCTGATAGATGCCGGGTTGATAATCTTCTACCTTTGAACGATGAAAGGCCGGTAGTTCAATCTCTTCCAACCCTTCCGGTTCCTCTTCCACGTCTCTCAGGTGTGGCATCCGGGATAAGGCATCTGCGTTCCCATTCTTGCGGCCTGCCCGATATTTGATGACAAAGTTGTAGTTAGATAGCCGGGCTATCCATCGCTGCTCCAGAGCACCTAATTTCGCTGTATCCAGGTGAGTCAACGGGTTGTTATCCGTGTAGACGGTGAATTCTGCACCTGCCAAGTAATGTTTAAAGCGTTCTGTTACAGCCCAAACTACTGCCAGTAGTTCTAACTTGAAGGAGCTGTAGTTCTCGGGATTTCTTTCTGTAGGCCGGAGCTTCCTGCTTGCAAAGGCAATAACTCGTTCTTTGCCTCCTTGCATCTGTGATAATACTGCTCCAAGTCCCACGTTGCTGGCATCCGTGTAAAGAATGAACGGTTGATGGTAATCAGGGTATGCCAGAATCTCTTCTCCCGTCAGTGCACTTTTCAGTTTGTTGAAGGAGTCTTCCTTCTCTTCACTCCACTGGAACGGAAGATTACGGGATGACTTTCTTGACTGTCCTACCAGGATGTCTTGCAGGGGAGCTGCTAGCTTCGTGAATCCTCTGATAAATCTTCTATAATAGCCTACCAGGCCCAGGAATTGCCTCACTTCTTTCACGTTCGTAGGTCTTGGCCAATCCCTTATCACTGTGACTTTATCAGGATCCGGTGCTACTCCCTCTGAACTCACGACGTGTCCCAGGTACTGTACCTTTGGTTTTAGAAGGTGACACTTGGATGGCTTGATCTTCATGCCATATTTCGATAAAGCTTCGAACACTTCCGCCAGGTCTTGTAGATGTTGCTCATATGTCTTCGAGTAGACTATGACGTCATCTAGGTACAGGAGGACAGTTTCAAAGTTCTTGTGTCCGAGGCAGCTCTCCATCAGACGTTGGAAGGTCCCGAGTGCGTTGCAGAGTCCGAACGGCATACAATTGAACTCACAGAGGCCCATCGGCGTGGTAAACGCTGTCTTCTCCTTGTCGGCCTCGGCCACAGGAACCTGCCAGTACCCACTAGTCAGATCAAGGGTGGAAAATAGTTAGCAGATTTTAATGCAGCTAATGACTCCTCAATCCTAGGTAATGGGTATGCGTCCTTATGTGTGATGCGATTAATCTGCCGGTAATCTACGCACATCCTCATGGTCCCATCCTATTTTTTTAACTAACACTAGAGGTGCTGCCCAGGGGCTACAACTGTCTCTTATTACCCCTGCAGATTTCATTTCTCTGAGCATGTCTTTGGTGGTTTGGTAGTGAGCGGGTGGTAATGGTCTATACCTCTCTTTTATAGGTTGATGGTTACCTTGTGGTATAGTGTGCTCTACCCCTTTGATCTGCCCAAAGTCTAACGGGTGTTTACTGAATATTTGTTCATATTCCTTCACTACCCGGTATACTCCATGCTTGTGACGGGGAGGTGTAGAACTGGTACCTACATGCAACTTTTGGCACCAATCCTCCAGCTTCTCCTCTGAGCCATTGTCATCCGCCTGACATGACAGGTTCAAGGGCTCGGCGGCTGTGATGTTATTGTTATCAACCGTGTACAACTTAGCCATGGTAGAATACTTAGGTAATGTGACCTCATCTTCTCCGCAGTTCAATAGGCGTAATGGCATCTCTCCCTGGTGTACCTCAACTACTCCTCTAGCAGTGAGTATGGTCGGTCTACTGTCTGAGTACACGGGTTCTACCAGGGCTTGATAGTCTCGCCCTTTAATGCCTATTGCGGCTCTACACCATACCAACATTTCAGTTTTGGGAGGAATTACAATAGGTATTGGATCACTTACTCGTACACTGCCGATCTCACCTCCGGAGATTTCTACCTGCTGCTTCAACATCAGGGCTTTGATCTCTTTGTGCAGAAGCCTCTGTTGTCCGGTTCTGGCAGTCTCGGCGATTTGCTGCAAAACACTTAACACTTCGGAAAAACATTTCTCAATTACATTCATTCCTACCAGCATCACGGGTTCATGGTCTCGCCGGTTAACATCTATGATTATAATACCCTGGTTCTGCAATTCTACCTTCCCAACCTGAATATTCATCTCTCTAAATCCAACCTTTGGTATTACCGGTCCATTACTAGCCCATACATCAAAGTTAAAGTCATCTGGCGCATTAGTAATGTCTGAATCAGCCCAGTACCTTTTATATAGAACATGTGGGATGGATGTTATTTGGGATCTGGTATCCAGCAGGGCACTGAAGGGGATGCCATCCAACACAATAGGGATCACCGGCTTTCCTCCCACGAATTTGTCATACCAGGCTGAGGGGCCTTGAGCGTTCATTCCTGGGGAGCGGCCCGCCTGCCCAGGGAATCGTCGTTTAAAGGACACTCACGAGCAAGATGGCCTGATTTCTGGCAACGGCGGCAAATGGGCTGTCCATCTGGTTGGTAGCGATCGCTGGGTCGTCCTCTTGATGCTGGGTATCTTCTGGGCCTCATCCACGGAACATCCTCTCTGCTGGTCGCCAACTCGATCTTGGGTGCAGGTTTTGACTCTCGCAGTTCCTTGATGACCTTGGCCATGGAGATCACGGTGTCTGTCAGGGCATCTAGCTTTTGGTTGAGGACTGCATTTGAGATATATTCCCCGGCCTCAGCAGCAGTCGCTGACATAGCAGATGTCGCTGGCACTGCCGGCTGCTGAGGTGCTGCTGCAGTGTCAAGCACAGATGTTAATTCCCGTGGCTCTTCCAGCTGCTGCAGACGGATAGCTCTATCTTTCAGCTCAGTAAACGTCATGTCAGGGTTCTGCAGCAGTACCATGCTCAACTGTCCTCTGTGGGAAAGGGAATGGAGGCCCTCTATAAATTCATCAAATAGCATTTTATCAGCTCCCGGGGCTAAAGCAGGTTCTGCCAGCTTAAGGGCTTTGAGTGCTTCCTGCAGGTCCAAGGCAAAGTCTCTGGCACTCTGTTTAGGTTTCTGGTGGCATGCAAAGAACCTCATCTTAGCCCGGGTATCAACAGCAGATTCAAAAGTTGCTTTCAGTCTGGCTACTAGATGCTCTACAGTGTCTTTATCTGTGTCCAGCCAGGACGCAACCTCACGCCGTGCATTGCCCGTTAATTGTCCCATTATCATTCCTACACGCTGGGCTTCAGTGAGGGGATACATCACATAATATTCTTTAATCTTTTGCATAAAGTCAGTTAAGGTATTAGGCTCACCGGAGTATTGGGGCAGCCACATTGCCCCTGGAGTATACGGCATCAGGAATGGCATTATGGATGCTGTTCCTTGCGCCGCTGCACCGGTGCTATCGCTGGGTCCGGCGCTGCAGCTCCACCGGCTGCTCCGTTGCCGTCTTGTGCACCGGGCTGCGACATCTTGGGCCCCCTTAGTTAATATGCGCCCTCCGTCTTCCGCTTCCGTCCGGATGTCTATGGGAGGTTCCGGGGTGCAACAGGGATCTTCTTCCCCGCCGGATGTCGTCAGCACCAAGGGAGGAGGCTGGGTTCGCGCCAATGCAGGGTACCGCCCCCTTTCTTTCCCGCGCGCCGCGCGCTCTAAAATGGCGGATTCTCAAATATGCAGTTCAGATGGCGCACAGGGTCCAATTCTTTTGGACCGGGTACATCCTGTTCGTGACGCCAGGTTTGTCGGGCCCCTCGGGACAGGGGTACTCGGTACCGGACCGGACGGTGCCGGGGAAGTCACGGGTGGCTTGGTCCGGACCGTGTCCCGGGCTTGGCAAATAAAGGGGGATTATTTACAGGGGAAATGTCACTCGTGACGCCACCCACTTGATGCGGCCAGTGATGGGGGCCGCCGCTGCTGCAGAACCTCCGGGGGTGATGGAGTGGCAGCGGAGATGGTATAGTTCCTATGGGAAGAACTGTGTCCTCCGGGGCAGTAATGGTATAGTCTATAGGGGGTATAGATGGTGGAGACGGGGTTAAAGGACACACACTCACGTTTAGTAGACACTGGTGCACTTCTCCTTCTCTCCTGAGGCTGCAGAGCTGACAGGCTTGTAGCAGGGGGAAGCTCTCTGTGCTGAATGTAAGGCAAAGGTCTGTGACGACCCCGCTGTAAGGCTGAGCTGCTGGTAAGGCAGCACCCCGAGAACCCCGAGACCCTTAACCCCTATACAGGGATCTGGAATTATAGCGGGGCCCCGGAGGTAGCTACCTATGGGAGCAGCAGAGCAGGGAGGTCGTCTGGGAAGGGAAAAATCAGGAAGCGAAGAACGTAGTCAGGAGTCCGAGTCAAAACCGAGAGGGCAGCGAAGGTAAAAAATCGTCAGGCAGTACAGAGTGAAAAATCCAGGCAAAGGTCAGAGTCAAAACCGAGAGGGCAGCTGAGGTACAAAATCGTCAGGCGGTACAGAGTCGAAAATCCAGGCAAAGGTCAGAGTCAAAGCAAATACACACTATGTCACTTGGGGAACCAAAACTATATCTGGCGGCCTGCAAGACAGGCTCCAATGTATTTGAAGGGTGCGGCTACCTCCCATAGGCTGGAGCTCACAGCCTGATGACCTCATCCGGACCGCCCCTAGAGCCAGGCCAGATGGAGATGCACGACTGGCTCCACCCATCCCACCTCTGACAGAAGAACGCAGGCTGCGCCTAACGGACACCTCTGCAGGGCCCGCTCTTCTGCGACCAACACCACCCAGAGGGGAAACGCAGCGGCGCTCAGCGACAGAGGCAGACGTCGCTGGAGCTGGTCCATATGTGGACAAGGCCCTCCTATCACCAGCACCACCAGACGAAGGAATCCGGCTCCCCCCAGCGGCCGCGGCAGGAACACCGGCCACTGTGGACAAGGCCCTCCTATCACCAGCACCACCAGACGAAGGAATCCGGCTCCCCCCAGCGGCCGCGGCAGGAACACCGGCCACTGTGGACAAGGCCCTCCTATCACCAGCACCACCAGACGAAGGAATCCGGCTCCCCCCAGCGGCCGTGGCAGGAACACCGGCCACCGAGTCCAATGGCGATGTGACAAGGTCGCAATCAATACACAGACTCACGGTTTTGCTGTTTTCCAAAGCTTTACTGCTGATGTTATTGCAGATTATAGTCCACGGAGTCTGTAATGGGGCTGAGCTCTCTTCCCACCCTGTCCGGGGTCGTCAGCTTCCTTGTGCTGCACTGTGTGTGTGTCCTGGCTGCTGCGATTAGCTGAGCTGCTGGGACTTCTCACGTCTCTCTCTCTGTGTTCTGCTGGTACCACTTGGCTAGGCAACTTGAGTCCTCTGTGCTGTGCTGACCCCTCCGTGTTGCTTTGCACTGGTACTAGGGGCATCTAGAAATCCCACTGTTCCTGGATTCACTGTGCTGTGGGTGCCAGACACAGTACCGGATCCGGTGTCCGTTCTGTGCGTCCTTCTGGGGCGAGTGAAGGTGTCACTCCAGCTCCCAGACGTGTTCCTCAGTCTGTAGTTCTCCTGTTCCTCTGACCCTCACTAGGTCTGCACTAAGTTCTGCACTAACGTGTGCTCTTCACAGCACTACACCGTGCTGTACGGTCTCAGCTGTTCTCTGCTGTTCTCAGTTCTGAGCTACTTCCTCGTGAGCAAGAGTATATAAGGAAGCAGGTTGTGCTCCCCTCCTGGCCCAGAGGTGCTAGTGTTTGTCAGTGTGTAGTGGGGAGAGAACCCATGTGATGTTATTGTGGCACATTAACCCATGGGGTGCCACAAGAGGAGAGACTGCCACAGAAGGGGAGAGACAGGTACAGAGGAAAAGAGACAGGCACAGAGGAAAAGAGACAGCCACAAAAGGGAGAGACAGCCACAGAAGGGGAGAGACAGGCACAGAGGGAAAGAGACAGCTGCAGATGAGGAGAGACAGCAACATAAGATAAGAGACTGCCACAGAAGACGAGAGACAGGTACAGAGGAAAAGAGACAGGCACAGAGGAAAAGAGACAGCCACAAAAGGGGAGAAACTGCCCCAGAAAGGAGTGAGTGCCACAGAAAGGGAGAGACAACTACAGTGGAAAAGAGATAGCCACAGAAAGGGAGATATTGCCTTAGAAGGGAAAAACTATCACAAAGGGGAGGCAAGACTGTCACGGAGGGTACAAGACAGCCTCAGAAGGGAGAGACTGCCACAGAGGGGACGAGACTGCCACAGGGAGATGAGACTGCCACAGAGGGAAAGAGACTGCCACAGAGAGAAGACAAAAGGCAGAAACAGCCACAGAATGGAGAGACAGCCACAGAAGGGAGAGACAGCCACATAAGGGAGAGAGACCGCCACGGAAAGCAGAGACAGCCACAGAAGAGAGAGACTGCCACAGAGGGGAAGAGACAGCCACAGAAGGGAGAGACAGCCACAGAAGGGAGAGACAGCCACAGAAGGGAGAGACAGCCACAGAACTATGAGAGAGCCACAGAAGGGAGAGAGACAGCCACAGAAGGCAGAGACAGCCACAAAAGGCAGAGATAGCCATAGAAGAGAGAGAGAGACTGCCACAGAGGGGAAGAGACAGCCACAGAAGAGAGAGACTGCCACAGAGGGGAGACAGACTTCCACAGACTTCCACAGAGGGGCGAGACAGTGCAAAGGGAAGAGACAGCGTACAGACACCGCCATCCCGATGCGATAGCATCGGGCCCACATCTAGTCTTATAAATATTCAGTGCTTCCCTCCTCCAATATCTTTTAATTGTGCCTTCTGGAACTCACGGTCAAGATTTCATCCTTTCCAACTCCCTTGACCTTCTTGCTCTTGTGGCGCCCCTACGGCTAGGTGCCACAGGGAAGTATTACACTGTGACAAGAAATGTGTTTTTCCCTGTAAGTTGTCAGTTCATGGTTAAATCTGTGGAGTCTGTACTTGCTCACACTTAGGACTAGGCCACTTAGAATTGGGGGGACTGGTTATTTAGTAGGTCCCAAAAGGGGGTGGAGCCTAGGGTAGAGCTGTAGAAGCAGGAAGTTAGTGAGAGAAGATAGTGGAGATGGTGCTGGGAAGGCCGGCAGGAAGGACAGGCCTGACAGCACAGCTGACAGGAGGGAGCCCCATCTTTAAGTGGGGGCCCAGGACAGCAGGCAACGGGCCAGGACTGGTTGGAGCCGGCTGGTCACGTTGAGGGAAACACCAGCAACGCGGAAAGCCGATGCGGCCAGAAGTTCAACTCTGACCGCAGACCGATGAGCTGCAGGCCCCTTAGAAACCGGGTTGCTGACAGCACCACAAGGTACCTCTCCCCTCAGGATCACAAATAGATCCTAGACCACAGGAGTAACCGCCCGAGTACCGGTGGCGGGAGAAGTAACCGGTCCCGTCTGAACCGGTAAAGGAGAACCGTGCACCATCGTGAGAGATCAAGGGACTGTCAGGAAAGCTCTGCGAGGGTGGTAGAACTAGGAAGAAGAAAGGAAACCCTGAAAGACAAAGAACGCAAACATCTAGAGACTCCATCAGGGGGACCCTAAACTGGCAACATCCACCCTGTAAACCAAACTATACCGTGTTTTGTTTTACCATCTGCCGGTACCTAGTAAAGTGGAGTAAAACTTGAACTGGTTTCCGTTACTCTTCCTGCCGGTGCCCGGAGGGCTCAGCACCATCAGCAGCTCAGCAGAGGGGTAAGAACTGCAACACCAACCCTCACTACAAATCCCCTCATCCACATCCATCATCGCTGCCCTAAGGTAATAGCTCCACCTGTAGGGAGCTGGACCACTCACAGCTGCCCCAACCATCACCTCAGCGGCCGGCTTGCAGCGGTGGTACCATATTATCGGGAACTACAGGTGGCGTCACGTTCCCCTGTAAATACTCCCTTCTACCCCACCATCTACTCAAATGATCACCAGGGCACGGAACCGGGATCCTGACCACCCGTGATCTCCCCATCCAACCCGCCAACAGTCCCGGTGTCCAAGTAACCTTTAGCCCTGGCCGCATCACTCTCACAGAAACCTGGATCCAGCAGTCGGATACCACCATCGCTGCTGCTTTCTCATACGTTGGATTACAATTCGCTCATACTCTCAGACCTGATAAGAGATAAGGAGGAGGTGTTGTCTGCTCCTTTCATCACAATTTGCTTGCCAGGTTATGCCCCCAGTCTGCTCATGTCTGTTTCCAGGGGCGGGCTGGCCCAGGTGGCAGGGGGGCAAGTGCCCCCTGGGCTGGTGGTATAGTCCACATCTAGGGCCGCCCCCTACAGAAACGGGCCGGCCGCGGGCGTCGCTTTGCGGCCGGCACATGACGCGAAACGGCCCGGCCGCGGGAGTCGCTTTGCGGCCGGCACATGACGCGAAACGGCCCGGCCGCGGGAGTCGCTTTGCGGCCGGCACATGACGCGAAACGGCCCGGCTGCGGGAGTCGCTTTGCGGCCGGCACATGACGCGAAACGGCCCTGCCGCGGGAGTCGCTCTGTGACGCTGGAGGTCTCGGATCAGGTAAGGGCTGACAAGTCAGCCCTGACAGCACCCCCCCCCCCCCCCTCCCCCCCGCTTCTCAAGTCAGGGCCGGCAGGGCAAATCTGCCACCCGGGGATGGAGGCTCCAGCCAGCCCCTGTCTGTTTCCCTCCTTCGAAGCCCACACCGTTAGACTCTTCAAACCCTTCACCCTGTGAGTTGTGTATCTCCCTCTGGGCTCTTCCCGTCATTCCTTCGATCAGTTTGCCTCTGCGGCTTCCACACTTTCTATCCTGCGATATTGCCACTCTCATCCTAGAGGACTTTAATATCCCCATTGATGATCTGCTCTCACCATCTGTCCTCATCTTCTTTCTCTAACCTTCTCTCTCAGCCTTTCATAACATACCAAATGCTACACATGAAGATGGGAATACCCTGGACCTGGTCTTCTCTCGGCTCTGCACAGTGCTAACTAAGCACTAAACTTACAAAGCAGTGCTTTGCTAACTCCTTTCTCCCACTCTCTGACCACAACTTTCTTTCTTTGTCAAGAACCACCTCCACGCTCAGGACACCCCCACTTTTCACACATAAAGAAATCTACGGGCCATCAATACACATGATGTACATTCATCTTAGCTGCCATCTCCTCCCTCTCTTGTCCAGACTCAGAATTGTCATGTTATAATAAATAATACTTTAGAAAGCACTGTGGACGAAGCTGCACAAGCAAATCGCAGAAAGACCTGACACGGACAACGACAACCCTGGTACATGCTACAGACAGGTTTCCTCCAGCGCTGTTCAAGTTGAGTTGAGCGTCGGTGGAGAAAATTACTCAGCAGAAGACTTCATCCAGTATAGGATCATGCTCAAAAAACACACCGTATAATTCTGTTCTCCATCTGGAAAAAAGAACCTACTTCATCACCCTAATCATATCACTTGCCAATAGCCCAAAACAGCTGTTTGAAACCTTCCATTCTCTCCTGAGCCTTAAAGTAGAGGTCCCAGACACCAACCTTGGAACAGATGATCTGCCACTTTTTAATAAAAAATAAACCACATCCACCAGGATATTGCTACCCAATCCCCTTGGAGCCTGGATCCCCCTCCTTCCAGCACCTCAATAATAATAATATTTATTTATATAACGCCAGCATATTCCGCAGTGCTTCACAATACAAAGTACATGTTTAAACAATCATAAGAAACAATTAAAAAATACCAATACCAAAAATACAATACAATACAATACAATACAATACAATACAACGCATAATACAATACAATAATTAGAGCAAAAAAATGACAGCCCTCCTCATAAGAGCTTACAATCTAACAATGAGGTGGGGGTGACAAGGTACAGGTGCTTATTTACAGTGATGGTATAGTCAACTTGAGGAGATGGGGAACGGTTAGGAGCAGTATAAGTGGCCACAACCCATTATTTGTGATCCACTTTAGACTGGTGGTGTGGATAGGCTATGTCTAGATGACTTTGACTAGGGATCATGATAGGCCGCCCTAAAAGATGTGTTTTAGGGATCGCCTGAAGCTATGTAAGTTGTGGATACATCTAATTTCTTGGGGTACAGTATTCCAGAGATTTGGTGCAGCTCAAGAGAAGTCTTGGAGCTGGGAGTGGGAGGTTCGGATTAATGCGGAAGTGAGTCTAAAGTCACTTCCAGAGCGAAGAGAACAGGTGGGGTGGTAGACAGAGATGAGGGAGGAGATGTAGAGAGGTGATACACTGTGAAGAGCTTTGTGGTTGAGAACAAGCAGCTTGAATTGGATCCTATAGTGTATAGGCAGCCAGTGCAGTGACTGGCACAGTGCAGAGGCATCTGAGTAAGGATTAGCTGGATAGGTAATCCTGGCTGCTGCATTAAGGATGGACTGGAGAGGGGATAGTCTAGTGCGGGGGAGGCCAATTAAAAAAGAAATTACAATAGTCAAGGCGGGAGTGAATCAGGGCCACGGTGAGGGTTTTTGTGGTTTCTAAGGTGAGAAAGGAGCAAATTCTAGAGATGTGCAACAGGAGCTGGTGAGAGATTGTATATATGGGGTGATGGAAAGATCAGAGTCAAACATAACACCCAGACAGCGAGCCTGCTGACTAGGTGTTATCATGGTGCCGCACACAGAGAGAGATGTCCGATTTAGGGAGGTTAGTGGAAGGCGGGAGCAGAAGAAGTTCAGTTTTGGAAAGGTTGAGTTTCAGGTAGAGAGCGGGCATGAAATTGGAAACTGCGGTTAGACAGTCATTAGTGTTCTTTATTAGAGTGGGAGTAAGGTTATGGGAGGAAGTGTATAGTTGTGTGTCATCAGCATAAAGATGGTACTGAAAGCCAAATCTGCTGATGGTCTGTCCGATTGGGGCATTATAGAGAGAGAAGAGAAGAGGTCCAAGGACTGAACCCTGAGGATCACCAATAGTAAGAGGAAGAGGGGAGGAAGTGGAGCCAGTGAATGATACACTGAAAGAGCGGTCAGAAAGATAGGAGGAGAGCCAGGATAGAGTGGTGTCCTTGATGTCGATGGAGTGCAGCATAGAGAGTAGGAGATGGTGGTCAACTGTGTCAAAGGCTGCAGAGAGATAAAGAAGAATAAGCAGAGAGTGGTCACCATTACGTTTTGCTGTCAGAAGGTCATTGGTCACTTTGGTGAAAGCAGTTTCTGTAGAATGTAAGGGGTGGAAGCCAGACTGTAATAGATCTAGAAGAGAGTGAGTGGAGAGGTAACCAGTGAGGCGGGTGTAGACCAGGCGCTCCAGGAGTTTAGAGATGAAGGGAGATTGGAGACTGGTCTGTAGTTATTTGTGCAGGATACATTAAGAGAAGTTTTCTTTAATAATGAAGTAATGATTGAGTGTTTGAAGGAGGAGGGGAAGATGCCAGAAGAGAGGGAGAGATTGAAGATTTTGGTTAGGTGAGTGGTGACCACCGGAGACTGGAGTAGGTGTGAGGGGATGGGGTCAGCAGTGCATGTGGTGGGACGAGAGGAAGAGAGGAGCCTGGAGACTTCTTCTTCTGTGACTGGGTTGAATGTGGAGAGTGAGCAGGAGGAAATGTGGGGAGAGGTAGGGGTAATAGCAATATGAGGTTGTGAGTTAATTTCCTGACGGATGTTTTCTATTTTCTCTGTGAAGTGGGAAGCCAGGTCATCAGCACAGAGGTCAGTGATAGGGGCCTGCACTTTAGGATTGAGGAGAGAGTGAAAGGTGTCAAAGAGTTTTTTTGGGTTGTTGGACCTCAAGCTCACTTTCTATCTTTGAGCCTGGCACAAAAGAAGTTACCCTGCTCCTTGTTTCTTCTCGCCCTACTGTCACATTTGTCTTCCATGCCTTGGAGACTTGTGACACGTTTGGGCCTAGAGTCTCTTTGGCTTGAGAGACTCTGGATTAAATGTTGTTAATTTATTTGGCATACTATGGGTTAATGTTATTTTTGAAAGCAAGTCCTGTGATCTGTACAGGTGTGATCATTCCAAATGCCATCAAATAGTCACATGACCCATCATCCAGGGCTGGTCATTGAATTCCATTCATTACAAGTTGCCTGGGTGGAAGAGGCTCTCAGTGATCTGATCGGTGCCAAGCCATGTGATGTCTAGGAGTTTGGTCGCTGATGTAAAGTTGTTTTTGTCCTTTGGTAGTTCCCCTATCTGTCTTTTAATGTCTTCATGTTGTATTAGTTCAATGGTTGGACTAGTGCTCCCGCCAGCCAGCTCCCTAGTGAGGGATCAGAGCAGGGTCAATGAGGGACTAGGTATCCTGCTCGGCGACGGGGTGAAATAACCCTTCCGGGACGTTAGGAAGATCAGGGTACATCCGCAGGTGAGTGCAGGAGGTATCCCTGCCCCCGTTCCCTACCAACAGGGCCCACTATTGTTATTTTGTCCCCAGTGTTCTCATTTGTCATGTTTGCGCCACTGTCTCATGGTATTTTTGGGCACATGCTAGTCAATCCTTTACAATCTGGTTTCCGCTCCTTACTCTCGACTTGAACTGCCCTCACTAAAGTCTCTAATGATCTACTAACAACTAAATCTACTGGTCACTACTCTCTGCTGATTCTCTTGGATCTCTCCACTGCATTTGACACTGTGGATCATCAGCTCCTCCTCTCTATGCTCTGCTCTATTGGGCTCAAGGACACCGCTCTCTCCTGGTTCTCTTCCTACTTATGTAATCGCTCCTTCACTGTATCTTTTGCTGGCTCTTACTCCTATCCTCTTACTGTCGGGGTACCTCAGGGCTCAGTCCTAGGTCTGCTCTTACTGTTGGGGTTCCTCATGGTCCAATCCTAGGTCTCCTCCTCTTACTCTCGGGGTTCCTCAGGGTTCAGTTCTAGGTCTCCTCCTCTTACTCTCGGGGTTCCTCAGTGCTCAGTCCTGTCCTAGGTCTCCTCCTCTTACTGTCGGGGTTCCTCATGGTCCACTACTAGGTCCCCTCCTCTTACTGTTGGGTTCCTCAGGGCTCAGTCCTAGGTCTCCTCCTCTTACTGTTGGGGTTCCTCATGGTCCACTACTTGGTCCCCTCCTCTTACTGTTGGGGTTCCTCAGCGCTCAGTCCTAGGTCTCCTCCTCTTACTGTCAGGGTTTCTCAGGGTTCAGTCCTAGGTCCCCTCCTCTTACTGTCAGGGTTTCTCAGGGTTCAGTCCTTGGTCCCCTCCTCTTACTGTCAGGGTTCCTCAGGGCTCAGTCCGAGGTCCCCTCCTCTTACTGTCAGGGTTCCTCAGGGTTCAGTCCTAGGTCTCCTCCTCTTACTGTCAGGGTTTCTCAGGGTTCAGTCCTAGGTCCCCTCCTCTTACTGTCTGGATTCCTCAGGCTTTAGTCCTAGGTCTCCTCCTCTTACTGTTGGGGTTCCTCAGGGTTCAGTACTAGGTCCCCTCCTCTTACTGTTGGGGTTCCTCAGGGCTCAGTCCTAGGCCTCCTCCTCTTATTGTCGGGGCTCCTCAGGGTTCAGTCCTAGGTCTCCTCCTCTTACTGTCAGGGTTTCTCAGGGTTCAGTCCTTGGTCCCCTCCTCTTACTGTCAGGGTTTCTCAGGGTTCAGTCCTTGGTCCCCTCCTCTTACTGTCAGGGTTCCTCAGGGCTCAGTCCTAGGTCCCCTCCTCTTACTGTCAGGGTTCCTCAGGGTTCAGTCCTAGGTCTCCTCCTCTTACTGTCAAGGTTTCTCAGGGTTCAGTCCTAGGTCCCCTCCTCTTACTGTCTGGATTCCTCAGGCTTTAGTCCTAGGTCTCCTCCTCTTACTGTTGGGGTTCCTCAGGGTTCAGTACTAGGTCCCCTCCTCTTATTGTTGGGGCTCCTCAGGGTTCAGTCCTAGGTCTCCTCCTCTTACTGTCAGGGTTTCTCAGGGTTCATTCCTAGGTCCCCTACTCTTACTGTCAGGGTTTCTCAGGGTTCAGTCCTTGGTCCCCTCCTCTTACTGTCAGGGTTCCTCAGGGCTCAGTCCTAGGTCCCCTCCTCTTACTGTCAGGGTTCCTCAGGGTTCAGTCCTAGGTCTCCTCCTCTTACTGTCAGGGTTTCTCAGGGTTCAGTCCTAGGTCCCCTCCTCTTACTGTCTGGATTCCTCAGGCTTTAGTCCTAGGTCTCCTCCTCTTACTGTCGGGGCTCCTCAGGGTTCAGTCCTAGGTCTCCTCCTCTTACTGTCAGGGTTTCTCAGGGTTCAGTCTTTGGTCCCCTCCTCTTACTGTCAAGGTTTCTCAGGGTTCAGTCCTTGGTCCCCTCCTCTTACTGTCAGGGTTTCTCAGGGTTCAGTCCTTGGTCCCCTCCTCTTACTGTCAGGGTTCCTCAGGGCTCAGTCCTAGGTCTCCTCCTCTTACTGTCGGGGTTCCTCAGGGTTTAGTCCTAGGTCTCCTCTTCTTACTGTTGGGGTTTCTCAGGGTTCAGTCCTTGGTCCCCTCCTCTTACTATCAGGGTTCCTCAGGGCTCAGTCCTAGGTCCCCTCCTCTTACTGTCAGGGTTCCTCAGGGTTCAGTCCTAGGTCTCCTCCTCTTACTGTCAGGGTTTCTCAGGGTTCAGTCCTAGGTCCCCTCCTCTTACTGTCTGGATTCCTCAGGCTTTAATCCTAGGTCTCCTCCTCTTACTGTCGGGGTTCGTCAGGGCTCAGTCCTAGGTCTCCTCCTCTTACTGTCGGGGTTCCTCATGGTTCAGTCCTAGGTCCCCTCCTCTGTTGAGGTTCCTCAGGGTTCAGTCCCAGGTCCCCTCCTCTTACTGTCAGGGTTCCTCAGGGTTCAGTCCTAGGTCTCCTCCTCTTACTGTCAGGGTTTCTCAGGGTTCAGTCTTTGGTCCCCTCCTCTTACTGTCAAGGTTTCTCAGGGTTCAGTCCTAGGTCTCCTCCTCTTACTGTTGGGGTTCCTCAGGGTTCAGTCCTAGGTCTCCTCCTCTTACTGTTGGGGTTCCTCAGGGTTCAGTCCTAGGTCTCCTCCTCTTACTGTTGGGGTTCCTCAGGGTTCAGTCCTAGGCCTCCTCCTCTTACTGTTGGGGTTCCTCAGGGTTCAGTCCTAGGTCTCCTCCTCTTACTGTCAGAGTTCCTCTGGGTTCAGTCCTAAGTCCACCTCTCTATATATACTGCCCCTTAGGACAAGCCATTAGCAGATTCAGTTTCCAGTATGATCTCTAGGCTGATGACACCCAATTAAACACATCGTCTCCTGATATGACCCCCACATTAATATAAAATGCCAGGTGCCATGAACATGCAGCTCGCTGGCACTCCCATACCCTACTGGCCAATCATCGTATTGACAGAGGATAAGGAAATCAGAACAGCTGCTCTGATTTATGCAGAATATTGAGGCGCTTGACGTGAGGGAATGTATATACCACCGGTTCCAGCTAGAAATATATATATACCTCGGTCTGGTCACCAATAATCCAACATTATCACATAAATACAAAAATTATGCTGCTACAACCAATCACTTAACAGGCTGATTGGACACCCAGTTTGGTAACATGAGGCTTGCACGGGGGTCGTGAGATTTCGTTATAGAGCAAGAAGAGCAACACTATTAAATTTTATAGCATTAATCTAAAAGAATTGGCAATGTTCACAAAAAGGTATACAAGATATCACAAAAGACAATTTACAGTACAATATACAGTGAAAGAAATAAGTATTTGATCCCTTGCTGAGTTTGATCTGCAAAGGGGAGTGGACCAAAATTCCTCCTGACATGCGCTCATCAACTACAAAAAACATCTGACTGCTGTGCTGCCAACAAGGGTTTTGCCACTAAGTATTAAGTCTGGTTTGCCAGAGGGATCAAATACTTATTTCTCTTTGCAAAATGCAAATACATTGATATAATTTAGACAATGTGATTTTCTGGATGTTATGTTTGATATTCTCTCTCACTGCTAAAATTGACCGACCCTTATAATTATAGACTGTTCATGTGTTTGTCAGTGGGCAAACATACAAACTCAGCAAGGGATCAAATACTTATTTCCTTCAGAGTTTTGCTGGAAGCTATTGAGATGTAACCATGTATTAGTAGCAAATTCAGTTTTTTTTTCAGAGAGGCTTGGAGATAGCAATGTTTGTAGCATAGGTGCTTTTTTTTGCAACAAATTGAATTTTATTTTTCGATATTATTTCTTTTAGATTGATGTCTTGGTCAAATATTGGTAGGTATTTGCGAATGGATTGGTAACTATGGTCAGTGGTTACCATGGTTACCTGAGCTGTCCTTCGGTGACCTCAGTGACTCTCCGCTTACCTGGCCGCAGCTTTCCAGGCTCTGTCCGTCACCGCGGCCTCCAATAAAGCAGAGCTCTGATTTCCATGTGGCCAGCTGAGAGAAGACGTTGCAGAGGATCGTGGAGGGTACGTAGGAGAAATAAAGAGGAGTCAAGATATGTGTTTGTGTTTTATGTTCAAATAAAATGTTTTTTCCTGTGTGTTGTGTATTATTTATGATTTCCTGACATTCGTAATAGCCAGATCTAACACTGGCCCAACATTATGAATCTTGGGGCGTAGTGCCAGCTGACAATATTCAGCTGGCATTAACCCCTTATTACCCAGTTTGCCACTGCACCAGGCAAGGCTTGCAATGAATGCGCCAAGTGTGGGGGGCTGAATAATTATGGGCCACCATTCTGCTGAGAATACCAGCCCCCAGCTGCCTAGTTTTGTCTGGCAATTAAAAATAGGGCAAAGTCCTACGTATCTTTTTTGCCAGCCAAGGTAAAATTAGGCCGCTGAGGGTGGTAGCTCGAACCTGCCCTCTTTATCTGTGCTGAGACTAAAAAATAAAGTGAAGCTCTATGCAGATTTTTTAAATTACTTATTTATTTGAGACACTATGACGGCAGGTTGATTGCCATAAATTAATGTGTATGGCAACCAAGGACAATCACTGTCGAGATTGTGGAAATGCACTCTGACTGCAACAGCCAATCACAGAGCCTCTCACAGAGTGTGAGTGCCTGTAATTGGCTGTTGTCAGTCAGTGCAGTGAATATTCATGACGCTCAATGGGCGGCCCCAGAAGCAGCAGAAGGAGACTTGTAAGCCTGATCTAGCTATCCTAACACTTATCTATCCTATCTATCGGTCTATCTATTCTAACTCTACAGCGGGAAAGACCATGTTAAAAAAACATGTCATACTTATGACATGCATATTGTAGCGCCCCACTGATCGGGATGCCACGGATGGGTACTGCACCCAGACCAGAGTGTGTAGTATCCTTGTGACTGAGGGAATTGGGATGCTTGCTAAGGGTCCTCACACACCCATCCACACAACCTAGAGCAGGGAACCACAGGGTTAAATCCTTTGCTAGGAGACCCAGTCCCGGTGGGAGGAGCTAGGGAGGTTAGTGGAAGAGCGGGAAGAAAGTTAGTCAGAAAGTCTGTGAGGAGAGACAGAGGAGGACATCCTTAGGAGAGTCCCCTGACAAGAAGGGGACCCTAGGGTGTTGTGGTGCACCCGAATCTGGGCACAGTATGTCACCGGCCGGAGGGATCCACTCCAAGGTTACTAGGGCGGTGCAGGCATTTATCCCCAAGCTGCCAAACCAGGGTCACGAGCTTACTTTAGGGAGTCGTGACCAACACCCGGCATACACCCCAAAAGGCTCAGTATAGGGTCCGGAGGCCCAAGAGAGGTACACTCCATAAGGATCCATGGGGACTGGCTGAGGTCTTGGTGCGCAGGACCGCTGCAGGGAAGCAGGAGAGGCAGAGCGCAGAGAGGGACAGAGAAAGGAATGGCAGGCACACCGAGGGTCCTAAGTGGGTCATCCCGGTTCCCTGGTGACCACCCATGCCAGCAAGACCCGTAAGGCTGTATCACCTGTATGCCTGCACTGAAAACCTGCAAGTAAACGGTCCAGAGTTAAAGACTGTGTGTCATACTTTATTTGCCTGCGCCTGATGAGCCGCACACTTGCTGCAGTGAAAAGGACAAGTGACTGTGCTGTGTAGTAAGCTGCCTCCCTGTGTAAAGACTGTACATAATCTATTACAACTGCCCCGGGGATGCCGCTCCACATATGGGGAGAGTAGCCATCTTGCTGCATCATCATCATCCCGGAGGTCTGCAAGCAGCACCGGTATTGTTACCAGGAACCGTAGGTGGCGTCACGAGACATTATACTCCATTTAATAAACATTTACCTTTTTCAGCGACCACCAGGGCCGCGGGACTAGAAGATCATCAAAAAGTTAATTTATTTCAGTAATTCAATACATAAAAGTTAAACACATATTATGTTGTCACGCTTGGGAGGTAAGGGAATCCAGTAACAGGTAGGTGTAATGCGCGAAGGGATCAGGAGGAGCTAATCTGACCCTTACCCTGGCTAGCTCTGATCTCGGAGGTACCTCTGATGGTGAAGAGGTCCGAGTCTCCGCCCTATTCTCTGGCTCCTGATTAGCCCTAGGCTGAGGGCCACTACCTCCACCCACGGATCCGGGATCACAGCCAAGGAAACACTTCAGCCCGTAGCTAAGCAACAGCACCAAGACCTAGAGCAAATAATTCTATAAATGGCGTCTGACAGAGGAGAGGGAAGGCTATTTAAAGCCAGGGAGAGGGAATTCCAGGTGAGTCACACATTAAACCCTCAACCAGCAGCTGAACATAATAGTGAATGCAGTTCTGGAGCACAACACAGGAGGCAAAGACCTTCACAACTATCAACCATGCAGCTCTTAAAGACAAACAAGATACACAGCAGCACCCAGCAATGTCAGCGCCATCTAAGCGCATGACAAATATATAGTCATTACACACAGAGGGATCTATTTCATGTGTTTATTTATATCAATGTTGATGATTATGGCTTACAGCCAAAGAAAACCCAAAGGTCATTATCTCAGAAAATGTTCATATTTCTAAGGCTGCATACTCACAATCTGAAATAGCAGCATTTTGGATACTGTGCTCCAAAACGCTGCGTTGTACAGTGCCAGCATAGTGGATGGGATTTCCAAGAAATCCAATGCTCACTGTGCTTCTCCCCTCCGCCGCGTGATTTCACCTGCGGTGCGGGTTTCTGGACTTCCGCATCTCGGAAGAGATCACAATCAGGTGCATGCAGGGAGAAGCCACCCAGCAACCACCGCAGATGGTGAAGACACGGCGACTGCGGTTCACCCGCATGTTCCCGCAGATCCGGAGCCACTGCGTCCAACATACAGCACCTCCGGATCTTATGCACACAGCCTAAGTACGATTAGTTTCTGCCTTCTCCAGGTGCAAGCCAGATGGGAAACAGAATACTTCTTCCAGAAGCCGACACAGTGGTGAGTTGGCTATTTCAATACATTGCTTCATTCACATAAGAACAGTGCCAGTAACCATCATGTTTGAGTCTCTGTGCTGTACAGAAGATAAGATGAAGCATGGTGCCTGCTGTATTCTTTTCACCAATGTTATGTCATCCTTATCTGTGATTACTATGGACCAGGTGAGGAGTGCAACACGACTGGCATGAAGGTACCTAAAGAAATGGCACCAGCACATGCTCATTCAGATCTCTCGGTTTAATGTAGCGTGCCGTGTTGCGCCAATCACAGCACTCAAAGTGAGACCGAGTCTACAAAAAGGGCCTGTGGTGTAGAATTAGGAGGAGCAAGACAAAGAGTGGGCAATGAGGAGTTGTTCCTGTCGAGCCCAGGCTTTGGGGTACTTGGGTATCAGGCTCCAGGGGTAGTGTTGCTGTGTCACGGGGAATGGTGGCTGCTCCTGATCCCGTGTCCTAGTCCTAACTTCAAAAAGAGGGATGTATTTACAGGGGAATTTATTTACAGTTTGTCGTGACGCCACCTGTAGTATCTGGCGATGGGTCACCAGCGCCGCCACAGTCCACCGGAGGTAGATGGTAATGCGGCTAGTTGGCAAAGTCCTCTACAGGTAGGGCTGGACCTCCGGGGCAGCGTTCCTGGAAAGGGAACAAGTTCATGCAAAAAGGAAACACAGGCAGAGGCACAGTCACTTTGTCCCGGGTACTTTACTATCAGTTGTTGCAACATCGGTTACAGTTCACAGTTCAGCACTTTAGATGTTACAAGAACAGGTAGCTTAACGGGTGGCTGCAACTGGATCCCAGGTGGTATGGTGGAACCCTTGGTGTACCATGGTTAACTAACCTGTGTCCGTTCTTCCCTGCTTTGTATTGATCTATACCCAGTAGCTCCGTGTAGGTAGTACCGGGAGTCCCCTCCCTCATTGGTGAGGAAGCAGGCAGACCTCTCCGATGGCAGGGTGCTGCGACTGATGAACAAGCCACAGCAGCCGGTTGCCGACTGCAAGCTGGACTTGGCCAGTTCCTAGGGCCCAGCGTTCGCTTGGTTGGACTGGAGTATCCCTGGATTATGGACGCTCCACGCTGAGGATCTCCCTTTCTCTCTAGGGCCCGTACTTCTCTTGTCGGCCGCCCTCTTTCAGGATCTCCTCAAGGCCCCTTCTTCTTTCCTCCGGTGCGGCTTGTAACCGACCCGGTGTGACCTTCCGCCTCGTTCCACTTAGCTAGAGCCTCTCTAGAACCTCTCCTCTTCCTCCATTCTCGGTCAGAGACCAGAGGGCAAAGACCTCCTTTATCCCCCTAGAGGTGAATTTATTCCCTCCCGGGGTAACCTCCCACCCTCTATACTAATGTGGGAGTGCTGGGAATGGGTCCCTCCCACCATCCTAGGGTCCACCTGCAGCTGGAGCATTTACTTCTCTTTTATGGGTGTAATACTCCTCTGTGACGACTGCATTGGCGGGGCACCACATTCCCATTATTAATTCGGCCAGACCTTCTGGGTCTATGATTAATGGTATTTTATGTTATATGAATTGTATTATATTGCTGTGCTATATTAATAATGTTTGCAAATGTTTAATTATGCTGCTAGAGATTGTGTAACTATGACTTAGTTAGTCGAGGACGACCAAGGTTGAAGAGAGGAGGAGATGTAAGAGAGTTTAGGGTTCTGCTCTTCCCCCTCTGTGATGACAAGAATGGTGTATACATGAAGGTGTTGGACTATTATGCATTTGTATATAAAGACTTGCTAAGAGTTTATGGCCGTCTAGTGGCCTAGGTGAAGACAGCTCTCCAGTCACTGTGAGTTATGGGTGTTATTGTTATTAGGTTATACCCCTTATGAGTAGGACCTAGCCAATAAAAATGGCCTATGGTGTAGATTTAGGAGGAGAGTTCCCCAGTGTATAGCAAGGCAAAAAGTGGGTGATGAGTTGTTTCCATTATTAACTCGGCCAGACCTTCTGTGTCACCCCATGATCAGAGTACAGGAGCATGGTGTGTGCATGTGTAACCTTTCCCTCGTGGATACAATACCGCGGCCTTGAGGAGGCCTTCCAAGGAAGCAGCTGACTCTCACTGTACCATTCACAGGGTATTCCAGCATAGATTCAGGTGAACGGGTCGTCACAGTGCAAACAGCGAAGGATCTTTTGTCTAATGGTGGCCCTGATTGTTCTTCTGGACAGATCCCTGTGGGTGGGATGGGGCTGGAGTCACGGGAGACTACATGATTTTACAGTGTGTTACTGTGATGATGGATTGAGACGACAAGAGTCTACCAGGACAACATGACAATGGGTACAAGCGAGTCGCTAATTATAACCAAAAACTTTAACCTTTTTCCCCCTCCCCCCCCATCAGGTGTCTGATTCCCCGGTAAATAACGAGGCTGCACAATAAAATGGATTTAAATGGCCACAGCAGCCTTTATTAAAACAAACATAAATTTAATGTTTTTGAAACAACAATACAAGTCCCCAGGGGATGGTCCTCAAAGCCTCAAATCTCTATTAATACCCCAAAAATTGTTGAACAACCGTAGGTTGGACCTTTTCAATTACCTCTAGCCGTGTTGCACCAGCTCAGAGGCACCAGATCACAACCTCTCCTCAAATCTCCCGAACCACGGCCCATCCGGGCCTTCCACCAGAAATCCGCCACATGTCCGCACATGTGCACTTGAGGGGTCCAGAACCTTCTCAGTTCCCCCCTATTGCTCCACCACTAGCCATCGTCCACCAACTTCGAGGACCCTCCCCCTGCCATCAACCTAAATGTTTTGACTCCTCAAACATTTTGGTCCCTCCATAACTTGATGGCTGTCTCAATCCCTTCCTGTATAACCAAATTCCACATATCCAGTCCAATGGCGTTAAGATGAACCCCATCCCGTCTCCAAAAATCGCCCTCACCCGCCTCAAGGTTATGGTGCCGTAATGCCACTGCCCCGTTCCTAGAATCGGCCCACCGCTCTATTGACTTTTATCTGAGCCTTATTTATGCCGTCCACAGACCTTGCGTCACGCCAAACTTTCTTCGGCACAATATCCGACCACACTGTTATGACATTGGGGAACATAGACCACAACCTTAACAAGTCGAACTTAATGTCTTTGATCAACTCTCGAAATGGCCTTCTACCCAAATCATTTCCCCCTAAATGAATCACAACAATGTTCGGAGCTCTATCTAACCTCCCGAAACAGTGGAACTCGGGGAGAAATTGGCTCCATAACATACCCCTTTTTCCAATCCAACGAATCACCGCCTGTGACCTCTCAAAACCCAATTGCCTACCATTTGGCCGAACCGCCGCACGCAATGCCGCCCAAAATACAAAGGAATGGCCCATGATCCAAACCAAAAGTGGGGTGACGCCTGCGAAAACATAAGAAGAATGGCAAAACCAAGCAGAGTGTTACAACCACAATATCAAAAGCAATACTCTAAACCTAATCCCCACTGCATACTATTTTTCCTCCCCCCCTACTATTAAACACGTTATAATCTATTAGGGCGCACATAAGACTTAAATCTGGCTGACTCCCATCTCCCAATTCTCTTGATGACCTCTTCATTAAGTCCACGCCTCGCCGCTTCCGTGGCCGCCCCTATTCTAAACGAATGACCACTATAGTCCTTAGAGGACAAACCCGCCATCTGTATACAACGTTTAAAGATGGCTAAAAACTGAAATTGTGAAAGAGACGAGCCATCAGCGTGCGCCAATAAAGGATTATCCATATTATCCCCTGGTGTCCAACTGTCCTGAAGACATTGGACTGGGCACATAGTCGACCCGGGGACTGCAAATAGCACAACTGTAAAACCTTTTCCCATTTTGTCTGTTTTGGAAGACCGAAGAAACAACTCAATTCTGTCCTGGTAAAGTGTCACATCCTTCTTTTTTAAACCGTCCTTTTTAACTCTAGATGACGAAACCAACTCGCCTAAACGGAAGGCCCCAAAAAAGGCTAATGAAAAGGCTAGCTTAAATAAGCGAAGTTCTGACAGTGAACCGCAAATTTTGTGCAATTGCACCTCCAAAAGCAGCAACATGTCATAAGACACAGGTCATCTAGTGTCGTGAGGTCGCCAACCTTTCCTCCATCCTTTTAAAGCTTGCAATACTAAAAATGACTTTGTTATATCTTGCAAACCCCGAACTTTAAAACCAAATGCTAAACCTGCAACCAACCGATTAACCATTGGAACTGACCAACCGTTCTCCCAAACATGACCTATCAATAAAAGCAAGGAACCTTCGTCAACTACCGATGACCCTAATGTCCCTTTCCAATTCTCCCAAACTCCCCAAGCCTTAGAATAGGCAGACCAAGTACTACTGGTTAGGGAGGATGAAATCAGATTCCTTGCTGCTCGAAGGGCAGTTCCCACAGTTCCGCAGGCCATTCCCGCGCCAACCTCTCCGCTGTGGGAGGCCAATCCTGAAAATTATCCCCCTGCAAACAAGAAAGAGCATGAACTGTGGGATTGTGAAATTGTGTATTAAGCTCTGCCACTACCCACGTTTCCTGCTAAGCATAACAAAACTAGCCGTTGCAGTACCCTAACCACTGGGGGGGAAGCCGAGGTTAGTGAATTTATAGCATTTACTACTCCTTCGTTGCTGCTGGAAAACTTCAGTTTTTTATTCTTGAACCTGTCGCCCCAGAGGGTCAATGAGACCGCTATGGAGAACAGTTCGATTAAAATTGTTGATGCATTTAAACCTCCAAAACGCCATTTTTTCGGCCACTCACCAGAGGACCATTCGTTCCGGTAGGAAATAGCAAAACCGATTTTGCAGTCAGCGTTCACAAACAAACCTAAGTGCGTCAACGAAACTATGGGATCCATCCACAAAGACTTACCATTGTAAGCCGATAAAAACTCCGCCCAGACATGCAGGTCATCCCTAAGCTCCTTTCGTAACCTGATGAAATGATGCGGGGCTTTTATACCTGCCGTCGCTAAAGACGGCTGTCTGCAAAAAACTCTGCCCATAGGCGTAATGCGGCAAGCAAAATTCAGCTTGCCCAGTAATGATTGGAGTTCCCTCAATGTCATTTTACGCCTGTCTCCGGCCGCCTCACTAGGGATAGTAAATCTATTAGCTTGTCCTCCGGTAACCTACATTCCATAGCGTCTGTGTCGATTATAATTCCTAAAAAACTCAACACCGACACTGGACCTTCAGTTTTATCAGGCGCAAGGGGAATACCGAACTTTTTTGCCACAGTCTCCATTGTATGCAATAACAACGAGCACTGGGAAGACTCCGGGGGTCCTATACACAAAAAATCGTCTAGGTAATGAATTATGGAATTCACACCCGAGACGTCCTTCACAACCCATTCTACAAAAGTGCTGAAAGTTTCAAAGTAAGCACATGAGAGGGAACACCCCATAGGGAGACAACGATCAATGAAAAAACCGCCATCCCAATAGCAGCCGAATAAGTGTAAAGAATCCGGGTGGACCGGCAGTAACCTAAATGCGGCCTCGACATCAGTTTTTGCTAGCAATGTGCCCTTACCGAAAGATCTTACCCAATTAATGGCTGTGTCAAAAGAGGTATAAACCACCAAGCAGAGGTCCGGATCAATGCCATCATTGACCGACCTCCCTTTGGGAAAGGAGAGGTGGTGTATTAAACGATACTTGTTGGGCTCTTTTTTGGGCACCACTCCCAATGGCGAAACTCGCAAATTGGGTAACGGTGCTACTGCAAATGGGCCATCCATTCGGCCTAGCGAAACCTCCTTGGACAATTTGTCTGATACAACGTTTGGAAACTGTAAAGCTGATTTCAGGTTCTTTAACGATGAATTAACCTGATCCTCAATGAACGGAATCTTAAAACCAAACCTAAAGCCGTCCTCTAACAAAACCGCGGCGCCTCTATCGGGGTACCTATTTATGAAGTGCAGCATCTCTTCCAGACGAACCGGAGTCATTCCTTTTTTTGGCTGTATCACCTCCTCTCTGTTTACCTCCCCTTAAACATCTTGATGCACTGTGACTTCCCCCACAAGTGGAGCACTCGTGCTTGTATTTGCACTTGGCTCCAAAACGGCAAGCTGCCTCATTGAATAGGAAGCATAACCCTCTCTGCATGACGGATGAATGGGCCGACTGGTAGCTGAAAAGCTCCCTGGAAAGGACTGACTACCTTGGCTTATTCTAGATGGGGCTGACACCCTCATCCATAAACTGATGTCTTTATGGTCCCAACGGATGCTGGGACGCACGGCTTTTCTCTGATGAAACTGTTCGTCGTACCTCAACCAGCCCTGGCCTCCGTAAACCCTGTAAGCTTCCCCAATGATGTCTAAGTAACAAAACAAGGCCGAGCAGTTTTCAGGCGATTTTTCGCCTACAATACTAGCCAGAATTGTAAACGCCTGCAGCCAATTAGAGAATGTCCTTGGAATCAGACGGTAACGCCTCTTCTCCTCATCTTCCTTTTTACTATCGTCCTTTTTTAGCTTATCAAGATTAAAACGCTCCAATGGCAAAAGGGAAAAAATATCTACGTATTCGTTCTTCCAGATGTGCTCGCGCACCTCTTGTTTGACATGAGCTCCTAAGGGGCCCTCAAAACACACGTATACATCTCTTTTTGCTGCATCATCTAGCCGCACCACGTCTTCAGTGGCGCTATCCGCCTGCCCTGTAGTTGGTAAAGTGACAGGTGATTCACTATTAAGCATCCCTTGCTGCAAACCATCAGACCTGGCTGCAGGGGGTCCCGAGACCCCCGGTGAAGGCAACAAGTTATTTAACCCTTGTAAAGGCGTAGTTGCATTACCTGTCCATGCTGCAGTAGGGGAGCCCCTATTCTGACCGTCCAATGAACCTACTGACCCCAACCATGTGGCTAATGTGTGAAGGCCCTGCATAAATACCTCAGCCCCCCCAACAGCACCACCCCCGACATTAGTACCCCCTAACGTAACTACAGGGGTTACAAAGGGGGAAAATTATGTGACAAGTGTGGGTTCTCACCTGGCTGCCTGAGTGCTGTGTCCCCAGCAGCCGAACATCCTGGTCCTTGATCGTTCCTTGCCCCTGACATGGAGGATGGGGCCGGTGTCATCTGTGGCATCATTGGATCGTGTCCCTGCGCTGATGTGGAGTCATCCTGAAGGTGCAGGGAATGTTGCGCTTGTGAAGGGGCGACATTGCCTTGAACAAGCGCCTGCTGACCTGGATGATTCTGTAGAACGGCGTTCCCGGTGGGCGCCGCCATATTGGGGGCGGAGCTTGTGGTCAGGTGACCGGCGCTTCCTGCGCCGTCACCGGAAGGGGCGCCGCCATTGTGGAGGTGGAGGGGGCGGAGCCACGCGGAGAGCGTCGGCTCCGAGAGCGGGGCTGAGAGATCTGGGCCTGGGACCTCCGATGTCCCTCTGCCTGATTGCGCAGAGCTGATCCCCTGGAAGGATGGGGATCAGCCGTTACCAGAGGCCGGGCGGACGCTGCCATCGGTGCTGGGAGGGAGGCCGACACCTCCCTCAGTTGCGGGTCCCGCCTTGGCTGAGGATTCCTCCCAGCACGTGTGGCTCTTGAGGCTGCGGGCCTGGCTGCATCACGCGCTGGAGGTTCCCTGGAGGGGCTCCTAATACGGCGCCGGACCCGAGGGGTCGCCTCTGGACTTAGGCGCACCGGAGGCTGGGTCCTCCGTGACCGGCGAAGTTCAGGAGGTGGCTGGTGTGCCACATTCCCAGACCCCTGGAGGAAGCTTTGGACAGAAGATTGAAGCCAATCCTGTCCCATGATGCCTGCAGCATTCCTCAGCTGCTGCAGCACCTCGTCTACAGAATCCATGCTAGAGGTAAGCAAAAGGCCACAGATGAGTTCAGAGCTTGCTTGTGAAAGTCCTCTCTCTATTGCTGATATGGCCCCCTCCTTCTAACGGACCCCTTTTTATACCTCTTAGAAACCCCTCCCCAACCCCTTAGCATGTCACCAAACAAACTTAAATTCCTCCACACCTCCTCTAAACCCATTAACCCCGTAACTCCCTGTATTTTTCAGCTCCTCCATATTACTCCCGCTTTAACCCTGTCATGCAGGCCTCCCTTCCAAGGCTAAAGCCCCCCAGTACGGCCTCACTGGAGCAGTCTGTGCTAAATTGCATGAACACGTGTAACCCCAAAAGGGTGACATTTAACAGTGAAGTCCATGTTATAAGTGAGACTTGGGAGTAAGAGAACTGTTGTCAAGTATAATTGTCCTGGGTCTACTTTGGCCCTCGCTGAGGCAACTCTGGATGGGACTTTTGCACTGGGGATATGACCAGGGTGTGTGCTGCAAAATCAAACCTCCTCCCCACCCGCCTCGAGTACTACTCCCTCTGAGGCCTGGCGCCGCTGGTCCGCCAACCCTATATGCAGATGTGGCGCCCCGCAACGAGTGCGTCACAAGAAGGTATTGCATCCCTGACAGAAGATGTAATATCTTCCGTCTCAGTGATGACATGGTTAAACCCAGAGCTCCATACACCACATGCAACACTTAGAGATAGAGGGCCAATCAGGTCCTGGTGGGAGGAGTGTAGGTGTAGTGTGTAGGAGAAGTCAGGAAAGGAGGGAGTAGTAGGAGTTGGAGTTGGAACGTAGGAGAAGAAGGAGCAGGATCTGCACAGTTAAGCGGTGACCCAGACCGGAACACGGGCAATACCGAGCGGGTTCAAACATACCTGTGCCCAACCACTGGACCACCGGTTCCGAGGCAAGCAGACGTTTATTCCTGTTCTGCAGAAAACCGGAGTGAAGGAACGGCTTCTTAGAAGCACCTCACTGCAGCTGCAATTCAGCCGTCTTGCCAGTGAGAACCCACCATAATGAAACAAGCCCCCTCCAACCGGGTAATTACACCGGCAGGGAATCTTAAAGAAGCCTCCCTGGTACCTCGAACTGGCGCACTAAGGCGACATTGGCAACTAGAAAAGACAGTTAGATACAGAGGAACACCGTGGAGCTCTGGACTGGACTAAAACTAGTCAACGCTGGGACCACCCGGTCCGTTACTCAAGACTGTACACCGGGGGGCGTGGCTAAGGCAGCAGAGGGAGCAGACGTGCTGTGCGCACAGAGGCGCCATTCTTTTACCAGATCCACCTCGTGGGTCTCCCTGCCCCAGGTATTGCATCAACGGCGGTAGAGACAGAGAGCCCTGGGAGACAGCAGACGGTGCAAAACACAGCATACACCCCCGGAGAGAGGCGACAGAGGAGACAAGGTACAGGAGAGGAGGTGGCAGAGAGAAGAGGGAGACTGGAGGAGATCTGCCAGGAGGGACACCCCAGGAAGCAGCAGGAGAGCGGCACTGTTTGTTGCAGAAGGTGGTGTGGTGCCAGGTGGAGAAGGGAGACAATAAGACTCAACCCAGTAAAAGCACTCTCGTGGAGCCACCAGTGAGATTTCATCAAAGCACCTCCACGCAGCTGTACAGCACCCAGTAATAGAGCCCCACTGAGAGGCATATCGCCCCAGCAGAGCACGGAAAATACGGCTACATACAATAAAGAGGGGAAGGAATGAACCAAGAGACATTTTGGGGCCCCATTTTGGAGGTGAATGTACAAATCACCCTACCCTGTAGCTCTCTCACTAGAGACAGTCTGCATCTTTACCGAACAAAAAACAAGCAGAATAGAGGCGCCACCTGGTGGTCACTCTGAGATTTTATCTAACACCTTATTTGTAATCTAAGCCTGCCACCTTGAGTCCATTGTGAGATATTACACCTAGTGGAACCTCTCTCCATCCAGAAAAGATAATAGACAGTCTGCAGACGCCATCTAGTGGCTCTTTGGTAGTACTGTCAGTACTTAACTTTAAAGCGAACCTGTCACCCCCCCCCCCGGGCATCAAAAGCTATAATAGCCACCTTCTGCAGCACTAAGGCTGCATTCTGAGAAGGTGGCTATAGGCTTTTGATGCCCTTTATAGTATGAAATATTAAGTTAGGTAAATGCTCACTCTTCTGAAGACCGAAGACCGGGAGGTGGGGTTTCACGCTCCTCCGGCCCGCCCCCTCTTGTCAGTCATTGTGCGCGCCTGCTGCTGCCTCCCCTCAGTGTGTACAATGAACGCGCGTCTCCGTTCTCATGCACGGAGCCGCGCATGCGCTGTGCGCCCGGTGTCGACTTCCTGGACACCGGGCGCACAGCGCATGCGCGGCTCCATACAGGAGAATGGAGACGCGCGTTCATTTTCCACACTGAGGGGAGGCAGCAGCAGGCGCGCACCATGATTGACAAGAGGGGGCGGGCCGGAGGAGCGTGAAACCCCACCTCCCGGTCTTCGGTCTTCAGAAGAGTGAGCATTTACCTAACTTAATATTTCATACTATAAAGGGCATCAAAAGCCTATAGCCACCTTCTCAGAATGCAGCCTTAGTGCTGCAGAAGGTGGCTATTATAGCTTTTGATGCCCGGGGGGGGTGACAGGTTCGCTTTAAGCCTATAACAAACTGCAAAATGCCCTTTTCCTTAAAGAAAGCATATAAAAAATTAATATGATGTATTAATTGAACTATAAACTTCGAGTGGTGATAAATCAATGCCCCATCAATATTACTTAACAGGGGGCGTGGCCTGGCTCCTCATGGTGGAGGTCGCATGATTTAGGAGCTCCCGGTCCCCAGGGCTATAAAGCGGCTAAAATAACCTCCACACCGGCTATATTGCGGCGAAAGTCCACCACCAGACGTCCCTCCCGACGCTCAGCTGATGGGGAAGGTGAGGAACTCACAATCTCTGCTCCTGAAGCAGGTGTCGGATTACTTCCCTCCCGGCCGCCAGGACTCGGCTCCCCTTGCAAATATGTCACCTCCCTCACCACGCGCTGCCCGCGCTTCCCGTCGAGATCAGCAATCCCAGGAGGTCTCTACGGCCTCTCTCCCCCCGGAGACCCCGGTTACGCTGTCTCTTATGAAAGCTCTCCTGTCGGAACTACGTTCCTCTTTACAGGAGGATATGAAAGCTATGGTGTCCGACCTGCGGGGAGAGGTGATTGAGCTGGGAGGGCGGACAGACCACCTGGAGACGAAGGTGACGGAACTAATCCACTCACACAACGATCTCTTGGACAACCATGATCTGCTACATCAAGCGATGAAGACGGTACAAGCAAAGCAAGCTGACCTGGAAGACCGGAGCAGACGCAACAATGTCCGACTTAGAGGGATCCCAGAGTCGATCCCTGATGAGGCTCTCAGACACTTCCTCCAGGACTTCATGCATGAGGTCCTCCCATCTTTGGAACAAAGAGACCTCAAAATTGATCGCATTCATAGAGTGCCCAAACCATCTGGCATCCCCTCACATCTCCCAAGAGATGTCCTCGGAAGGATACATTTTTTCGAGGCAGAGGAAGACTTCCTTAGGATACTGAGAGGGTCTCCCTCCCTCTCCGAAAGATTCGCAACGCTTCAGGTGTTTCCCGACCTTTCACCGGCAACTCTCGCTATGCGTAGGGCTTTTAAACCCTATACATCTATCCTGCGAGAGAAGGAGATCGCCTATCGCTGGGGTCATCCCACGCGCCTAATCGTGAGAAAAGATGGCACTACACATTTGTGCCTCGCTCCTCCTCAGGCAGCACAACTACTAAGATCCTGGAATCTCCTCTCCACTCCTGTTTCCCCGACGTCTCAACGCCCCCAAGAAGATCGCCCCGCCAAGCGACCCCCTCGCGGCAGGAGGATCGATCCGGAATGCAGGGTCGTCTGAACTACTCACAGCCGGGAGAAATCTCCTGCATTTTTCTTTCTTAGCTCACCTCGCTGAGGTGACGGCCCTGGGGTCCACTTTCCTGGACTCCTTTACACAGCTCCCAGGCGATACCTGGGAACGTAGCCCCGGGTGAGCCAACTTCCTTCTTTTTGATCTCGCTCTGGAAATTTTCTTTTTTGTTTTTTCTTTTCTCCTGTTTTTTCTTTCTTTTCCCCTATTGACCCGAACTTTGTCTGACTGACTTCTTGGTATTTTTCTTTCCTAGAACACCCACATGGAGTTACGTTTTACTCTACCCTTCAGGGGTGTATGTCTAATTTTTCCCTTGTTTTTCTTACCTACCTTGTTCTGTGTCGCGCCTGCGCCCTCCCTAGTGCGAGCATCTGCGACCCAGTGTTTGTTTGTTAGTTGTTATTTCCCTACATATTTCTCCCTTTTTACTTATTGCAGCCTTCATTATTTATATTGTTTTGAATTATTGCACGAGTTATTAATATTTCTTCAATTTTTGCCATGCCTATTACATGTTTAGCCTTAAATGTGAACGGTCTGAACTCACCGCAGTTGGCCCTATAGATCACAGAATTAGTCTTTATGCGGACGATGTCCTCCTTACCTGTGTGGACCCCTCGCGCTCCCTCCCGGCTATACTCTCAGTCCTTTCTGACTTCTCTGATGCCTCTTACTATAAACTTAATCTGACTACATCCTCAATTTTCCCTGTTAATCTCTCTTCTGACTACCAACGCTCACTTTCTAATCTATTCCCCTTTATCTGGTCCCCAAACGGCTTAAGTATCTGGGCATCCATATCACCCATATGCGACGACTTGTCAGAGCTAACTGCGATGTCTTGATTTCCTCAATACGCTCCCTTACAGGGGAATATTCATCATACCAGCTCTCATGGGTAGCGCGCATCCAAACGGTGAAAATGATGTTACTCCCCAAGATATTATACATCCTCCGCTGTATACCTCTTATATTCCCTAAGAAAATTCTAACTGCACTCCAGGCCCTCCTGAATCGCTTTATCTGGAGCAATAAGCCGCACCGAGTGGCTTTGCCCACTATGACCCTGCCATCTAATAAGGGGGGATTTGGAGTACCAGACCTGCTGACATATTACTTGGCCATAACTTTGGATGTAGCAAAGATTTGGTGGACAGAGTCCCCTCCTATGCTCTGGCTACAAATTGAGGCTTATCATGCCCCAGCGGGAAGCACTAGACTTTTACTGGAGATGGCGCTATTGACTTCGTGTGCTCCACCTCTGGCCTTGCAATCCATGCGAACCCTCTTAACAATATGGTCTAGATCTGCTAAACCGTATCTCTCATTCCTATTCAGATATGTGACCCTTCGTGCTGTTGCTACACTCATGGGGGACATCTCTTTTGCGCAGTGGGGAGAACCGCCTGTTCTTTTACTAACTAAACTCCTAGACCAGGGCCACCTGGTAACGTTTGACACCCTACGATCCACTCTCTCTCTCCCTCCCTCGTCTTTCTTTACCTACCTACGCCTGCAACATTTCCTTCTTTCTATTTCCATCCCAGAATGTAATCTCTCAGAGATCTCCCTACCACTACAAGCATTTTTTAAACAAACTGCCCATGTCAATAGGGGGGTTTCCATAATTTATTGTGCCATTCAATCTCTTAAAACGCTAACGAAACTGCCATATATGATCAGATGGGAGTCCAGATTAGGATTTACTGCGTCTCTGGAGCAGTGGCAAACGGCCTCGGCACACGCGGCCCAGTTCTCACGCTGCCTCACCCATCTAGAACAATCAAAGAAGCTCATGTATAACTGGTACTTGACCCCGACACAACTAGCTAGATTTGGATCCACAGATCCTGCTCCTTCCCCCTTCTGTTGGAGGGGGTGCCCTGAACACGGATCGGAGGTGCATATATGGTGGTCTTGCCCTGGAGTTGGAAGATACTGGGCAGAGGTTGAGACCCTTCTCTCCACCTTAACTGGTCTGCCCATTGATCTCGGGGCCCCTCTGGCCCTACTGGGACTAAATTTGGAATCCTTCCCCTCGCCCCTAAGACCCATAATCACCAATGTGCTGATTGCTGCGCGTTTGGTCTTGGCGGCACACTGGAAGTCCCCGTCTCCTCCCCTTATCACTGAAGTAATTTCCCGTCTCAACCTTCATTGCACATACGAGCTCATGATTGCCCATGACCTACCCCAGAGCACTAAAATCCGTAACTGGTGGGATCCCTGGCTCTCGTCACGATACAATGCAGTAGCGCCATTACCCTGATAACATAGGATGATACTTATGATGATTATGAGAACTGTTCACATACTACTTGCTGTTTATGATGTCAAAGTTGAATTTATCTGAAGATCTGTTTGTTTAGGTGCACGATTCTTCCACATAGGCTGCCGACTGATTCCCTCTCTTACCCCTCCTCCCTCCTTTTTCTCCTCCCCATTCCTTGACATATTTGCTGGGAACTTGTTCCTGTTCCTCTGTTTTTTTTGTTTTTATTTTATCCTCTTGTTCTTTTCCTCCCTGTTAACATTGAATTCATGTTATCATGCCTGTTCTTTTATATATTCATGTATACATGTGAAAATAATTCAATAAAAAACAACTGGTTCAAAAAAAAAAAAAGACTGTACACCGCAACCGATACAGTAAAGACCCGTTACGTTACAGAGTAACCTGGTGTCCGTGCTTTCCTTCAGAACTGTTATTTATCTTGCTTAACAAACAGCAGAGCTGCCGTATTCCATCCAGTGCAGCTCCTGGCCCCGGAGACTCCTGCTCATCCTGTGGGGAGCATCCAATCTAGCTGCCGCACATCCCCCGGAGGCCCAAGCAGCGCCAGTGCCATCACCGGATTCCCACAGGTGGCGTCACGACAAACAAGAATCATCCCCATCCTAATATCCCCTTTGATCTGACCACTGGGCCCCACAGTCTCAGGAGCGGAACCGTGACAAGTGCTGCATTGCCTGAGACGTGAGCATCCGGCAACGGTGAGTTACAGATACCGGGGAAAATTATGTGGGCCCCTGCAACCAGGTGGCCACAAGAGGGAAGTGCAGCCAAGTAAGCAAGGTGGTTGAAAACACACCCACACCGCACAAACACCGACCCTACGCCTAGGACTCTAGGCTGGACAAGGGGTGGCGGGTGTAGCAAGGTGGGTGGAACGTAGGTGGATACTGACAAAGTGGGTGGAGAGACCAACACAATAAAAACCCAGGAACACAGGGGTAGAGCAGTAGGAGGAGTAGCAGAGCAGAGGAGAAGAAGTCGTCAGAACAGTGGGGAAGAAAGTCAGAACAGAAGTTGAGAGAGACTTCCCAGGAGGTTTCGGGTTCCCTGGAGGTGCAGAATCCTGAGAAGCACAGACACTAGGAGAGAAAGCCCGCTTCATAGCCTGGAGGCGACGGGAAGGAGAAAGAGACTGAGAGACACCCCACAGCAGAAGGAGAGTGGGAGGACAAGGGCCCGGCAGCCGCACACATCTTAGCTGGCCGGAGGCACCCTTAGAAACAGTGACTGACAGAAGGAGCCTGGTTCCCGAGTAACGAAGTGAAGACCCAAGTAAACTTATGTTATTGTTATGTTATGCATAAAAATATTTTGAGCTTACAGGAGGTGTCAACGTGTGGACACATTGGTTTAGCTCCGGGAGAATGTGGCGCCCCTGCGACCAGGTGGCTACAAGAGAGAAGTGCAGCCAAGTAAGCAAGGTGGTTGAAAACACACCCACACCGCACAAACACTGACCCTACACCTAGGGCTCTAGGTTGGGCAAGGGGTGGCAAGTGTAGCAAAGTGGGTGGAAACGTAAGGTGGACACTGACAAAGTGGGTGGAGAGACCAACACAATTAAAACCCAGGAACACACAGGGGTAGAGCAGTAGGAGGAGTAGCAGAGGAGAAGAAGAAGTCAGAATAGTGAGAAAGAAAGTGAGAACAGAAGTTGAGGGAGTCTTCCCAGGAGGTTTCGGGTTCCCTGGAGACGCAGAATCCAGAGAGAAAGCCCACTCCATAGCCTGGAGGCTACAGGAAGGAGAAAGAGACTGAGAGACACCCCACAGCAGAAGGAGAGTGGGAGGACAAGGGTCCGGCAGCCGCACACACCTTAGCTGGCCGGAGGCACCCTTAGAAACAGTGACTGACAGAAGGAGCCTGGTGTGCCCAAATATCTGAACCTGGGACACTGGAGGGCTAGGCCATGACGAGAGAACCAGCTCTGAAGAGGTGACCAGGGATTCCAGACCCTAATCATGAGACACACCGGTGAGGGGCAGGAACTTTATGGGCTGCAGCCTAACTTTCCAGTATGGTCTGGGAACACAGTTGTCATACTAGGATTAGTGACCCTGACTGCAAGGGAAATACTTTCACCCATGAGTCCGCGACACTGAGAGAGGGGCCTGAAAGGACTTTCAGGGGGCAACACAGAAACGCTACCTGAGCTGCACAGTTTGAGTAACCCCGAGCAGTGTAAATTGTGTGAACTGCACTGAAAGAACTGTAAACTGTGAACTGTTGTCCTGGAAAGACCTAAAGTAAAGTACCCAGTAAGCTCATTACTGCCTGAGACTGTTTACTTCCAGCACCGTGTCCAGCACCAGGACAACCAGCACTGTGGAGAGCTGCAGCAGCAAAGTAAGTGACTTGTACCCAGCACAAACCCTCACTATGTCCCTCCACTACTACTACTCCTGCCCTGGGGACCCTCAGCCCTACCCAAGGAGGGCTTACCATCCACGCTGCCACAAGTCTTCGTCCCCAGCAGGAATACGGCAGCAGTGGTTCTACTAACCACATACCTTGGGTGGTGTCACAACAAATCCCCTGTAAATACACCCTTTTTGGACTGATCCCAGGCCACGGGACCGGGTCACGACCACCGTGATCCCAGACAGCATCGGCCTGGCTCTCGAGTACCCCACAGCCTGGGGGCGCATCAATGAGACCTGTGGTAGGGGGAAGCCACATACTATGGGAAGACACAATATCCAACCCTATGTCTTTCTAGGCCCGTGGGTCGCACTTTGCCCAGGTCTGCCCAATACTGTTCCTGGCCTCTTTTACATGTGGAGAGAATTCAGGATTCCACAGAGGACAATATAGAAGTGTCTGTGCTGTGTGCACGGCTCAATCAGCCCTTACCTAGTACAGTGATGGGTAACGTTGTCGGGGTCTGTCCACCAGCGCCGTAATACTTCGTATTATAGACACAGGAGTCGTTCTTCCCAGCATCTCTCAGGGTCCAGCATCCGCTGCTCGGGTCCAGGTGGAGTCTGGGCCCATAGCGATTGTCAATTCGGAGTTCCTGACACCACAGAGATATCAGATTGATTTTCTCCCCTCCACATGTTCTGGACAGCTCAAGGACGCCGTCTCTACGAGGACATTTCATGCTGCAGTCGGTGATGTCTGATCCCCTCCGCACATAGACGACTCCTGATGAGAGTGGTAGTACAGTCAGGATGATGAGGACTCCTGTGTAGATACAAGAGGCAGTGTAAAGTATGGCGAGGGCAGGCGCTTATAGCACTATTATTAGTAAGTTATATGGCGATATTCTGTGGGAATACTCTGCCCCTTTAATTTATGGGTGTGTGACCTATTATTCAACACTGAATACGGTATTACTCAGCACTGTATACAATATTACTGAGCACAGTATACAATATTACTAAGCACAGTATACAGTATTACTGAGCACTGTATACGGTATCACTGAGCACTGTATACGGTATCACTGAGCACTGTATACAATATTACTGAGCACAGTATACAGTATTACTAAGCACAGTATACAGTATTACTGAGCACTGTATATGGTATCACTGAGCACTGTATACGGTATCACTGAGCACTGTATACGATATTACTAAGCACAGTATACAGTATTACTGAGAACAGTATACAGTATTACTAAGCACAGTATACAGTATCACTGAGCACTGTATACGGTATCACTGAGCACTGTATACGGTATCACTGAGCACTGTATACGGTATCACTGAGCACTGTATACGATATTACTAAGCACAGTATACAGTATTACTGAGAACAGTATACAGTATTACTGAGCACTGTATACGGTATCACTGAGCACTGTATACGGTATCACTGAGCACTGTATACGATATTACTAAGCACAGTATACAGTATTACTGAGAACAGTATACAGTATTACTAAGCACAGTATACAGTATCACTGAGCACTGTATACGGTATCACTGAGCACTGTATACGGTATCACTGAGCACTGTATACGGTATCACTGAGCACTGTATACGATATTACTAAGCACAGTATACAGTATTACTGAGAACAGTATACAGTATTACTGAGCACTGTATACGGTATTACTGAGCACTGTATACGGTATTACTGAGCACTGTATACGGTATCACTGAGCACTGTATACAATATTACTGAGCACTGTATAAGGTATTACTGAGCACAGGATACAATATTACTAAGCACAGTATACGGCAATACTGAGCACAGTATACAATATTACTGAGCACTGTATACAATATTACTAATCACAGTATACGGTATTACTGAGCACAGGATACAATATTACTAAGCACTGTATACAAATTACTGAGCACAGTATACGGTATTACTGAGCACTGTATACAATATTACTGAGCACTGTATACGGTATTACTGAGCACTGTATACAATATTACTGAGCACTGTATACGGTATTACTAAGCACAGGATACAGTATTACTAAGCACAGTATACGGCAATACTGAGCACAGTATACAGTATTACTAAGCACAGTATACGGCAATACTGAGCACAGTATACAATATTACTAAGCACAGTATACGGCAATACTGAGCACTGTATACGGTATTACTGAGCACTGTATACGGAATTACTAAGCACAGTATATTGTATTTATGAGCACAGGATACAATATTACTCAGCACTGTATACGGTATTAATGAGCACATTATACGGTATTACTGAGCACTGTATACGGTATTACTAAGCACAGTATATGGTATTTATGAGCACAGGATACAATATTACTCAGCACTGTATACGGTATTAATGAGCACAGTATACGGTATTAATGAGCACAGTATACAGTATTAATGAGCACAGTATACAGTATTACTGAGCACTGTATACGGTATCACTGAGCACTGTATACGGTATTAATGATCCCTGTATACAATATTAATGAGCACTGTATACGGTATTACTAAGCACAGTATACAAAATTACTGAGCAGAGGATACAATATTACTAAGCACAGTATACAATATTACTGAACACCGTATACAGTATTAATGAGCACAGTATACGGCATTACTGAGCACTGTATACAATATTACTGAGCACAGTATACGATATTACTAAACACTGTATACAGTATTAATGAGCACAGTATATGATATTATCAGTACAGTATACAGTATTTATGAGCACTGTATTACAATATTACTGAGCACTGTATACAATATCACTGAGCACTGTATACGGTATCACTGAGCACAGTATACGGTATCACTGAGCACTGTATACGGTATCACTGAGCACAGTATACGGTATCACTGAGCACTGTATACGGTATCACTGGAGCACAGTATACGGTATCACTGAGCACAGTATACGGTATCACTGAGCACAGTATACGGTATCACTGAGCACTGTATACGGTATCACTGAGCACTGTATACGGTATCACTGAGCACAGTATACGGTATCACTGAGCACTGTATACGGTACCACTGAGCACTGTATACGGTATCACTGAGCACAGTATACGGTATCACTGAGCACAGTATATGGTATCACTGAGCACAGTATACGGTATCACTGAGCACTGTATACGGTATCACTGAGCACAGTATACGGTATCACTGAGCACAGTATACGGTATCACTGAGCACTGTATACGGTATCACTGAGCACTGTATACGGTATCACTGAGCACAGTATACGGTATCACTGAGCACTGTATACGGTACCACTGAGCACTGTATACGGTATCACTGAGGACAGTATACGGTATCACTGAGCACAGTATACGGTATCACTGAGCACAGTATACGGTATCACTGAGCACTGTATACGGTATCACTGAGCACAGTACACGGTATCACTGGAGCACTGTATACGGTATCACTGAGCACAGTATACGGTATCACTGAGCACTGTATACGGTATCACTGGAGCACTGTATACGGTATCACTGAGCACAGTATACGGTATCACTGGAGCACTGTATACGGTATCACTAAGCACTGTATACGGTATCACTGAGCACAGTATACGGTATCACAGAGCACTGTATTCGGTATCACTGAGCACAGTATACGGTATCACTGAGCACAGTATACGGTATCACTGAGCACTGTATACGGTATCACTGAGCACAGTATACGGTATCACTGAGCACTGTATACGGTATCACTGAGCACAGTATACGGTATCACTGAGCACAGTATACGGTATCACTGAGCACAGTATACGGTATCACTGAGCACTGTATACGGTATCACTGGAGCACTGTATACGGTATCTCTGAGCACTGTATACGGTATCACTGAGCACAGTATACGGTATCACTGAGCACTGTATACGGTATCACTGGAGCACTGTATATGGTATCTCTGAGCACTGTATACGGTATTACTGAGCACTGTATACGGTATCACTGAGCACTGTATACGGTATCACTGGAGCACTGTATACGGTATCTCTGAGCACTGTATACGGTATTACTGAGCACTGTATACGGTATCACTGAGCACTGTATACGGTATCACTGGAGCACTGTATATGGTATCTCTGAGCACTGTATACGGTATCACTGGAGCACTGTATATGGTATCTCTGAGCACTGTATACGGTATCACTGAGCACAGTATACGGTATCACTGAGCACTGTATACGGTATCACTGGAGCACTGTATATGGTATTACTGAGCACTGTATACGGTATCACTGAGCACTGTATACGGTATCACTGAGCACTGTATACGGTATCACTGAGGACAGTATACGGTATCACTGAGAACAGTATACGGTATCACTGAGCACAGTATACGGTATCACTGAGCACAGTATACGGTATCACTGAGCACTGTATACGGTATCACTGGAGCACTGTATACGGTATCTCTGAGCACTGTATACGGTATCACTGAGCACAGTATACGGTATCACTGAGCACTGTATACGGTATCACTGGAGCACTGTATATGGTATCTCTGAGCACTGTATACGGTATCACTGAGCACTGTATACGGTATCACTGAGGACAGTATACGGTATCACTGAGCACTGTATACGGTATCACTGAGCACAGTATACGGTATCACTGAGCACAGTATACGGTATCACTGAGCACTGTATACGGTATCACTGAGCACAGTATACGGTATCACTGGAGCACTGTATACGGTATCACTGAGCAGTGTATACGGTATCACTGAGCACAGTATACGGTATCACTGAGCAGTGTATACGGTATCACTGAGCACAGTATACGGTATCACTGAGCACAGTATTCGGTATCACTGAGCACAGTATACGGTATCACTGAGCACAGTATACGGTATCACTGAGCACAGTATACGGTATCACTGAGCACTGTATACGGTATCACTGAGCACAGTATACGGTATCACTGAGCACTGTATACGGTATCACTGAGCACTGTATACGGTATCACTGGAGCACTGTATACGGTATTACTGAGCACTGTATACGGTATCACTGAGCACAGTATACGTTATCACTGAGCACAGTATACGGTATCACTGAGCACTGTATACGGTATCACTGAGCACTGTATACGGTATCACTGAGCACAGTATACGGTATCACTGAGCACAGTATACGGTATCACTGAGCACAGTATACGGTATCACTGAGCACAGTATACGGTATCACTGAGCACAGTATACGGTATCACTGAGCACTGTATACGGTATCACTGGAGCACTGTATACGGTATCACTGAGCACTGTATACGGTATCACTGAGCACAGTATACGGTATCACTGAGCACTGTATACGGTATCACTGAGCACTGTATACGGTATCACTGAGCACTGTATACGGTATCACTGAGCACAGTATAAGGTATCACTGAGCACTGTATACGGTATCACTGAGCACAGTATACGGTATCACTGAGCACTGTATACGGTATCACTGAGCACTGTATACGGTATCACTGAGCACTGTATACGGTATCACTGGAGCACTGTATACGGTATCACTGAGCACTGTATACGGTATCACTGAGCACAGTATACGGTATCACTGAGCACAGTATTCGGTATCACTGAGCACAGTATACGGTATCACTGAGCACAGTATACGGTATCACTGAGCACAGTATACGGTATCACTGAGCACTGTATACGGTATCACTGGAGCACTGTATACGGTATCACTGAGCACTGTATACGGTATCACTGAGCACTGTATACGGTATCACTGAGCACTGTATACGGTATCACTGAGCACTGTATACGGTATCACTGAGCACAGTATAAGGTATCACTGAGCACTGTATACGGTATCACTGAGCACAGTATACGTATCACTGAGCACTGTATACGGTATCACTGAGCACTGTATACGTATCACTGAGCACTGTATACGGTATCACTGAGGACAGTATACGGTATCACTGAGCACAGTATACGGTATCACTGAGCACAGTATACGGTATCACTGAGCACTGTATACGGTATCACTGAGCACTGTATACGGTATCACTGAGCACAGTATACGGTATCACTGAGCACAGTATACGGTATCACTGAGCACTGTATACGGTATCACTGGAGCACTGTATACGGTATCACTGAGCACTGTATACGGTATCACTGAGCACAGTATACGGTATCACTGAGCACTGTATACGGTATCACTGAGCACTGTATACGTATCACTGAGCACTGTATACGGTATCACTGAGCACAGTATACGTATCACTGAGCACTGTATACGGACGGTATCACTGAGCACAGTATACGGTATCACGAGCACTGTATACGTATCACTGAGCACAGTATACGGTATCACTGAGCACAGTATACGGTATCACTGAGCACTGTATACGGTATCACTGAGCACAGTATACGGTATCACTGAGCACTGTATACAGTATCACTGAGCACTGTATACGGTATCACTGAGCACAGTATACGGTATCACTGAGCACAGTATACGGTATCACTGAGCACAGTATACGGTATCACTGAGCACAGTATACGGTATCACTGAGCACTGTATACGGTATCACTGAGCACAGTATACGGTATCACTGGCACAGTATACGGTATCACTGGCACAGTATACGGTATCACTGAGCACAGTATACGGTATCACTGAGCACTGTATACGGTATCACTGGAGCACTGTATACGGTATCACTGAGCACTGTATACGGTATCACTGAGCACAGTATACGGTATCACTGAGCACTGTATACGGTATCACTGAGCACAGTATACGGTATCACTGAGCACAGTATACGGTATCACTGAGCACAGTATACGGTATCACTGAGCACAGTATACGGTATCACTGAGCACACTATACGGTATCACTGAGCACAGTATACGGTATCACTGAGCACAGTATACGGTATCACTGAGCACTGTATTCGGTATCACTGAGCACAGTATACGGTATCACTGAGCACAGTATACGGTATCACTGAGCACAGTATACGGTATCACTGAGCACTGTATACGGTATCACGGAGCACTGTATACGGTATCACTGAGCACTGTATACGGTATCACTGGGCACTGTATACGGTATCACTGAGCACTGTATAGGTATCACTGAGCACAGTATACGGTATCACTGAGCACTGTATACGGTATCACTGAGCACTGTATACGGTATCACTGAGCACTATATACGGTATCACTGAGCACTGTATACGGTATCACTGAGCACTGTATACGGTATCACTGAGCACAGTATACGGTATCACTGAGCACTGTATACGGTATCACTGAGCACTGTATACGGTATCACTGAGCAAAAGTATACGGTATCACTGAGGCACAGTATACGGTATCACTGAGCACAGTATACGGTATCACTGAGCACGTATACGGTATCACTGAGCACAGTATACGGTATCACTGAGCACAGTATACGGTATCACTGAGCACTGTATACGGTATCACTGAGCACTGTATACGGTATCACTGAGCACGTATACGGTATCACTGAGCACAGTATACGGTATCACTGAGCACAGTATACGGTATCACTGAGCACAGTATACGGTATCACTGAGCACTGTATCACGCACAGTATACGGTATCACTGAGCACTGTATACGGTATCACTGGAGCACTGTATACGGTATCACTGAGCACTGTATACGGTATCACTGAGCACAGTATACGGTATCACTGAGCACTGTATACGGTATCACTGAGCACTGTATACGGTATCACTGAGCACGTATACGGTATCACTGAGCACTGTTATACGGTATCACTGAGCACAGTATACGGTATCACTGAGCACTGTATACGGTATCACTGAGCACTGTATACGGTATCATGCTGTACGTACACTGGACATATACGGTATCACTGAGCACAGTATACGGTATCACTGAGACAGTATACGGTATCACTGAGCACTGTATACGGTATCACTGAGCACGTATACGGTATCACTGAGCACAGTATACGGTATCACTGAGCACTGTATACGGTATCACTGAGCACATGTATACGGTATCACTGGAGCACTGTATACGGTATCACTGAGCACGTGTATACGGTATCACTGAGCACAGTATACGGTATCACTGAGCACTGTATACGGTATCACTGAGCACTGTATACGGTATCACTGAGCACTGTATTACGGTATCACTGAGCACAGTATACGGTATCACTGAGCACTGTATACGGTATCACTGAGCACAGTATACGGTATCACTGAGCACTGTATACGGTATCACTGAGCACAGTATACGGTATCACTGAGCATGCGTATAACGGTATCACTGAGCACTGTATACGGTATCACTGAGCACTGTATACGGTATCACTGAGCACTGTATACGGTTATACTGTAGAACAGTATACGTTATCACTGAGCACAGTATACGGTATCACTGAGCACTGTATACGTATCACTAGCACTGTACGTATCACTGAGCACTGTATACGGTATCACTGAGCACAGTATACGGTATCACTGAGCACAGTATACGGTATCACTGAGCACAGTATACGGTATCACTGAGCACAGTATACGGTATCACTGAGCACAGTATACGGTATCACTGAGCACTGTATACGGTATCACTGGAGCACTGTATACGGTATCACTGAGCACTGTATACGGTATCACTGAGCACAGTATACGGTATCACTGAGCACTGTATACGGTATCACTGAGCACTGTATACGGTATCACTGAGCACTGTATACGGTATCACTGAGCACAGTATACGGTATCACTGAGCACTGTATACGGTATCACTGAGCACAGTATACGGTATCACTGAGCACTGTATACGGTATCACTGAGCACTGTATACGGTATCACTGAGCACGTGTATATGACAGGTATCACTGGAGCACTGTATACGGTATCACTGAGCACGTATACGGTATCACTGAGCACAGTATACGGTATCACTGAGCACTGTATACGGTATCACTGAGCACTCGATAATCGGTATCACTGAGCACAGTATACGGTATCACTGAGCACAGTATACGGTATCACTGAGCACTAGTATACGTGTATCACTGAGCACTGTATACGGTATCACTGAGCACTGTATACGGTATCACTGAGCACTGTATACGGTATCACTGAGCACTGTATACGGTATCACTGAGCACTGTATACGGTATCACTGAGCACAGTATACGGTATCACTGAGCACTGTATACGGTATCACTGAGCACAGTATACGGTATCACTGAGCACTGTATACGGTATCACTGAGCACTGTATACACGAGGATACATCACTGAGCACTGTATACGGTATCACTGAGGCACAGTATACGGTATCACTGAGCACAGTATACGGTATCACTGAGCACAGTATACGGTATCACTGAGCACTGTATACGGTATCACTGAGCACTGTATACGGTATCACTGAGCACAGTATACGGTATCACTGAGCACAGTATACGGTATCACTGAGCACTGTATACGGTATCACTGAGCACTGTATACGGTACATAGCACGATCGTATCAGAGCACTGTATACGGTATCACTGAGCACAGTATACGGTATCACTGAGCACTGTATACGGTATCACTGAGCACTGTATACGGTATCACTGAGCACTGTATACGGTATCACTGAGCACAGTATACGGTATCACTGAGCACTGTATACGGATATCACTGAGCACAGTATACGGTATCACTGAGCACTGTATACGGTATCACTGAGCACAGTATACGGTATCACTGAGCACAGTATACGGTATCACTGAGCACTGTATACGGTATCACTGAGCACAGTATACGGTATCACTGAGCACTGTATACGTATCACTGAGCACTGTATAACGTGTATCACTGAGCACTGTATACGGTATCACTGAGCACGTATACGGTATCACTGAGCACAGTATACGGTATCACTGAGCACAGTATACGGTATCACTGAGCACTGTATACGGTATCACTGAGCACAGTATACGGTATCCACTGGGAAGCACAGTATACGGTATCACTGGCACAGTATACGGTATCACTGAGCACAGTATACGGTATCACTGAGCACTGTATACGGTATCACTGGAGCACTGTATACGGTATCACTGAGCACTGTATACGGTATCACTGAGCACAGTATACGGTATCACTGAGCACTGTATACGGTATCACTGAGCACAGTATACGGTATCACTGAGCACAGTATACGGTATCACTGAGCACAGTATACGGTATCACTGAGCACAGTATACGGTATCACTGAGCACACTATACGGTATCACTGAGCACAGTATACGGTATCACTGAGCACAGTATACGGTATCACTGAGCACTGTATACGGTATCACTGAGCACAGTATACGGTATCACTGAGCACAGTATACGGTATCACTGAGCACAGTATACGGTATCACTGAGCACTGTATACGGTATCACTGAGCACATGTATACGGTATCACTGAGCACTGTATACGGTATCACTGAGCACTGTATACGGTATCACTGAGCACTGTATACGGTATCACTGAGCACAGTATACGGTATCACTGAGCACTGTATACGGTATCACTGAGCACTGTATACGGTATCACTGAGCACTATATACGGTATCACTGAGCACAGTATACGGTATCACTGAGCACTGTATACGGTATCACTGAGCACAGTATACGGTATCACTGAGCACTGTATACGGTATCACTGAGCACTGTATACGGTATCACTGAGCACTGTATACGGTATCACTGAGGACAGTATACGGTATCACTGAGCACAGTATACGGTATCACTGAGCACATGTATACGGTATCACTGAGCACAGTATACGGTATCACTGAGCAACAGTATATCGGTATCACTGAGCACTGTATACGGTATCACTGAGGACACTGTAACGGTATCACTGAGCACTGTATACGGTATCACTGAGCACAGTATACGGTATCACTGAGCACAGTATTCGGTATCACTGAGCACAGTATACGGTATCACTGAGCACAGTATACGGTATCACTGAGCACAGTATACGGTATCACTGAGCACTGTATACGGTATCACTGGAGCACTGTATACGGTATCACTGAGCACTGTATACGGTATCACTGAGCACAGTATACGGTATCACTGAGCACTGTATACGGTATCACTGAGCACTGTATACGGTATCACTGAGAGCACTGTATACGGTATCACTGAGCACAGTATAAGGTATCACTGAGCACTGTATACGGTATCACTGAGCACAGTATACGGTATCACTGAGCACTGTATACGGTATCACTGAGCACTGTATACGGTATCACTGAGCACTGTATACGGTATCACTGAGGACAGTATACGGTATCACTGAGCACAGTATACGGTATCACTGAGCACAGTATACGGTATCACTGAGCACTGTATACGGTATCACTGAGCACTGTATACGGTATCACTGAGCACAGTATACGGTATCATCATGAGCACAGTATACGGTATCACTGAGCACTGTATACGGTATCACTGGAGCACTGTATACGGTATCACTGAGCACTGTATACGGTATCACTGAGCACAGTATACGGTATCACTGAGCACTGTATACGGTATCACTGAGCACTGTATACGGTATCACTGAGTGTATACGGTATCACTGGCACGTATACGTATCACTGAGCAGTATACGTATCACTGAGCACAGTAACGTATACTGAGCACTATCGTATCACTGAGCACGTATACGGTATCACTGAGCACGTTACGGTATCACTGAGCACGTATACGGTATCACTGAGCACTGTATACGGTATCACTGAGCCGTATCGGTATCACTGAGCACGTATACGGTATCACTGACACTGTATACGGTATCACTGAGCACGTATACGGTATCACTGAGCACTGTATACGGTATCACTGAGCCTTATACGGTATCACTGAGCACTTATACGGTATCACTGAGCACGTAACGTATCACTGAGCACGTAACGTATCACTGAGCACAGTATACGGTATCACTGAGCACTGTATACGGTATCACTGAGCACGTAACGGTATCACTGAGCACGTAACGGTATCTGACACTGTAACGTATCACTGAGCACAGTATACGTATCACTGAGCACTGTATCGTATCACTGAGCACGTATCGGTATCATGAGCACAGTATACGTTCACTGAGCACTGTATACGGTACCTGAGCACGTATACGGTATCACTGAGCCGACGTATACTGACGTAACGTCATGAGCACGTTACGGTATCACTGAGCACGTATACGGTATCATGAGCACGTATACGGTATCACTGAGCACGTATACGGTATCACTAGCCTGTATACTATCACTGAGCACGTATACGGTATCACTGAGCACGTATACGGTATCACTGAGCACATTACGGTATCACTGAGCACGTAACGGTATCACTGAGCAGTATACGGTATCACTGACACGTATCGTATCACGAGCACGTAACGGTACTGCCTGTTACGTCACGGCACAACGGTATCATGAACTTAGTATCATGAGACGTATACTTCCTGAGCAGTAACGGTTCACTGACAGTGTAAAGCGTACGGTATACGAGCCGTAAGTATCAGAGCCTTACGATCAGCCGATCGGTACTGGCACGTATCGTATACTGACCGTACGGTTCACGAGCACGTACGTATCATGAGCACTTCGTATCACTGAGCCTTCGTATCATGCCGTATACGTACATGGCACTGTACGTATCACGAGCAGTAACGTATCACGGCACTGTATACGTTCATGAGCACTATACGTATCATGACGTACGTCCGAGCGTATCGATCACTGACAAGTATACGTATCACTGAGCACTGTATACGGTATCACTGAGCACAGTATACGGTATCACTGAGCACAGTATACGGTTATCACTGAGCACTGTATACGGTATCACTGAGCACAGTATACGGTATCACTGAGCACAGTATACGGTATCACTGAGCACTGTATACGGTATCACTGAGCCGGTATACGGGTATCACTGAGCACTGTATACGGTATCACTGAGCACTGTATACGGTATCACTGAGCACTGTATACGGTATCACTGAGCACTGTATACGGTATCACTGAGCACAGTATACGGTATCACTGAGCACTGTATACGGTATCACTGAGCACATTATACGGTATCACTGAGCACAGTATACGGTATCACTGAGCACAGTATACGGTATCACTGAGCACAGTATACGGTATCACTGAGCACTGTATACGGTATCACTGAGCACTGTATACGGTATCACTGAGCACAGTATACGGTATCACTGAGCACAGTATACGGTATCACTGAGCACAGTATACGGTATCACTGAGCACTGTATACGGTATCACTGAGCACTGTATACGGTATCACTGAGCACTGTATACGGTATCACTGAGACAGTATACGGTATCACTGAGCACTGTATACGGTATCACTGAGCACTGTATACGGTATCACTGAGCACTGTATACGGTATCACTGAGCACAGTATACGGTATCACTGAGCACGTATACGGTATCACTGAGCACAGTATACGGTATCACTGAGCACTGTATACGGTATCACTGAGCACTGTATACGGTATCACTGAGCACTGTATACGGTATCACTGAGCACAGTATACGGTATCACTGAGCACAGTATACGGTATCACTGAGCACGTATACGGTATCACTACATGACACAGTATACGGTATCACTGAGCACTGTATACGGTATCACTGAGCACTGTATACGGTATCACTGAGCACTGTATACGGTATCACTGAGCACTGTATACGGTATCACTGAGCACTGTATACGGTATCACTGAGCACTGTATACGGTATCACTGAGCACAGTATACGGTATCACTGAGCACTGTATACGGTATCACTGAGCACTGTATACGGTATCACTGAGCACAGTATACGGTATCACTGAGCACTGTATCTGAGCACTGTATACGGTATCACTGAGACAGTATACGGTATCACTGAAGCACTGTATACGGTATCACTGAGCACATGTATACGGTATCACTGAGCACAGTATACGGTATCACTGAGCACGTATACGGTATCACTGAGCACAGTATACGGTATCACTGAGCACGTTAAGGTATCACTGAGCACAGTATACGGTATCACTGAGCACTGTATTCGGTATCACTGAGCACAGTATACGGTATCACTGAGCACTTGTATACGGTATCACTGAGCACTGTATACGGTATCACTGAGCCACAGTATACGGTATCACTGAGCACAGTATACGGTATCACTGAGCACTGTATACGGTATCACTGAGCACAGTATACGGTATCACTGAGCACTGTATACGGTATCACTGAGCACGTATACGGTATCACTGAGCACGTATACGGTATCACTGAGCACTGTATACGGTATCACTGAGCACAGTATACGGTATCACTGAGCACTGTATACGGTATCACTGAGCAGCTATACGGTATCACTGAGCACTGTATCGGTATCACGAGACGTATACGTACTGAGCACTGTATACGGTATCACTGAGCACAGTATACGGTATCACTGAGCACAGTATACGGTATCACTGAGCACTGTATACGGTATCACTGAGCACAGTATACGGTATCACTGAGCACAGTATACGGTATCACTGAGCACTGTATACGGTATCACTGAGCACAGTATACGGTATCACTGAGCACGTATACGGTATCACTGAGCACTGTATACGGTATCACTGAGCCACTGTATACGGTATCACTGAGCACAGTATACGGTATCACTGAGCACAGTATACGGTATCACTGAGCACTGTATACGTATCACTGAGCACAGTATACGGGATCCACTGAGCACGTATACGGTATCACTGAGCACAGTATACGGTATCACTGAGCACTGTATACGTATCACTGAGCACAGTATACGGTATCACTGAGCCAAGTATACGGTATCACTGAGCACAGTATACGGTATCAAATGAGCACAGTATACGGTATCACTGAGCACTGATATACGGTATCACTGAGCTACTGTATACGGTATCTGAGCACTGTAACGGTATCACTGAGCACAGTATACGGTATCACTGAGCACTGTATACGTATCACTGAGCACTGTATACGGTATCACTGAGCACAGTAAAACGGTATCACTGAGCATTTTATACGGTATCACTGAGCACAGTATACGGTATCACTGAGCACAGTATACGGTATCACTGAGCACAGTATACGGTATCACTGAGCACAGTATACGGTATCAACTGAGCTCTGTATACGGTATCACTGAGCACAGTATACGGTATCACTGAGCACTTAGGTATCACTGAGCACAGTATACGTATCACTTGAGCACGTATACGGTATCACTGAGCCAGTATACGGTATCACTGAGCACGTATACGGATCACTGAGCCCCTGTATACGGTATCACTGAGCATGTATACGTATCACTGAGCACTGTATACGTATCACTGAGCACCGTATACGGTATTATTTGGGCGCGGGAGGGAGGTGCTCACCCTGTGACTTCTGATGAAGGGACGGGGATTGTAACTGCATTTGGTCTTTATTTTTCGAGGTTTTCACTGACAGGAAACAACAGGGCTGTTCTGTGTCATCACAGCTCCGAAACCACAACCCAGCAGATTTCTCCTCTGTCCTTCAGAAAGTCTTCCCTGTTACCATTCAGTGGATGTTACCCGGACCCCAAAATCTAATCCGGCCTCCAGGGTCTTGTTCTTATGAGGCCCCTGAGCGTCTTTCTTCCTTATTGGGATCCTGTAGAAGAAGCGTCATCTCTCGGCTCAGTATATCGGGCCCGAGCGATGATCCGCTTTAGACAGGACATGCTGCTCTGCCCCTTATAAAGACTGGGAAAAACACACACCGATACATCGCACTGTATTAGAGATCATCAAAGAGTGACTTTATATCAGTAATTCAATCCATAAAGTGACCCCACATCTATTAAAATAGAGTCATTACACACAGAGGGATCTATTTCATGTGTTAACTTCTGTTATGTGATTGTTATGGCCAAACCAAAGGGTCTTTATCTCAGAAAATTAAAGTAGGGAGGATGAAGGGTCTGAGAGATAAAAAATGACCTAAATAGGTTCAGAGGCTTCTAAATAGGTATCAGAGGTGAACTTTGGGTGGTTGTGAGAGTCACAAACCACTATAAAAGCAGATCATGTATGCTGCAGTCCCAGCGTGGTGCATATGTAGTAGGGAGGATGAAGGGTTAAACACTGTGCTGCCTTATTCCACCAGACAGCAAAGGGTGAATATAATATTGATTTATTAGTCAACACATTTCAGGGCTCCCTGGCCCTTTCTGAGGACAATCAATATCCTATTGCCATGTTTCAGGAGAGCCCTGACTAATAAATCAATAGTATATTCACCCTTTGAAGTCTGGTGGAATACAGCAGCGTGGTGTTTAACCCTTCATCCTTCCTACTTTAATTTTCTGAGATAATGACCTTTGGGCATTCATTGAATTTAAGCCATAATCATCAACATTAACAGAAATAAACACATGAAATAGATCCCTCTGTGTGTAATGACCATATATAGTATACAGTTGTGGCCAAAAGTATTGACACCCCTGCAATTCTGTCAGATAATACTCCGTTTCTTCCTGAAAATGATTGCAATCACAAATTCTTTGGTATTATTATCTTCATTTAATTTGTCTTCAATGAAAAAAACACAAAAAGAATTGTCCTAAAGCCAAATTGGATATAATTCCACCAAACATAAAAAAGGGGGTGGACAAAAGTATTGAACTGTTAGAAAAATCATGTGATGCTTCTCTAATTTGTGTAATTAACAGCACCTGTAACTTACCTGTGGCACCTAACAGGTGTTGGCAATAACTAAATCACACTTGCAGCCAGTTGACATGGATTAAAGTTGACTCAACCTCTGTCCTGTGTCCTTGTGTGTACCACATTGAGCATGGAGAAAAGAAAGAAGACCAAAGAACTGTCTGAGGACTTGAGAAACTAAATTGTGAGGAAGCATGAGCAATCTCAAGGCTACAAGTCCATCTCCAAAGACCTGAATGTTCCTGTGTCTACCGTGCGCAGTGTCATCAAGAAGTTTAAAGCCCATGGCACTGTGGCTAACCTCCCTAGATGTGGACAGAAAAGGAAAATTGACGAGAGATTTCAACGCAAGATTGTGCGGATGGTGGATAAAGAACCTCGACTAACATCCAAACAAGTTCAAGCTGCCCTGCAGTCCGAGGGTACAACCGTGTCAACCCGTACTATCAGTCGGTGTCTGAATGAAAAGGGACTGTATGGTAGGAGACCCAGGAAGACCCCACTTCTTACCCGAGACATAAAATAGCCAAGCTGGAGTTTGCCAAAACTTACCTGAGAAAGCCTAAAACGTTCTGGAAGAATGTTCTCTGGTCAGATGAGACAAAAGTAGAGCTTTATGGGCAAAGGCATCAACATAGAGTTTACAGGAGAAAAAAAGAGGCATTCAAAGAAAAGAACACGGTCCCTACAGTCAAACATGGCGGAGGTTCCTGATGTTTTGGGGTTGCTTTGCTGCCTCTGGCACTGGACTGCTTGACCGTGTGCATGGCATTATGAAGTCTGAAGACTACCAACACATTGTGCAGCATAATGTAGGGCCCAGTGTGAGAAAGCTGGGTCTCCCTCAGAGGTCATGGGTCTTCCAGCAGGACAATGACCCAAAACACACTTCAAAAAGCACTAGAAAATGGTTTGAGAGAAAGCACTGGAGACTTCTAAGGTGGCAGGGGCGTAACTACAATAGGTGCAGGGGTTGCGATCGCACCCAGGCCCCGCAGCCTAGGGGGCCCCGAAAGTCCCTTTGGCCTATAGAAAAAGACAAATACTATTAAAGATTTGCAATAATTGGGGGCCCCATTGGAGCTTTCGCATCGGGGCCCCTGGGCCTGAAGTTACACCACTGTAAGGTGGCCAGCAATGAGTCCAGACCTGAATCCCATAGAACACCTGTGGAGAGATCTAACAATGGCAGTTTGGAGAAGGCACCCTTCAGATATCAGGGACCTGGAGCAGTTTGCCAAAGAAGAATGGTCTAAAATTCCAGCAGAGCATTGTAAGAAACTCATTGATGGTTACCGGAAGCGGTTGATTGCAGTTATTTTGGCTAAAGGTTGTGCAACCAAGTATTAGGCTGAGGGTGCCAATACTTTTGTCCACCCCATGTTTGGAGTTTTGTGTGAAATGATCAATGTTTTGCTTTTTGCTTCATTCTCTTTTGTGTTTTTTCATTGAAGACAAATTAAATGAAGATAATAAAACCAAAGAATTTGTGATTGCAATCATTTTCAGGAAGAAACGGAGGATTATCTGACAGAATTGCAGGGGTGTCAATACTTTTGGCCACAACTGTATATCTTAATTATTGCATCATATTAATGATTAAAGACTGATGTTCACATTGTACAATAAATTGATCACTTATACATGAGCAGTGTATGAGGGAGTCGGCATTGTGGAGTCAGAGTCAGATTCAGGGAATATGAGGAGTCTGAGTCAGAGGTTCGGCTTACCGACTCCACAACCCTTCTTTGTATCAACACACTGTGAGCTGACTCTGCACCCCAAACCCTCCATGTACCCCCGATATTCACCCCCTGCGTCATGGCTTACCTGCGTGTAGGACCTGGGCAGACATCAGGCTGAGGGGCAGCTCTTCTCCTCTGTACTCTTCTTACTCATCCCCTACTTATAGTAACAGGACATGGACTTGTGGTCACAGAAAGTCTCACCAGTCACAGCCACCGCGGCTAAACTCCATCCTGTCCCCGGCCCCTGCTCTATGCTGCACTGACAGCACCATGACACGCAGCGGACGGGGGCTGCACTGATTCATTGCTCACAAACATAAAGAGGTCTTCAAAAATATTTCACTTTTTTGGAAAATGCCATCACTGGGTTAATGGGGGCACAATATCCTCGTAACAAGAAAAACTGCGGCACTCCCTGACATGTAACGTGAACACGAGCAATACTGAATATAACACATTGTAACAAAAACACAGCTGCACTCATGCAATTCTGACTGTAAAAGAATATAGAACAGCATTATAACTAAGGAGATATATTAAAAAAATGAAACGCTTAGCATATAAATATGCCCATATCCATAACCGCCCAGTAGCCATGGCGAGGTGTGTCTCCATACTGGGAACCTACACTCAGTCACAGCCTCTTTCTGGGTTTAAAGGGAACTGTCACCCCAAATAACCTTTCTAACCTATTAGAATGTATTGTAAGGCTGCAGGGACAGGTATTAATAGGTTAGAAAGATTATTTGGGGTGACAGGTTCCCTTTAAAAATCTCAAGTTGACTGGGCGAGTAGGAACTTGCTAATGGAGAATAAAATCACCTAAGGCAAGTGAGGGAGCATTGCACCTGTGTTCACATTACATGTCAGGGAGTGCCGCAGTCCTTCGTCGGTGCACCCCCTCCCCCACTGGCCTTAGGTGATTTTGTTCTCTGTTAGCAGGTTCCTACTCGCCTATTCAACTGGAGGTGTTTAAACTCAGAGAGAGGCAGTGCCAAAGTGTAGGTTCCCAATAAGGAGACACGCTTCACTGTGGCTACTGAGTGGTTATGGACATGGCCATATTTATATGCCAAGTGTCTCATCTTTTTCATAGATCTCCTTAGCTATAATGCTGTTCTATATTTTACATTCAGAATTACATGCCTTAGTATTTCAGGGTGAGCTGTCTTTTTGTTACAATATCTCATGAAAGCAGTGCTCCGAAGATACTGGAAACAGCGGAACGTGCGGAGGAAAGCAGCGGCTGGAACCACAAATATTGACCATTTTACTATATACTGTAGTAATGCTGTATACTGTATAGTACAATTGATCAGACAAGCACATCTTCAATGTGAAGGAGTCTAGAACATACAGAAAAAAGTGAAAAAACAAGGTTTTAAAAAAAAAAAAAAAAGAAATTAAAATCCCCCCTTTTTCCCCATTAAAAATAAAAATACACACATGTGGTATCATTACATAAAGGTCCAATCTATCAAAATGTAAAATTAATTATCCTGATCTGCGAACACTGTAATGTACGTTGGCGGTGTGATTCCTCAGGTCAGAAGGAGTCATTTTAGTGGTTATAAAATAATCAGAACTTTGTATTTAACAATAAATATGAACGTGTTGCTTTTTTCTGAGGCCCAGAACTTTATTTTTCTGGCAAATTAGGAATTGATATATTTTTTATCTTTTTAAGCTTAGTGCGCCCCACTGTCAGTTTGCCAACACCATATTCCTCACTGCCACTGTGGTACACTGTGGTCTGGCTGCCACAATAGTATTGCAGTCCATCTAAGGAATTGCCATGTCTGGGGAGGATTGGGTGTTTCCTCTGCTGGACCGCCACATATCCAACACTTTCCAAACTTCAATCAGAGATTGCAAGGTGGAAGAGGCCCACCCTAGGGCAGCCCCCACTTCTGGTTGGAGGGAGGAGTTAGGATGGCTAGGGGTTAGGCAAGTGGAGTTAGTGTCTGGCCACAAGGGTCTGGGGTACTCAGGTCTCGGGCACTAGGGTGCAGTCGATGTAATGGGTGGTCGGTGCCCGTGCCTGTGCCCTTGCGGTTACAACAAAAAGGGGTATTTACAGGGGTTAAAGCTTATAAGTAAATGTCGTGATGCCACCTGTAGGTCCGGTGATGGCACCGGCACTGCTGGGACCTCCAGGGTGATGGGCGGCAGCAAGGTGTTGTGGCTTTCTACAGGACGAGCTGGGTCCCCGAGGCTGTATGGGTTTGATGGTGGAATAGGGTAGCGCAGCAGTAATTGGGCAGCGCAGAGAGGCAGTGCAGTCTCTGCAGTGCAAGACAGGTGTAGCGCCCAGCTAGTCAGCGCGCTACAAAAGGGTACTGCACCCCTAACAGAAGATGCAGTATGCTTCGTCCTGGTAAGGGGGTAGTAGAAGCCTGAAGCTCCATCACACACACATACACCTAGTGATAAGGGACCAATCAGACAACCCATTGCTACGGTAACCGATCCTGGTGGGAGGGGAGCTAGGTTATATATAGTGAGTGGGGAGAGCAGAACAGAGTGAGTTAAGACCAGTCAGCAGTTCAGAAGAAGAACAGTGAAGCAAAGTGAAAGCAGCAGAGAGCGGAGCTGAGAGCAGAGCTCAGAGAACAGAGGAGAGGTAACGGGGAGGGCACCTCAACCTGGTGACTCAGAAGAGGAAGGAGCAAAGAGAGAGGGTAACCAAATACCCAGGCTCAGTCCGAAGCGGGGTACCGGCTCTGACGTGGATCAGAGGTCCATCCCTGAACCGCAAATTACCGGCGTGGTCAATGTCTTCTTAGGAGCACGATCCAACCGCCCAAATGAAGCACAATCTCCACCAGAAGCGCTAGACAGGGTTGGGTTCCCTTTGGAGAGATAAAGGGTTCCCATATCACCGACGGGCCTGGTTCAACAAGTGGGATTGTGCAGGGCACCACAGAGTAAGGACGGACAAAGTGATAGAGAAGGAACACCTGTGGAGCTTCAGAGGGACACTGCTCACTACCAGGACCATCCGGTCCACTACCCAGCTGAAAGAAGTGCATTACCCTGTAAACCTGCAGATTACCAAAGTACCCGTTCAGAGCGAGCAACGTGTCTGTGCTTTTTCTCAGAGAATTGTGATTTACCTGCCTTGCTCCACAGTGACTACGCTGCCCTATTCCACCATTTCTACTTCCAACACCCTGGGGAAACCGCCCTACCTGTAGAAGGCTACGACATCTTGCTGCCGCACATCACCCTGGAGGTCCCAGCAGCGCCGGTGCCATCACCGGACCTACAGTTGGCTTAAAACTTCATTTATTTTATTTTCCTTTTTATTGTCGGCTCAAGGGCACGAACTCAGGCACCGACCACTCGTGACATCCCCGTACCAGTACACACGAGTTCCGAGTACCCAGACCCTTGTGGCCTAGACACAAGCTGGAAGAATGCACACGCACACAAGAAAGTCTTTTCGGTACCTTTACTGATGGTGTTGCACGTACACTCTCCGGGTTGAAGGCTACACCTCAGTATTTCCACACCGAGCGGGGTATAGACCTCCTTGTCCTGTTCCTTATCCTGAAGCCTGGCGGGTATGAAACCAGGCCTGACCTCTCCTGTTTCTTCACACCTGGGTTGCTGCACCGAGGGCTCTCACTTGGCTTCCGCTACCTCTCTGCGGCTCCTGGCTTTCAAATGGGGAGTGCTGCGGGTGTCCAGGAAGCTAAACCTCTCTGCTGGGCTGATCTTTCCCTTGCAGACTCGGACTCTAGTGTCCGGTGTTCTGGTGGGGTGAGCCAGGATGGCTCCCCTGCCCCTGCTGTACTGTTACTCGCCTCTGCCTTCGGTTCTCACTCTCTGGACCTCACACTGGCTCTGGAGATGCACTGGTGTCGGGCCTAGCACGGCTCCGGTAACCAGTTTTGCTCACTAGGGTCTGAGCTGAACTTCACAGTTCTCCTAGCGACTGCACACTCTGCCTAACTCCGCCCCAGCACCTGTATTTATAGGGGATCTGGCTTAACAGCAACCAGTGGAGTGGTGCTACCCCTACAGACCTGGAGTGGAAGGTGTGTGAATGTGGGTACCAGATGTGGAAATACCTTAGTGTACTAGTTGGTTCTGTGGCTACCTGGCACAAGGCGCCACATTAGTGAGTTAGTCTGTCTTCAGCTTCCAAGCCGAGCAGCAGTTCAGCTGCAGGAACCCGGGCTGCCAGGTCTTTATGACTGGCAGTGAACATGGAGGCTACTGCGCTTCATGTACAGTTTCCGCACCGTTGTGGATATGTCTGAGGCTTAGTGGCAATAAAGGACTAGAGGACCGGTGGGTACGGCCGCTCATAGAGCCTTTGGCGTCTGCCTGGCTGGAAGGAATCCACAGAGGCTCAGGGGAAGATAGAGTTACAGAGGAATAGTGAACTAGGAACAAGCAGCAGAAAGGCCATACAACCACCCCAGCAGAGGAGCACCTGATTGTGCCTGGACTGACCAGACCCAAAGACTCGGTGATCCAGTACGCTGGACCTGTGACTGATATTCTGCAAGTAAAGGTAAAAGACCGCATTCAACTGCCTCCTTGCCTCTTTCTGCTGTACCTCTGCTCTTCTCATTACCACCATCACCTACCACCTATTACATCCCAGCGGTCTGCCCTGGCTGAGGAGGGTTAAACACCTAGCTACTAACAGTCTTACTACTGTATAAGATCAGGAGCAATTATTTATAGAGATCATTGCAGAATCGTGGTGCCCAATGCAGGATACAGCAGAAGGTTTACTGTTATCTTATAACACAAATGTCTGCATATGACCAGTGATTCCAGTAACAGATTCATGTTCTCACTAAACCGATCAAGATTCTAGTGGGTTAATACCATGTTAACTGTTAAAGTTAGATTGAGTTTGCTAGGAAACTTCTAGAAATAACAAAACAGAAAGTCCCGGGCACTAGTCACAGCCCTCCAATCGACCCCTTAACACCACCAGTTTTTGCAGTATGAGGTATGAGACGGCACTCACTGCTATTATGATGTAAATCGGCTTCTTTATTTATTCATTCCATTCATGCAGGTTACAGACAGAGGTGGAGGTAGGGGGTGTGGAGGTGGACGACGGGTGCACCGCTTCACACTGAATATGCTTCAACGGGCCCGTTCAAGCCGATTGACATAATAGTGGTGAGTGCCGTCTCATACTTCATTATTATTATAACTTCTAGAAATAAACTGCACATGAAAACCATATCTGCTCCTCACATGGAGACCTGCCGCCATATCTGCTCCTCACAGAGACCTGCCGCCATATCTGCTCCTCACATGGAGACCTGCCGCCATATCTGCTCCTCACAGAGACCTGCCGCCATATCTGCTCCTCACATGGAGACCTGCCGCCATATCTGCTCCTCACATGGAGACCTGCCGTCAGATCTGCTCCTCACATGGAGACCTGCTGCCATATCTGCTCCTCACAGAGACCTGCCGCCATATCTGCTCCTCACATGGAGACCTGCCGCCATATCTGCTCCTCACATGGAGACCTGCCGCCAGATCTGCTCCTCACATGGAGACCTGCCGCCATATCTGCTCCTCACATGCAGACCTGCCGCCATATCTGCTCTTCACATGCAGACCTGCCGCCATATCTGCTCCTCACATGGAGACCTGCCGCTATACCTGCTCCTCACATGGAGACCTGCCGCCATATCTGCTCCTCAGAGACCTGCTGCCATATCTGCTCCTCACATGGAGACCTGCCGCCATATCTTCTCCTCACAGAGACCTGCTGCCATATCTGCTCCTCACAGAGACCTGCTGCCATATCTGCTCCTCACATGGAGACCTGCCGCCAGATCTGCTCACATGGAGACCTGCTGCCATATCTGCTCCTCACAGAGACCTGCTGCCATATCTGCTCCTCACATGGAGACCTGCCGCCAGATCTGCTCACATGGAGACCTGCTGCCATATCTGCTCCTCACAGAGACCTGCTGCCATATCTGCTCCTCACATGGAGACCTGCCGCCAGATCTGCTCCTCACAGAGACCTGCCGCCATATCTGCTCCTCACATGGAGACCTGCCGCCAGATCTGCTCCTCACATGGAGACCTGCCGCCAGATCTGCTCCTCACATGGAGACCTGCCGCCAGATCTGCTCTTCACATGGAGACCTGCAGCCAGATCTGCTCACATGGAGACCTGCCGCCAGATCTGCTCCTCACATGGAGACCTGCCGCCATATCTGCTCCTCACATGGAGACCTGCCGCCATATCTGCTCCTCACATGGAGACCTGCCGCCAGATCTGCTCCTCACATGGAGACCTGCCGCCAGATCTGCTCTTCACATGGAGACCTGCAGCCAGATCTGCTCACATGGAGACCTGCCGCCTTATCTGCTCCTCACATGGAGACCTGCCGCCATATCTGCTCCTCACATGGAGACCTGCCGCCATATCTGCTCCTCACATGGAGACCTGCCGCCATATCTGCTCCTCACATGGAGACCTGCCGCCATATCTGCTCCTCACATGGAGACCTGCCGCCATATCTGCTCCTCACATGGAGACCTGCCGCCAGATCTGCTCCTCACATGGAGACCTGCCGCCAGATCTGCTCCTCACATGGAGACCTGCCGCCATATCTGCTCCTCACATGGAGACCTGCCGCCAGATCTGCTCCTCACAGAGACCTGCCGCCATATCTGCTCCTCACATGGAGACCTGCCGCCAGATCTGCTCCTCACAGAGACCTGCCGCCATATCTGCTCCTCACATGGAGACCTGCCGCCATATCTGCTCCTCACATGGAGACCTGCCGCCATATCTGCTCCTCACATGGAGACCTGCCGCCAGATCTGCTCCTCACATGGAGACCTGCCGCCAGATCTGCTCCTCACATGGAGACCTGCCGCCATATCTGCTCCTCACATGGAGACCTGCCGCCAGATCTGCTCCTCACAGAGACCTGCCGCCATATCTGCTCCTCACATGGAGACCTGCCGCCAGATCTGCTCCTCACAGAGACCTGCCGCCATATCTGCTCCTCACATGGAGACCTGCCGCCAGATCTGCTCCTCACATGGAGACCTGCCGCCATATCTGCTCCTCACATGGAGACCTGCCGCCTTAAGAGGGTGGAGGCAGAAGTGTCTGAGGAAGTGACAGGCAGTACGACTCTTTTTGGTGATCCAGATCTCTTAGCTCAGCTCACCAAAAAGAGTCGGATCTTTTGGGATCCTAAATGGCTCTATATTAAATATGGGTTCACCCCAGCGAACACATATTTAGCATTTACAGTGATCAATTGACATGGACGAAACCCACCCGCGGCACCAACCCCGCCCACTTAAAATGGACCAATTAAATTGAGGCGCAAGTGCGGTTTTGTTCAGGTGTTCTGGGTTTCATCCTTGATCACTGGGATTGTATGTAAAGTGAGAGTCATTAAAAAAAAAATGTAGTGGCTCTCGCGTGCCGACTCTTGTCAGGCTCTTTGTATTGCATCAGTCATGGCGGACACATCACTAGTCTGGGGAGAGATGTAAACGTGTGGTGACACAGAGCAGTTGAGATAAGATCTTCATCTGAACCTAGTGATCCTTTGCAAAGAGAAATCTGCAAGACACTGAGGAGCAGGTAGGAGAGAGTCCATAACTCCTCTAGATAAAGAACCAAGGTCTGAAGCTGCAGATAGTATATAGCAGAAACATCCAGATCATGCAAATAAGTCTCTGTGCACAGAGGACACATAGTGCACAGGACCCGGCCTGTTTCCTGGATAATTGGATGCACAACATCACATCAGCAAGAAGCAGAGGTAAAGTAAGTGCACCCTGGTGTCACAAATCCTTCCTTGTTGTCACTGCCATGGTGGAGTGGTAACGTCTTCACACCAATGTGATATTATAGACATAAGGACAGATAGATCTACAACTTACGTCTTTGCTGATGAGCTTCTCAAGATGAGATACTCTAAATGGTCTCCTCATCACTCACCTCTCCTCCTGGTCTGCTGAGAGGACGGCTAATTGTATGCAAGGAAAGACGGGTGCAGGACATAATACTATTTTTTTCATTTACCCACAGGAACATGCTAGTTCAATAATATGCCCGACATATTTCTGATCTTACTTTCCCACCCTAGACACTCCAAACATGACTATGATAGATCTATCATTTAGGTTGATATCACATTTTGTGGTTTCCCAATGCTGAAAATCATGGAACTTGAACCAAGAGAAGTGAATACATATCCTGAACACAAATATCAGATTAAAGGGATTCTGTCAGGTCAAAACTGCATATGTATCTGATATCATTTTCTAATACCTCCCTCTAAGCTCTCTCTATTCATGTATTTCTATTATCTCTGCTTCGCTCCTATCCTGTGTAAACTTCAAAATAAAAGATTAATTCCATCTTTCAGTCACAGTGATTTCTCTGCTGCCCACTCCCCAAGGAATGAATATTTATGCATCATTACACAGTCCCCGACCTCCTCTCTAATCTGTCTGTTGTGCCACTCATTGCAGACAGAGAAGAAAGGAGAGGGAGGAGGTGTGTGCTCTTAGTGACTTCAGCACAGAGAACAGAGGAGAGGGACAGAACACCAGCTTGGATAGGTGTGGATATTTAAGTGACATTTACACAGAAGTACTATTCGGCTTTGAAAGTAATGGAGCCAGACTAATGGGCCAGCTGCTTGCAGGGTGTGAAAATGCTTATAGCAAGGAAACTACAAACAGTATTGTGATGATTCTACATGTTTTTATAAGGTTTGCCCAGGCACTAGTCAGGGGTAATATTAGTATCGTACTGAAAAATGAGCTGATAAGAGTCCCTTTAATATGGATTCGGCAGGTAAATACGGCATTTCCATTTCTGCTATGTAATTTCCTGGTTGAGTGGGGATGACCTGTCTGCCTTTGGGGCAATTATCATCTTTCATGTAGCACCTAGTTGCTAAAGAGAAAGCGATCTGCTAATTATGTCCCATAGAGGACGATGCTGCCAGGTGATATCACATTTACTTACCTGATCTAGAACAAAGAGCGACACACAATAGGATTGGGCAAGGACAGAACCAATGACTGGAAGTTTAGTGTCCTAGATCCAGGATGCTACATGGTCACGTGACTGATAATCCAGACTACAGTTATGTAATGTCCAAGAGGAGGAGATTCTGGACCAAAAAATAAAGATGGAGATGACTCCACACATAATAAGTGACCTAGAAAATAAGAACTCACGACCTCCAATTATTAAATACACATTTTATTAATATGTTAAAAGTACAATTAAACCAACAATGTGCTGAAAGTCAGAACATACAGTGGTGATCAAAATTAGAGAACAATGCCTGATCAGTTGATTTTCTCAGACAGAATGTAATCCAGACAGGGGTGCACCAAGTTCCCCTGCCGCCTGAGCCACAAGTAGAGGACCGGGGAGGTTGCTGTCAGAGTTCAGCACCGCCGCCCCTGCAGCCGCGGGTTAGGACCGGGGGGGAAGGTATTGCTATCAGAGGCTAGCACAGCCGCCCCTGTATCAGTGGTGTGGAGGGCTGCCACTCTGAGAGTCTTACCTGCGCCTTGCCGCCGGCGCCATGACAGAGGGACGCTGTGTTGATATGGCGCCGCCCCCTTCTACTAAGCCGCTCCCCCTGCCAGCTTGCCGCCTGGGTGTCAGGGCTTACAGTGTCCAATGGATGGTGCGGCCCTGGATCCAGAGGTTTCTATTTGGGCTGTGGCTAGTTCATTGTTTCAATATTTTCTGTTTCAAGGAACTGCTTTTCCCGTTCTGCAGTGTGACAGGGGACATTGTCCTACATGAACCATTGCTGGTGATTGAGTGCTGAATGCAGGTAAGGAGCCATGTATTGATTAAGGAGGTTCTGATCCACACTTGTGGTCACTCTGCCATGTAACTGTATGAGAGGTCGAACCCCTGCAGCAGAAAACATTCCCCAAACCATCACACCTCCTCCACCACCTGTCACTGACTTCCTTACAGTTTGGGTTCAGTCTTTCCCCAGTTTGTTGACGAACATAATGTTTCCCATCAGACCCAAATAAATTAACCATTAACCACTGAGCCACCATGCTGCCCACGGCAACATATTCCACAACACTGTGCAATGCAGAGGGGACATATACAGACAATATGAGACAATACAAAGTAACAGTTATCAAGAGGAGTGACGGCCCTGCTCACAAGCTACAAGCTATGAAAAAGTAGCGGTAATAGGTAAAAAGTGCCATCATATATGGTCCAGCCATCAATATAATACATAGGGGATTCACATAATGCTGCATGAACTGGTCACCAGCCAGGGTCTGTAAAGATAAAGTGCTATAAAATGCATGGGGGTGTAGAAAGATGATATAAGAGGCCAGATTTGGGGAAAAAAAAAAAAAAAACAATTGTAAAAGGGAAGATTGGTATTAGTGAGACAAGGGAGGTGATGGGCCAGCCTAAAGAAATGTATTTTTAGGGCTCACTTAAAGCTATAGTTATTTGGAATTAATTGAATTGTTCTTGGTTCTTCCAGAGAATTGGTGCAGCTCGTGAGAAGTCTTGGAGACAGGAGTGGGAGATTCAGATTGTAGAAGATGTCAATCTTAGGTCACTAGCAGAATGGAGGGCACATGTAGGGCGATAGACAGAGATTAAGAGGAGATGTAGGGGCGTGCAGAACTGTGGAGAGGATGGGTAATGATAGAGATGAGGGAGGAGATGTAGGGAGGTGCAGCACTGTGGAGAGGATGGGTAGATAATACACAGAGATGAGGAAATGTAGGGAGGTGCAGCACTGTGGAGATGATGTGTAGATGATACACAGAAATGAGGGAGGAGATGTAGGATGGTGCAGAACTGTGGAGAGGATGGGTAGATGATACACAGAAATGAGGGAGGAGATGTAGGACGTTGCAGGACTGTGGAGGGCTTTGTGGGCCAGAGTGATAGGTTTACATTGGATTCTTTAGTGGTTGGTAAGTGTTAAAGGGGTCCGCAGACTTTCACCCGGGGCCCACGAAAACCTGGAGCCAGCCCTGCCTTTGGCTTCATCTGGACAATTTGCTGCCGGAGGGTTTCAGTTGCCATTTTTGCAAAACGAGTGCAAACTGGAAAGTTAGGCTGCCAGTTACATAGGATTTGTCAGATAAATAAGGAAATTAGCACCAGGTGCAGATTAACACCAACATCTTGCAGGTATCTGAGTGTTCTCCAATTTGGATCAGTGTCTTTTACATTTATCTTATTTACATTTTTATTCTGTTCTTTAGAATATATTCAATTAATGAAATAAGCTTATAATACTGTGAATTACTCCTGTTAGGAGATTTTCACATAGGAAATCACAGTGACCTTAAAATTAAGGAAATTGTGTGTTTTCTAATATTGATAGTCAGTGTAGGAAGATAAATGTAAAACATAGTCTACAGTAATACAATATCCACCTGCTGAAAGATGCAGTTGTGGATATAACTCCAGGTTATAATGCTTATATAACCGAGTATTATTAATCTATAATAATAGATCACTATAAACACTGATGTGTTGGGGCACAGTTCCAGAGTATGGGGGAAGCACAGGAGAAATCTTGTATGTAGTTGTACATAGAGGGGCTTTGTCAGAGGCTCATCCTGTATATAAAGGCTGTGTGACGGCTCATGCTGTATATAGGAGACTGCGTGTGGGCTCATACTACAAGGCAGCGGTGTAACTAGACTTCATGGCGCCCGGGGCAAAGATCTATTCTGGCGCCCCCCCCCCCCCCCCAGTGGGTTAGCCGTCAGCTTTCAGCCCCGCCGCCCCTGCAGCCTTGGTGTTGAGGAGCGGGGGGGGGGGGGGGGGGGAGGTGCTGTCAGTCTCAGTGGGCCCACTTAACACATGCTGGATATATATATATGACACAGTATATATATATATATATATTCATGTGTATAACAGGCTGTGGACCACAAGATTACTATTATATTGTGCCCCGGAATGCCATCATACTGCCATTCTATGCCCCAGGCTCAGCCTGCACCACCTCCACACACTGACCTCTGAGGCGGTGCTGGGCTCCGGTGTATGCGGTGCCGATGTCTGGCTGTTTAACACAGAGGAGAGGAGATGAGGATGGGCGACGAGTCTCTTCTGTGCGTTCCACACACCGCCCGCAGGAAGAGGAAGTGAGGGGGCGGAACGGGGACCCTCTTCTATGCGGTCCACAGTGTGGAACGCCCGCAGCAGTGGAAGTGACAGCCCGGAAGCGGGGGCGGAGCGGGGGCTGGCAGCATACCATACCGCGCCGGTAAGAGATAATAAATAATACCGGCGCGGGGCGGGCTTTGTTTGAGGAGCAGGAAGGGGGGCTGTGGGGTGCTGCCGGCGCCCCCCTCTGAGTTGCGCTCGGGGCAAAGGATCCGGCTGCACCCCCCTAGATACGCCCCTGCTACAAGGGGATGTCCCCATACATACTGTAAGTCTGCTCAATATTAAGTCATACAACTATTAATTTAAAATCATAATTAATTAAAGAGGACCTGTCACCCCCGGGTGCTAGGCTAACTGAATGCAGATACCTTGGCGTTGGTTACCGGGCTCAGATGCTTTGGCCATTGCATTTGCTAAGCATCCTTGAGCAGTTTTCTGCATTGCCTTTATGCCCCATTCACACTTGAACTACTTCTCATATAGCTTTGCCATTGCATTCATCAGCCATTTAGCTATTTCACATTTCAGAGTGTTAATGTGCAGCAGAATAACCCTCTTTAACAGTCTCTCATGTGGCCCCTCGGGGAAAGTACTTGCCCACCCCTGCTATACAGTATCAGTGTAATTAATGAGGTGGTTCAAAAATCATAAGTCAGTAAAAAGTGTCCACACTTGTGCCCATATAACGTTCATCTCATGGTCTCTGCTGCGCTGTTACAATGTCGTCGTCTTCTTCATCCCTTTGTGGTATTTGCTTATATTCGGGTTTTTCTTGTTCTTCTTCTGAAAGGAAAAGATCTGTTATAGAGACCTCAGTGTGATAAAGCTCCATGAAGAGAAATGGCCGGGGAAGGAAGAGTTAATGTTCGAGGGCAAGTACGACCCTAATAAGAATGGGGGAGAAAACTTAATATCTGGTTGTTTAGTCCTTGGATCTAATCCCACCAAGCATGACATCTGCAGAAGTTTCCCCCATGTTTCCCTCCACAGTTCATAGACTGGCAAGGAATGTAGATTGTGAGCTTAGATGGGGAAAGTGGTGGTGACGTCTGTACAGCGCTGCGGAATACAATGGAGATATATAAACAGGAGAAATAGATGAATGGTAACATTATGGTTCAGATCAGAGATGGCACATAGCGCAACCATACTGGTCACTGAAGTCACATCTACAGGACAGTGTATGAGAATATAACACTAGGGGGCGCTCCGGGCTAGTCTGTAAGGTCACAATGATTGGGCCTTGGGTCACATGACAGTGGAGTACTACTAGATATGCTGCACCCTGCCAGACACCCCGTTAGCACTACAGTACTACTACATCTCCCCCACCCTGCCCCACGCCCCATGAGCATTACTTCATTTGGTGAACGCCCCGTGAGCGCTACTATATTTGCTGCAGCCCGCCCAATACTCGGTGAGCGCTACTACATCTGTTGGACGCCCTGTGAGCAATACTACATCTGCCACACCCTGCCCAAGGCTTCGTGAGCTCTACTACATCTGCCCAACGCCCCATGAGCGATACTACATCTACCCCACCCTGCCCAACGCCCTGTGAGCGCTACTACATCTGCCGCACCCTGCCCAACACCCCGTGAGCGCTACTACATCTGCCGCACCCTGCCCAACACCCCGTGAGTGCTACTACATCTGTCGCACCCTGCCCGATACTCTGTAAATGCTACTACATTTGCCACACCCTACCCAACACCCTGCACAATGCTGGCTGGTGCCATCTTGTGTAAGAAAGTTAGGGCAGAGGTCCAAAAAAGTGAATAGCCATGGACAAATAGCGAGCATGGCTGTGCTGGTCTCTCATCCGTGAAAACGAAATGATTGTGCTGGACCCCAAGTCAGTTTGTTTCATGGAAGGGATGAACTTGGGCAGCCTGGTGGAGCAGGTTACCCGATCCCCTCAGGAAGAGCTCGAGTTGAAGATCGAGTCGCACACCCCTGCTTGGCCTGGGTACAGCGGAGGGACAGAGTTACTGGGAATTCTGCAGATTCAGCTGTAGGAGGATTCTTCACCAGCCCCAGATGAGTTACAGATTCTGCTAAGGAGGTACTTTCATTTGCTTGGGGGTCTGCTGTGGTCTCGGTGGCACTGAGAAAGCCGGCCTTTTTCTGCCAGATGGGCATATTGTCTCCATCAGAGCCCGGATGACTCAAGGATCAGCCCACAGGAAGGACCCCTGACATTGGACTTGTCTACTAACCTCACAGATCAGCTGTTAGCAGCTCCAGTGGTAGTCAGATGTTCTGCAACCCAGATCACATTTACTTCCAAAATGAGCAAAACTGCAATACACAATGTGCGGTGCTGTTCTCACTCCCCACACTGTGAACATCCGGCCGCTAATAACTGATCCAGGTGAGGAACAACATCAGTCCGCTGATCTCCCAACTACACGATATCCTACAGATACTTCATCCATATTGTAACACTTGAAATGTCTTACACTGTTCAGCTGGCTATATAGGGGGATGTCCTCCATCATAGATGTCTAACCCAAGAAAATATGACCCCCCCGACCAGATATCTCCAGTAATGATGAGCGAGCACTACCATGCTCGGGTGCTGGGTGCTGGGTACTCGTAATGAGCAAGTCAGATGCTCAGATGGACATGACTCAAGTACAGAGTATGATGGAAGTCAACTGGGAATGAGCATTTTTCTGGAAGATCTTCTGGTGCAGGGAATGTAACATCAGATAATCTGTAAAAATAAAAATGAACATAACGCACCTCCCTGATGGGCTTTGGGGGGAAGGTGGTGACCATTTACTGGGTTCATCTCCATTGCTTCATCCCCGGTTCCGGTCTCCGAACTCCTGTTCTTCTTCCGACACTAATAACATAAAAATAAAATTACAGATATTATAGATCTCACATCTTCCCCACAGGTCTTATCTCATTTCTACATGAAATCACCAAACCCGACTCACCAAAATAATCACAATGGCTATAATCAGCACCAGAACCACAGCACCAACAACACCAACAACAGCACCAACCGGAAAATCTGCGGATTGGAGAAAGAGAAGACAAATCAGAGCGAGCTGAAGACACGAAGACAATCTACCTGGTTTCTTGGTCTATGAGACGCCGCCCCCAGATTATACCATCAGAAAATAACATGAATTATACTACAGGTCCATAGAGGGGTCTTCACTGGCTCTGCTAAACCGCTTCATGATCAACAGGTTTGTCTTTTTTTTCTTTAGCTTTTACCATTTCCTCTCCTCTTTAAGAGCCATAACTCTTATTCTCCATCCTCACGGCTGTTCGAGGCCTTGACTATTGTGGGATGAGTTGTGGTTCATTGTTCATTCTACTCTAACATGCTGAAATGGGAAAATATTCCAAAATCTGCAATTTCACTGAGTTTTTTGGGTTTTGTTTTTTACAGTCCATTGTGCAGTAAGGTAACCCAGATATAGGATTCTAAGCAAAGGCAGTGACAAACCTTTTATTCTAAGTATGTTTTACCTCATTTATTACTCAGTCCAGAGGACTTCTACCAGTGATCATTTTGTCATTTTGCTATATACTGCTGTACATGGAATATATTGAGCTCTCTTTTGTAGCGCTGCCACTAGATGAGCATCAGAGGTGTACCAAGATGGCGGCGATGGAGGACTTCACCTAACTACATGTCCCTGGTTGCCGTAGAAACCCATAATTTCTCAAATCACTCCACAGAAAATTGGGAAGGGGAGAAAATCGGGTGCATGTATCACAGCCAGGCTCCACTGTATGGAGGAGACCCGGTCCTGTAACCGCTGCAAACATCCCATCCGTGATGTACGTGTACAAAGGGAGCTCAAAGGGGTTAATAGCCCAATGGAGCACGATGTACCCTGTGCCGTCTCTCCCCGTGCGCTCTCTCTAATCTTGTGCTCTCTCCCCTGGTGTGCTCTCTCCCAGCATGTCTCTGCTTTTCCCTCGTGTGCCCTCTCATCCCCTGCACACTCTCTATCCCTACTGGGCACTCACTCTCCCTCCTGTGCACTCTTCCCCATGTATTCTCTATCTCCTGTGTGCTCTCTCTCCCCTTGTGTGCCATCTCTCCCCTTGGCGCTACTACCCTGGTGTTCTCTCTTTCCCCTTATGCTGTCTCTCCCCCTGTATGCTCTCTTTCCCCTTGTGCTGTCTCTCCCCGTGTGCGCACTTTCCCCTTGTGCTGTCTCTCCCTGTGTGCTCTTTCCCCTTGTGCTGTCTCTCCCCTGTGTGCTCTCTCTCTCCCCTTGTTCGCTTTCTGTTCCCATGTTGTGCCTTGTCTCACTCACCACTGTGCGACATCTCTTTCCCCTGTACACTGATAAGCCGGATGGGTCTGCCCCAAGGGTATGATGGAGTGGACCAGGGCTTTTATATAGTAGGTATTACCCTATTAAAAAATCTGTCACATAGCTATCTGATACTAAATAGTGCAGCATCCTAGACGGTAGGGAAATACTACAGACAACAGGTCTGTGCGGTATAATATCCAGGACATTATATACAATTGAGAGGGGTCCAGGGCTCTGTCACCCCTGTCCTGGGGAATGCTCTTGTGTGCCCGTGTTGATCGAGACTAGGTAAAAAACTGTTGTGAAGAGTCATCAAATAAGTGTCTGCTTTGGTCCTCTTTGAGGCCATCATGAACTGAACTGTTGCACAGGGGAGGTGACCAGGATGCATGCTACAAACCCAGGTCTCTGCCTCACCCACAACCAGGGCCGCCACTAGGGAGGGGGAGTAAAGCTCTGCCTGCAGTCGGGGGCCCCGGGCCTGACTGCAGGGGGCATGGCATTGGATCAGGGAACCTGGCCATGACACAGGGGGCGTGGCCATTTGGATCAGCCCGCCTCCTCCGGCCATCACACGCTGACGCTGCTTCACTGGGCCCGTGCACGTGAGGGGGCAGGCCCTGATCTCCCATGGGAACCACCCCTCTCCTGTCAATCACCACCGGGCCCCGCCCCTTCACCTCTTGAGCGGGCCCTGTCTCCTATTCATCACCGTTGCTGCAGTATGGCCCTAAAACCGGAACTCACGGGGACCGGCAGGATGCAAGGGACTGGAGTCAGGATGGAGCTGCTGCTTCTGCTGTTGCCGCCGCTACTACTGGTGCTAGTGGCGAGTATGTCCGTATGTCTCTCTCCCTGTCTACCTGACCACTGATGGAAACATCTATATATTTGGAGCAGATACCCACTGTGACAACCCAGTGCACACCGACAGGAACAGCTATGACTGTACAGTCAATAAAAGCGGCAGAACATTGCTGAACCTAAACCGAAGCCTGGGACTTCGTATGCTCAATGGATGCACTAAGGGAGACTCATTGGGAAGACATACCCTAAACTCCCATGTTGGCAGCAGTGTGATAGACTATGCCATCACAGATATGGACCCTACAGATATTGGTGCCCTCATAGTCACCCCACAAACACACCTGTCAGACCACAACCAACTTCTTCTATACATCAAATCCACAAACAAATCATCCTCACAAACCGGGAAAGACTGGCCTCTATAGCCTGCCGCCATCCTTCAAATGGACCAAGATGTCGGCCCCAAAATATAAAGATGCCATCAATAGACCAGAGATCAAGGAGAAGCTCCAACACTTCCATAATAATGTGTATGAGCTTAACCCAGAAGAAGTACAACTGGCGGTAAGGGACCTTAACGACATTCTGTATGCCATGGCGGAAATGTTCCAATAGAAACTTATTTTCCTTTATTTGTGATTTTCTCAGATGAGTAATATATGCTTTTTCATCAATATTTGTATATAATTGTCAGACGTTTCGACCGTAGTCTTCTTCACATGACATACTAATTATCATACAGAAAAGAAAAGACAAGAATACAACATCGTATTAATACAACAAAAAGGAATACATATATATATATTTTTTCTGTTATCACAAAAAAGGGAGGGAGAAGTTACAAAAATTCCCAAAGAAAATTACAAGATACAACAACTTTCAATAAGAATATCTCCATCACAGGAAAGAAATATAATAGAGAAGGAGGACGTAATATCATCCACTACTGTGGAGGGGAGAGTGCCGTTATATGCAAAATTACAAAGTATACCTTATTGATGTATTGCAATAATGTGCGTGGTTACAGCACAAGTATGGTGCATTCATCTATAATAAAATAATGATGGAGTTAGTGATACATAAAAGGAGAAAAGAACAAAAGACCAAAAAATTACAGGAGCCAAAAAGTCTAGGTTATATTTCAACCTTGGCTACTCATTATCACTATTCATAAGATCCATAGTGTCAATTATATGTAAAAAAAGGGTACTATGATTAAATATGAGTGTTATATTCTCAATAGATCGATCCCAGAAACACAAAAGAGGATTCATATCAGATTCATTCGGTCATATATAGACAACTTCCCTCTGATAAGGAACAAGTACAAAGCGTATATATTATCTATTCACTTAAATAGGAATTTAATGAACCAGTCATGTTCAATTGTCGTTTTTATATATGAAATACTAAGGCAAAAAGGAAAAAAAAGAAAAAAAGAAGAAAAAAGGAAAAAAAGAAAAAATAAAATAAAAAATGTAACCTACTGTCAGGTATAATATGGCAAGATCATATACATCATATGCGTGCAAAACAATAAAGGATAATAAAATGTACCTGTAATAATGGGGGTTCAACTTACACCCCTCAAGTGTGAATAGGATAAAGCCACTGCTATATAAGAAAACAGACTAAATAAGTTATCAATACTATGAAGTGTTAACCACAGCACACATTAATGGGGTGCATACCTTGTATACAATGGTAAATAGGAAAGCCAGAAACCTGGAACAGAATGAAACATCAGCTCCTTAATGTAAAGGCACTAATGGGCGAAAAGGATCCGCTTATCTGACACTTGCGAGTGTCTGTACTTACTGGTCCGCGTATGCAAAAGTGTGGCGAGGTGTGCGCCGCCATGTCCATGTGTGCTTATATAAGGAAATGAATAAACGACACTCCTCCTGCTTCCTCCGGCCGGAACGCAGGCGTGTCCTGGTGGAACGCAAGCCAGCGGCGCCTACGTCGTGACGTCACCGGCTGTGCGTAGCGCGCATGCGCACAAGTTGTAAACAAAAGATCCGTGCCCCGGTCATGTAAATAATGCAGTGGCCGCAAAATGGGATTAAGAAATGTACGGGCTCAAGCCTAAAAAAGAGAAAAAAAGCAAATATGAGGAAAAGGAAATGATCATTGCGGCATATAAATGCCTGACAGGGCAACATATAATAACTATGCAAAAAGGAAAAATATCAATATAAGTTGATACTTCCTCTATGATAGGCTATGGCAGGATAATTCACAATGTACTTAGACTGGTTAACAGTTCCTTATCACGATCCTTGTATACGATTATTAGCTTGATATATATACATATATATATATATATAAATATATCACCTAGTAGAGAAATAACATGTATTGGTATCTAAGAAACATGCAAATCAGAAAAACACTTCATGCTCCCTGTTCAAGCCTAAAGGCTCCAATGTCTGCAAGCGGTGGATCCAATAAGATTCCCTTTCTTTTAATCTTTTAATACGGTCTCCACCCCGTCTGGCCACAGGTACCTGTTCCAGGACCTGAAACCTGAGCTGTGAAATATTATGGCCCATTGACACAAAGTGAAAGGGTACTGGTAACAACATGTTACGACACCTAATGGTTGACTTATGCTTACTGATGCGGTCTCGGATATGCTGGGTGGTTTCCCCAACATATCCGAGACCGCACGGGCACTTAAGCATATAAACGACAAATGTAGAGTCACAGGTATAATATCCCTTAATCGGGAAGGTCCTACCAGATCTCGGGTGTGTGAAAGTCGAGCCCTTAACCATGTGGGAACATTGTATACATGATAAGCAGGGAAAATTACCTTGCCGTGGTGTACTAAGGAATCTTTGTCCGGACAATTTCTTGTCGGAGCCTATGTCGGCCCGAACAAGACTGTCTCTGAGATTTCTAGGACGTTTGAAACACATAAGTGGAGGGTGGGAGAACTCAATAATATTAGGATAAGATTTGGTAAGGACCAACCAGTGTTCTCTGATAATTTGTTTTACTTTGTACGAGAAAGGATGAAAATTGGTCACAAAGGCAACCCTGGGTGATGGGGGGGGTCTCTCTATTGGATTGCGTATGACGTGGTACAGATATCTGTGATGGATATCCTCGTGTTAGGAATTTATTAGTCATTTCTAAATGCCTAGCTTGTCTAGTTTCAGGGTCAGAAACGATTCTCCTGAGTCTCATGTGTTGAGAATGTGGAGTGCTCGTTTAACATGTTTCGGATGACAACTTGTATAGTGTAAAACACTATTTTTGTCGGTAGGCTTCACGTAAAGATCTGAAGAGATGATTCCCGTTGCCGAGATCTTAATCATTGTATCCAAAAAGTTAATCTCTCTACTATGATGGTGTAAAGTAAATGTCAAATTAGGTATACAATTGTTCAACTTCAATAAAGTGGATTCCAACTCTGTAAGTGTGCCTGTCCAAATCAGAAAAATGTCGTCGATATATCGTCTCCATAACAGAGACCTAGACTGTATCAACACATCATTTTCAATGAATTTATGCTCAAAGTATGCCATAAAGATATTGGCATAGGGGGGCGCCATGTTAGAACCCATGGCGGTCCCCCTTTTTTGTAGGTAAAATTGGTCCTGAAATAAAAAGAAATTGTTGTGTAATACAATGGTCAAAAGATCACAACAAAATTGTTTTTTTATCATGCTGAAGGTGGTATATTTATCAAGAAACCAATTGACGGCCTCTAGACCTAGGTCATGTGCTATGGACGTGTACAAACTGTTCACGTCCATAGTGGCCAATATGCAATTTGGTGGTACCTGACCCAAATGACCAATAACGGACAAGAAATCCGAAGTATCCTTGAGATATGAAGGAATGCATGGTATGAGAGGGGACAAAATTCTGTCTAAGGTTATAGCCAAAGGCGAAAGCAAAGAATTAGTTGAAGCAACAATCGGGCGACCAGGTGGTCGCATAAGATTCTTATGAACCTTGGGCAATGTGTAGAAAACGGGGATGATCGGATTATGGACCACTAAATATTCAGCCAATTTTTTGTCTATAACAGAAGCCTGTAAATATGAATCCACTTTCTGCTGAATGAGGATCCTAATGGAGGATGTGGGGTCTCTAGAAACGGCAACATATGTGGTGGTATCTCCCAACTGTTGTAAGATTTCATTAATATAATAAGTGCGGTCCATGATCACGATTGCACCCCCTTTGTCAGCTGGCTTTATTATAATTTTTTTATTCATTTGTAACTGACGAATAATTTCAGATTCCTGTCTAGTTAAATTCTTTTTGAGACGGAATTCGCCTCTTTCAATACCATGCACCAGCTTCTCAATGTCTTGAAGTACTAAATTGGCAAATGTTTCTATAGGATGAAACTTTTGAGGTGGATTAAACGGACTTGGAACACGTATACCTAATGCTTTAAATGTTATGCCTTCAGGGATAATGTCGATGGAGTTGGAAGAGGATATCGACTCATCTTTGTCAGGTCTATCAAAATAAGCTTTTAAACGTAAATTACGAAAAAACCTTCTCAGATCCTGATCAAGACTAAAGGTATCAAAGTACGGGGTAGGACAAAATGAAAGACCTTTTTGTAATAATCTAAGATCATCTGGTGATATAAATTGTGAAGAAATATTGTAGATTAGGTTAGTGTCCATACCTGTGGGCGCGGCTGCACCGGTTGTCTGCCGCTCCCACGACCTCTTCCCCCTCCTCGTCCTCCTCTGTATCCTCGTCTTGCCCCTAAAAAACGAGGCTGATAGATTGGAATGGGTGGGTATCCCAGACCTAGACTTTCTAGGCTACTCCCGGAGCCAAAATAATCATTCCGATTAATTGGCCAATTGGGGTCAGTGCTTCGCCATCTATATACACGTCCCTGTACATAATCTTCCTGGTCCCTTAAGAACTTTTTCCTTTTCCGTTCTTGTACAGTTTTCTTGAAGTCCGTAATAGTTTTCTTAACTCTATTCTTAATACTTGTATACTCAGAAGAGGATACAGTGTCCTTTATTTGATCTTCCAAGGTTTTAATCTTATCTGTAAGATTGGTCAGTTCGGTCTGTAGAAAATCCACTGTCAAAGTAATGAGATCGAACGAACATTTATTGAGTATGCTTTCGAAGCGATCACAATATTCGGTATTATCTGCAAAGAGAGTGGGACGTAAATTCACCCTCAGGCCTCTCGGAATCCTCTTGTTTCTGTAGTATTCAGCCAAGGTTGTTTGGTGTAATTCAAGAGCAGTTTGTCGTCTGAGTTCTTTCTCATAGTCCTTTTGTTGAGTCTCCTCTGGAGTAGTGGTTAGAAATTGATTCGATGTAGTCACTCGTTCCACAATACTGGATGACTCGTCCTCTGCGTATGAAAAAAGTGTTGACGACATTTTCTCAAAAAAATAATAATTAATAGGGTCGGGGCTCAAGCCAATTCAATCAGTAGAATTAGTAACAGGGCTGGCTCACAACCATTGAGGGTGCACAGAATTGAAAGTCAATATTGTTAGGTGATCTGGCACACCAAAAAAGAAAGTACAAGAATGTTGCAATAGAAACTTATTTTCCTTTATTTGTGATTTTCTCAGATGAGTAATATATGCTTTTTCATCAATATTTGTATATAATTGTCAGACGTTTCGACCGTAGTCTTCTTCACATGACATACTAATTATCATACAGAAAAGAAAAGACAAGAATACAACATTGTATTAATACAACAAAAAGGAATACATATATATATATTTTTTCTGTTATCACAAAAAAGGGAGGGAGAAGTTACAAAAATTCCCAAAGAAAATTACAAGATACAACAACTTTCAATAAGAATATCTCCATCACAGGAAAGAAATATAATAGAGAAGGAGGACGTAATATCATCCACTACTGTGGAGGGGAGAGTGCCGTTATATGCAAAATTACAAAGTATACCTTATTGATGTATTGCAATAATGTGCGTGGTTACAGCACAAGTATGGTGCATTCATCTATAATAAAATAATGATGGAGTTAGTGATACATAAAAGGAGAAAAGAACAAAAGACCAAAAAATTACAGGAGCCAAAAAGTCTAGGTTATATTTCAACCTTGGCTACTCATTATCACTATTCATAAGATCCATAGTGTCAATTATATGTAAAAAAAGGGGTACTATGATTAAATATGAGTGTTATATTCTCAATAGATCGATCCCAGAAACACAAAAGAGGATTCATATCAGATTCATTCGGTCATATATAGACAACTTCCCTCTGATAAGGAACAAGTACAAAGCGTATATATTATCTATTCACTTAAATAGGAATTTAATGAACCAGTCATGTTCAATTGTCGTTTTTATATATGAAATACTAAGGCAAAAAGGAAAAAAAAGAAAAAAAGAAGAAAAAAGGAAAAAAAAGAATATAACACTCATATTTAATCATAGTACCCTTTTTTTACATATAATTGACACTATGGATCTTATGAATAGTGATAATGAGTAGCCAAGGTTGAAATATAACCTAGACTTTTTGGCTCCTGTAATTTTTTGGTCTTTTGTTCTTTTCTCCTTTTATGTATCACTAACTCCATCATTATTTTATTATAGATGAATGCACCATACTTGTGCTGTAACCACGCACATTATTGCAATACATCAATAAGGTATACTTTGTAATTTTGCATATAACGGCACTCTCCCCTCCACAGTAGTGGATGATATTACGTCCTCTTTCTCTATTATATTTCTTTCCTGTGATGGAGATATTCTTATTGAAAGTTGTTGTATCTTGTAATTTTCTTTGGGAATTTTTGTAACTTCTCCCTCCCTTTTTTGTGATAACAGAAAAAATATATATATATGTATTCCTTTTTGTTGTATTAATACGATGTTGTATTCTTGTCTTTTCTTTTCTGTATGATAATTAGTATGTCATGTGAAGAAGACTACGGTCGAAACGTCTGACAATTATATACAAATATTGATGAAAAAGCATATATTACTCATCTGAGAAAATCACAAATAAAGGAAAATAAGTTTCTATTGCAACATTCTTGTACTTTCTTTTTTGGTGTGCCAGATCACCTAACAATATTGACTTTCAATTCTGTGCACCCTCAATGGTTGTGAGCCAGCCCTGTTACTAATTCTATGGCGGAAATGTTCGACCGGAAAAAAAAGCAACAATAAGAGGCCGAGTAAACCAAATCCCAACAACTTGTTTGACAAAGAATGTAAGACCATACGGAAATCCCTAAGAATGGCCTCAAATAAAAAACACAGAGACCCAAACAACGCCACTGTGAGAGAAGCCTACCACACCATACAACGAAGTTACAAAGCCATCCTCAGAAAGATAAAGCAAAACCACATCTCCACCAAACTCCAACTCCAAGATGCCTTTGAAGACAACAAATTCTGGGATCTGTGGAATCACCTTGGATCCAACCAGAAAAGCAACAGCCTCCACATCCAGAGCGGCCACATCTGGCTCCAGTACTTCAAGGACCTTTACAAAGACATCCCAAGTGAAGACCTGAGCCCGGCACAAGAAGAGCTTGTGAGAAAACTGAAAGATATGGAGGAAAAGATCAAAGATTTCCAAAATCCTCTGGATGCACCAATCACACTGCCAGAAATAGCGGAAAGGATCACACAGATAAGAGGTAAAAGAGCCAGTGGTCCAGATGGGATCCTCCCAGAAATGCTAAAATACAGCCCGCCAGACATCCTGGCAGCGATAACAAAACTATTTAATATCGTACTGCAGGCTGGCTACTTCCCCAAAATCTGGAACCAAGGCCTCATAACCCCAATACACAAAAACGGGGACAAGTACGATCCAGAAAATTACCGGGGGATATGTGTCAGCAGCAACCTGGGCAAACTCTTCAACATCATCCTGAACAAGAGGATCCGCACCTTCCTGGCCAAGCACAACGTCCTCAGCAAGAGCCAAGCAGGGTTCATGCCGAACCACCGCACCACTGACCACATCTATACCCTGCACCGCACCACTGACCACATCTACAACCTGCACTGCACCACTGACCACATCTACACCCTGCACCGCACCACTGACCACATATACACCCTGCACCGCACCACTGACCACATCTACACCCTGCACCGCACCACTGACCACATCTACACCCTGCACTGCACCACTGACCACATCTACACCCTGCACCGCACCACTGAACACATATACACCCTGCACCGCACCACTGACCACATCTACACCCTGCACCGCACCACTGACCACATCTACACCCTGCACTGCACCACTGACCACATCTACACCCTGCACCGCACCACTGACCACATATACACCCTGCACCGCACCACTGACCACATCTACACCCTGCACCGCACCACTGACCACATCTACACCCTGCACTGCACCACTGACCACATCTACACCCTGCACCGCACCACTGACCACATATACACCCTGCACCGCACCACTGACCACATCTACACCCTGCACCGCACCACTGACCACATCTATACTCTGCACCGCACCACTGACCACATCTACACTCTGCACCGCACCACTGACCACATCTACACCCTGCACCGCACCACTGACCACATCTACACCCTGCACCGCACCACTGACCACATCTATACTCTGCACTGCACCACTGACCACATCTATACTCTGCACCGCACCACTGACCACATCTACACCCTGCACCGCACCACTGACCACATCTACACCCTGCACCGCACCACTGACCACATCTATACTCTGCACCGCACCACTGACCACATCTACACCCTGCACCGCACCACTGACCACATCTATACTCTGCACCGCACCACTGACCACATCTGCACTCTGCACAGCCTCATCAAGGGCCACGTCCACAATACAAAGAACAGGAAGATATACGCTTGTTTCGTGGATACAAAAAGGCCTTTGATTCAGTGTGGCACCCAGGACTATTCCTAAAACTGCTGGGGAGTGGAATAGGAGGCAAAACATTCGATGTCATCCGAAGCTCCTACACTGAGAACAGCTGCAGTGTGAGGGTCAATGGAAGGAGGACGGCCTATTTCCAACAAAGCCAAGGAGACAGGGCTGCAGCCGCAGTGCAACGCTCTTTAACATCTACATCAATGAGCTGGTGGTGGCCCTGGAGTCCTCCACAGCACCAGGACTCACTCTCCATGACACCCAGGTGAAATTTCTGCTGTATGCCGATGACCTCGTGCTGTTATCACCAACCGAGAAAGGCCTCCAAGATCATATGAAAATCCTAGAGAAATTCAGCAGCACATGGGCAATGCCAATCAACCAGAAGAAAACTAATATTATGGTGTTCCAGAAAAGAAAGCAGAAACCTGCCGGACATCCTCCCTTTATGATAGACAACAACCAACAAGTACACCTACCTGGGCCTAGAACTCAGCCAATCAGGGAGCTTCATCCATAGAGTTACTGAAAGACAAGGCTTCCAAAGCCTCCTATGCCATAAGAAGACGTCTATATCATCTCAAGGCACCAGTAACCATCTGGCTTAAAATCTTTGACTCCATCATTGCCCCAATCCTTCTTTACGGCAGTGAGGTCTGGGGTCCAGTCTCATGCACAAACTGGTCAAAGTGGGACGCTGGGCCGACTGAAATATTCCACCTAGAGTTCTGCAAGCATCCTCTACAAGTCCATCGGAGCACATCAAACAGCGCCTGCCGAGCAGAGCTGGGCAGATTCCCGCTACACCTCGAGATCCAGAAGGCAGCGCTGTCGTTCAAGACTCATCTACAAAGCAGTAGTCTCAACTCCTACCATCACAAAGCCTTCCTACACCTGGAAGCCCCGGGAAGCCTCCCAACACAAAGTACCCAAAGACAGCCTGACCAAGCCACCAAGCCACATGGCCTGACAAAAGGCGAAATCCAGAAGATGATGCACAAAGGCAAAGAGGAATATCTCAGCATCTGGAGGAACGATATTAACAAATCACAGAAACTGACAATATACCAGAACCTACAGACAGAGTACAAACTGGCCCCATATCTAGAGAAACTGGAAAACCCCAAAGAGTGACAGATCCCGAGCCGGTACAGACTGAGCGCCCACATAGTGACAGATCCTGAGCCGGTACAGACTGAGCGCCCACAGAGTGACAGATCCCGAGCTGGTACAGACTGAGCGCCCACAGAGTGACAGATCCTGAGCCGGTACAGACTGAGCGCCCACAGAGCGACAGATCCTGAGCCGGTACAGACTGAGCGCCCACAGAGTGACAGATCCCGAGCTGGTACAGACTGAGCGCCCACAGAGCGACAGATCCTGAGCCGGTACAGACTGAGCGCCCACAGAGTGACAGATCCCGAGCTGGTACAGACTGAGCGCCCACAGAGCGACAGATCCTGAGCCGGTACAGACTGAGCGCCCACAGCCTACTCATCAGAGACTGCAAGCTGTTATTAAAGCCAGAGGTGGTGCAACAAAACACTAGTGATGTATTTGAGGGTTGTTTTGTTTGTTTTCCAGGATTCCATAATTTTTTCTCTCTGCTTGATCTGAAAAAAGTCACCCTGACTGACTACCACATTTTTAATCTTGATTTCTTTTAGGGTTTCTTCAAGGCAGAGAGTCGCCATTTGAAATGACTTTAGTTTTGTGCCATGTCTGTGATCTGATTTTTTTTCTACAACATTAAACAGCTGAATGGACATCCTCCAAGCCCGGGGATTCCAGAATTTTTGCCAGGGGTTGTAGATGAGAACTGGATCTGGAAGAATCAGGAGGTGGTCGGTCACCACCGGTCGTGGTCTTGGGGTAGGGTGCTAGTTTCGGGGGATGTGGATTTGGTGCCTTTTTTAGTGGAGTCTGAGTTGGTGTAAAATGGACCGACTCCTACAACATATCATAAATTGGGTACAGTAGTTCAATGCAGAGTGTGCTGAATATTATCATCATGTTCTATCATAATAATGATTAAAGCCTGATGTTCACATTGTGCTACATATACATGAGGGAGTCACATTGTGCTACATATACATGAGGGAGTCACATTGTGCCACATATACATGAGGCATGTATGAGGGAGTCGTTGTCGTGGATTCAGGGAAATTGAGGAGTCAGAGTTTTAGCTTACCCACTCCACAGCCCTGCTAGTTTGGCTGTTATTATCAGACCCCAGTACCTGTCCCCTATATTGCCCATTAGCATGTGAGCTGTGGCCCCCTCCCACAGTCAGTGACTTCTGATCCCGTGTTCCCGGCCTCTATTATATGAGGGGAGAGTCAAGATTTCCACAGAGGACAATATAGAGATGTCTGTGCTGTGTGCTCGGCTCTTACCTTGTACAGTGACATTAAGCATCGTCACGTTTGTTCCATCACTGTGATGCTTCACATAATACACACAGGAGTCGTTCTCCCTGGCGTCTGTCAGGGTCCAGCACCCGCTGCTTGTGTCCAGGTGGAGTCTGGGCTCTGTGATATTTACCGCCTTATCACCACATTTCTGCCCCAGGAGAGTATCGTTTCCACTTCCACAATCTCTGAGCAGCTCCAGGTAGACATCATTGTGAGGACATTTCATGCTGCAGTCGGTGATATTCTCTCCTGGCCGCACACGGACGTCTCGTGATGATACTACGGTCAGGATCAGACCTGTGTAGATATAAGAGGAGACCGTCCACTGAGTCTGGCATCACAATCTGAGTGACACAATCTGTCATTATTGTCACAATACATTATATTTTGCCCATTATAAGATGATGGTGACGGCACAGGTCACACAGGATGAGACCTCGTATTCTCTCATACAGGGACAAGCCAGTGCCCGGGCCCCGGAACACTACATCTACGCAGAACATTGCACATTCTCCTCCAGTCTCCATTTTTACTATGGTCATTAAGAAGTCTTACCCCTCAGCTCGACCTGTTTATGCCACCGAGACATAAGAAAAAGCAGCGGACGACATCTACAGCCCGCACCCTGCTGCATTGGTGCATCACCCAAACAACATCTCATCCTGCAAAAAAATACAGCCCTCAGATGGTCGTCAGTGGAAATATGGCCGCCTTCATATGACAATGCTATGCGCAGCGTAGCTGTAAAAATAGTTGATGATTTCTGCTTCTTTGGCATCTTGGGAGCTCTGCAAACATGGGGTCTGCAATCCATACCAGCCAAAAAATCAACCGTACATCAGGTATCACTATGCTCGGGAGACATCCTAGAACAAATTGGTGGTTTTCTACTGTTGTTCGTGAAAATGAAAATTTGAGGCTAAAGCAACGTTCTAGTGGAAATAACTAACACACAGCCTGACAGCAGCTTAGAATACATTGAGGGTGGGGGGGTGCAGTTCTGAAAATATCACCTTGCAGTGGGGGGGGGGGGTGGTCAATATATCCTAACTTCAAAATGGAAAACGTGCATAAAAAATGGATTAAGGTCCATAAAAAAAAGAAAAATTTACCACAAAATATTAACCCTTCTAACATCCCAACAAAAAGTGTCATACTGCCAATGGTGCAGGAACACGTTGGCTGCTATGGGGCCCGTGACTGCCTGTTCCCAGCTGCATCAAGAGAGATGATGTCACTACTGCGCGCCACAGAGATACCCTGAGCTCCAGGACACTCGCATGGAGGCCGGAGAACCCAGGAGAAGGGAGTACATGGTGGCCTAAGGGCTGCATTATAATGCATGGAGAGATATGGGTATGCATTATAATATACTATATGGAGGACTGTGGGGATGCACTATACTATATGGAGGACTAAGGGGGTACATTATACTATATGGAGGAGTATGGGGATGCATTATAATATATGGAGGACTATGGGGATGCATTATAATATATGGAGGACTATGGGGATGCATTATACTATATGGAGGAGTATGGGGTGCATTATAATATATGGAGGACTATGGGGATGCATTATAATATATGGAGGAGTATGGGGTGCATTATAATATATGGAGGACTATGGGGATGCATTATACTATATGGAGGAGTATGGGGTGCATTATAATATATGGAGGACTATGGGGATGCATTATACTATATGGAGTATGAGGTGCATTATAATATATGGAGGACTATGGGATGCATTATAATATATGGAGGAGTATGAGGTGCATTATAATATATGGAGGACTATGGGGATGCATTATAATATATGGAGGAGTATGGGGTGCATTATAATATATGGAGGACTATGGGGATGCATTATACTATATGGAGGAGTATGGGGTGCATTATAATATATGGAGGACTATGGGGATGCATTATACTATATGGAGGAGTATGGGGTGCATTATAATATATGGAGGACTATGGGGATGCATTATAATACAAGAGTGACGGGAAAATAAAGTTATGGAAGAAGGGAGGAAAAAACAAAACTGAAAAACCAAAAAAATGGCCTGGGAGTGAAGGGGTTAAGGTCATTCCATGTTTGAAAATAGCTGATTTTTCTATATTTTTTGCAAATTTCTGAAAAAACGAAGTTATTAGCAAATAGACAGTGACATCAGATGTGCAAAATGGGGCTCGTTAACCCCTTACCTCCTTCATGACCGCGACCCAAGGGTAAAAAGTTTGATGCTTCTGTACATCTTCCAATAATTCTCAGATTGGACTTTATGATGATGGTAAATTTGGGGCAATAAAGCTTACAAATGTTTCTCAATTTCCTCCAAATTTCTGATATCTTCATTAATGAAAGTAATTTTGCAGCTTTGAATTTTTAAGCCACAGAAGATGGAAGGAATAACATCTCTCACACGTCTACTTTACATCAGCGTCATTGTTTAAAGATCCTATTTTTTTTTGTTAACCCTTTTATGACCAAGGGCGTAATAGTACATCCTTGGCTGCCTCCCTCCCTTTAATGTGAGCTGATATGGTGAGCTCGCATCATCCCCTGCACGTGTCAGCTGATCTGATTAGCCGACATGTGCAGCTAACATGCTTTAACATGAGCTTTCCTGTTGTAAAGTTAGAATAGATAGAAAGGATAGATAGAGAGAGGCAGACAGACAGATCTTATCAATGTCCCATTGCTTGCTTCTTGGGCTGCTCATTAAGCTTCATGCAAAATCACATGTGTGGCACCCCATGGGTTTATGTGCCACAGTAACATCACACGGGTTCCCTCCCCACAACACACTGACTTACACTAGCACCTCTGGGCCAGGAGGGGGAGCACAACCTGCTTCCTTAAATACTCCAGGTGTAGAGAGTTCAGTTCCTGGGAGAACTGAGAGAGGGACTGCAGTGTCAAAGAGGCTGCCTCAGGCTTCTTTACAGTCTGCTCTTAGATTCCAGGCCTAGATAGGGTCTGAGGGAAGGAGAACTAAGAACAGAGGAACATATCTGGGAGCTAGAGTGCCACCATTACTCGCCCCAGAGAAGCGCACAGAACGGACACTGGATCCGGCACTGTGTCTGGCACCCACAGCACAGTGAATCCTGGAGTAGTGGAGTCTCTAGACCACCACAGTACCAGAGCAAAGCAACATGGCGGGGTCAGCACAGCACAGAGGACTCAAGTTGCCTAGCCAAGTGGTACCAGCAGAGAGAAAGAGAGAGTGAGACAGTGCCAGCAGCTAAGCTAGACGCAGCAGCCAGGACACACACACAACGCAGCACGAGGAAACTGATGACCCGGACAGGGTGGGAGGAAAACCCAGACCCCGTACAGACTCCGTGGACGATCTGCAATAACATCGCAGTAAAGCTTTGGAAACTAGATAAACCGTGAGTGTGTGTTCCTTAACCCGTCTCCACTATTCACCTCCATCATAGACTTTTCCAACACTGCCCCGGGGAAGTCAGTTCTGCCCACGGAGAACTATCCCATCTAAGCTGCCATTACATCATCCCCAGAGGTTCTGCAGCAGCGGTGGCCCCACTACTGGCCACACACTGTGGGTGGCGTCACGATAAGCTATTCTCCCCTGTAAATACACCCTTATTATTGCCAGGGCCCGGGACACGGTCCGGACGAGGACCTCGTGACATTCCCCAGAAGCAGACACGGTCCGGTGCCGAGTACCCTCGTCCCAGTGGGCTCGACAACTGCACTGACTAGCAACAGCCAATCAGAGATGCTCACTCTCTGTGAGAGCATCTGTAATTGGCTCATGCACTTACACTACACTCCCACAATCTGGACGGTGATTGTGCTGTCATAGTGTGTAAAATAAATAAACATAAAAAAAAATGCATGGGGCTTCACTGTATTTTTCAGTCTCAGCACAGATAAAGCGGACAGTTGTGGGCTGCCACATTCGGCTGCTTAATTTTACCTTGGCTGGCAAAAAAAAGGAGTTAAATTCAGGTCTGGGGAACGGGCAGCCAGTCCACATTATCAGTACCTTCATCATGCAGGAACTACTGATACACTTCAGCCACATGAAGCCTAAGGGTATGCGCACCTCTGCAGCATGTTCATTTTATGCTGCAGATTTGGAAGCGGCTCCCATTGGGTGCATGCAGGGAGAAGCCGCCCTGCACCCACCGCAGATAGTGAGTACAGGGTGGCTGCGGGCTCCCTATGGGCACGCATGGCTTCTTGCAGGCCTGGACGAGCTGCATCCAAGACACAGCTCCTCCGGACCGTGAGCACACAGCCTAACATTACATCCATGAGAAGGAGCCCAGGGCCCACTGCACCTGCAAATGGTCTCACAAAGGGTCTGAGGATCTCATCCCAGTACCTAATGGCAGTCAGGGTACCTGTGGCTAGTGGCCTCCAAAGAAATGCCTTCACGTCACCTCCCCATTAGGATCTGTTTATGATGCTTTTTTTTTTTTTAGTAGAATGGAGTCAATGGGGGAAAGCGCAGCAGAAAAATAGAGCAACAATTGACGCTCATTATCTGGATACACTTTCTGCACCACTAATGCAGCAGTTAAAAACGCAGCATCTGAACAGCAAATTGAAAACCACATTCACTGCTGTAGATGCAGCGACTGATCCGTCTTTGGTGCATTTTTAAAAAACAAAATGCAGCATCAAAAATGGATTAGAAATGTCCAGTGTGAACAAAGCCTCATAAGACAAAACATTGTTGCTTCACCACATCCTGAGAACTAAAATGTTTGCTTTTGCGGGATGTGATGAAGTTTTTTTGTAGATATTTTTGAACTGACGCTGTCCGATAAAGGTGGAAAGAAAACATCCCCTTGCCGCACTAAGGCTAAATTCACACTGTGCGTTTTTGATTAGTTTTTTGTGATACGTTTTTGTTTTCAGGATTTCCTTAGTATTGCACAGATTATAATTTAATCACCTGCACTGGTGATGATTCTAACCCCTGTGCAATGCTAAGGAAATCCAGTCTGGTCAGTCACGCCCTCCACACACCGGGGCCAGTCTGGTCAGTCACGCCCTCCACACACCGGGGCCAGTCTGGTCAGTCACGCCCTCCACACACCGGGGCCAGTCTGGTCAGTCACGCCCTCCACACACCGGGGCCAGTCTGGTCAGTCACGCCCTCCACACACCGTGGCCAGTCTGGTCAGTCACGCCCTCCACACACCGTGGCCAGTCTGGTCAGTCACGCCCTCCACACACCGTGGCCAGTCTGGTCAGTCACGCCCTCCACACACCGGGGCCAGTCTGGTCAGTCACGCCCTCCACACACCGGGGCCAGTCTGGTCAGTCACGCCCTCCACACACCGGGGCCAGTCTGGTCAGTCACGCCCTCCACACACCGGGGCCAGTCTGGTCAGTCACGCCCTCCACACACCAGGGCCAGTCTGGTCAGTCACGCCCTCCACACACCGGGGCCAGTCTGATCAGTCACGCCCTCCACACACCGGGGCCAGTCTGGTCAGTCACGCCCTCCACACACCGGGGCCAGTCTGGTCAGTCACGCCCTCCACACACCGGGGCCAGTCTGGTCAGTCACGCCCTCCACACACCGGGGCTAGTCTGGTCAGTCACGCCCTCCACACACCGGGGCCAGTCACACCCTCCACACACCGGGGCCAGTCTCACCCTCCACAGCGGGCCAGTCTGGTCAGTCACGCCCTCCACACACCGGGGCCAGTCTGGTCAGTCACGCCCTCCACACACCGGGGCCAGTCTGGTCAGTCACACCCTCCACAGCGGGCCAGTCTGGTCAGTCGCACCCTCCACACACCGGGGCCAGTCACACCCTCCACACACCGGGGCCAGTCACACCCTCCACAGCGGGCCAGTGTGGTCAGTCATGCCCTCCACACACCGGGGCCAGTCTGGTCAGTCACACCCTCCACAGCGGGCCAGTCTGGTCAGTCACACCCTCCACACACCGGGGCCAGTCACACCCTCCACACACCGGGGCCAGTCACACCCTCCACAGCGGGCCAGTCTGGTCAGTCACACCCTCACATTTTATTTCGCTTTAGCAGTGTATGAACATGCACTGCTAAAGCGAAAGTACACAGATGTCACATGGGAACAAGATTATTCCTGCCCCCATGTGACATCACATCCTCCTGCGCTTTTGGGGGAAAAAATGCAGCGGTAAAAAAAAGAGAATTTTGTTTACGTACCGTAAATTCTTTTTTCTTTAATCATCAATGGGAGACCCAGACAATGGGGTTTAGGGCACTGCCCTCCGGAGGTCACACTAGGTACTACAAGTTTGTAGACACCGCCCCCTCCGCTTATAAACCCCTACCGCAGGGAACATCCTCAGTTTGGTCCATAAGCTGCGAGGAGACAAATAAACCACACCCGAAACGTCGGGAAGAAACCATGTACAAACGGTTCAACAACCCGGATAACACTGTCCCAACAGGGAACAGATCAACTGCAAAATATGCAACGGAACAACTGGGTGGGTGCTGGGTCTCCCATTGATGATTAAAGAAAAAAGAATTTACGGTACGTAAACAAAATTCTCTTTTTTCTGGTCATCATAATGGGAGACCCAGACAATGGGGATGTCCTAAAGCAATACCCCAGGACGGGAAGAGTTCCTCAAAGACGGATAACACATGGTCCCCCTCAAAGGTGGGTAACCGCCGCCTGGAGGACCCGCCTGCCCTAACTTGCATCCGCAGAGGCATGGGCATGCACCATATAGTGCTTAGAGAAAGTGTGCAGGCTGGACCAGGTGGCTGCCTGACACACCTGTAGAGCAGAAGCTCGATGTCGCAAAGCCCAGGAGGCACCGACAGCTCTGGTAGAGTGAGCCTTCAATCCCACCGGGAGAGGCAAATGGAAGATGGAAGGTGGACCAATCCAGTATCAGGGCGTCTGCCCCCAGAGACTGAGGATCCCAAGATCTCGCCATGTATTGGGGCACCTGATGATTCAGCCGCGAGGCCATCAGATCCACGTCCGGAGTGCCCCATCTGCTGCAGATGTCCCAAAAGACTGCTGGATGAAGGGACCATTCTCCGGCGTCCATCCCCTGCTGGCTCAGGTAGTCGGCCTCCCAGTTTTCGACCCCTGGGATGTAAACTGCGGAGATCAGGCAGTTGTTGTCCTCCACCCAGGATAGAATGCGGTGGACTTCGGTGAGGGCCTGAGCACTTCTGGTCCCTCCCTGATGATTTATATAGGCGACGGCCGTCGCGTTGTCGGACTGAACCCGAATGGGCTGTCCTGACAGGAACTTCTGAAACGCCAGGAGCGCCAGATAGACCGCCCTGATCTCCAGCACGTTGATCTGCAACGCCGACTCCGACTGAGTCCAGAGGCCTTGAGCCCTGTGGTGTAAGAACACCGCACCCCAGCCCGTCAGACTGGCGTCGGTGGTCACCACTAACCATGACGGCTTGAGGAAGGACCGGCCCCGTGACAAATGACGTGTCTGGAGCCACCACTGCAGGGAATCCCTGGTTGGTTGGGAAAGTGTCACCAGCCGATTCAGAGAGGACGTCCTCTTGTCCCATCTGCGAAGAATCTCCAGCTGGAGAGGACGGAGGCGAAACTGCGCAAAAGGCACCGCCTCTATCGCAGCTACCATGCGGCCCACCAACTTCATCAATACCCGTAGGGATGATTGTGGTGACAGGAGGACTGCGTGCACTCCTGATTGGATCGCCATCTGTTTGACCCGTGGCACAGACACTAGGGCTGAGTCCGTGTGGAAGTCCATGCCCAGATATGTCAGTGACTGGGTCGGAACCAGGGTCGACTTCTGGATATTGAGAAGCCACCCGAACTGTTCCAGAGACTTCATGGTTACCTCCAGGCTTTGCCGACAAAGGTGTTCCGATGGCGCCCTGACCAGCAGGTCGTCCAGATAGGGTATTACGGCATGCCCCTGCACATGCAGGAGAGCCATCATGGAGGCCATCACTTTTGTGAACACCCGCGGTGCCGAGGCCAACCCGAACGGCAGCGCCACAAATTGGAAGTGTTCCTCCCCCACCGCGAATCTCAACCAGCGCTGATGAGCCGGTGCAATGGGTACGTGAAGGTAAGCGTCTCGGATATCTATGGACGCTAGGAAGTCCCCCTGTGACACAGCTGTGATCACGGAGCGCAGTGATTCCATACGGAACTTCCGAACCAACACGTGACGGTTGAACAACTTTAGGTCCAGAACCGGGCGGAAGGAGCCGTCCTTTTTTGGGACAATGAAGAGGTTGGAGTAAAAACCCCGAAACCTCTCCCCGGAAGGCACCGGGACCACTACTCCGTCTCTGCGGAGTCCCTCCAATACCAGATGAAAAGCCTGAGCCTTTTCTGGGGATGGGACCGACCGATGGAATCGGGATATCGGCTTTGACGTCAGCTCTATCCTGTAACCTCGCGAGACCACGTCTCGAACCCACGGATCGTGAACGTGAAGTAGCCACATGTCCTGAAAACGAGACAGGCGACCCCCCACCTGTGGGGAGGCAGGAAGAGAGAGCGAGTCATGTAGAGGCGGGTTTGGGGGTGGCAGCCGCTGCCCCCGCCGGCTTCTTTGGACGACTCTTAGAGCGCCACTGAGAAGCGGGCTTGCCCCCTCGGTCCGTGCGAGCGGACGGTGCTGATGACTGCGAGCTGGAACGAAAGGACCACTGCTTTGGGTTCCTCTTAACGGTATACCGTGGCTTAGGTTTATTCTGCGGGATCTTAGACTCAGCAGAATCCTTAATCAGCTTGTCCAGTTCGGTACCAAAAAGCCTGTCACCAGAGAACGGAAGATTCTGCAAAATCTTCTTAGACGTGGCATCAGAGTCCCACAGACGCAGCCACAACAACCTGCGAATCGCAATAGCATTGGCCGAAGCCACAGCTGAGCGAGTGGCAGTTTCCAAAGTCGCCGTCCTGGCGTAGTCCGCATAGGCTCTTGCCCTTTCGGTAAGCGCCAGGACCTCTGGACTGGACCTTACCAGGTCAGTGATACCATCCAAGCAGGTAGTAATCGCTTGTAAGGTCCAGACCGTGGCAAAATTAGGGGCAAATGAAGACCCCACAGCCTCATAGGAAGACTTGGCGAGTTGCTCGACCTGTCTATCAGTCGCATCCTTCAGCGAGGAGCTATCAGAGGCAGAGAAAAGGGAGCGTGCAGCAATCCTGGTCATGGAAGCGTCCACCTTCGGGGACTGCGACCACTCCTGTAGCACCTCCTGGGGGAAGGGGAAGCGATTGTCCTTGGGTTTGCGTACATAACGCCGCCCAGGATGCAACCTGGGTGCTCTAACCACCCTTCCAAAGTTAGTGTGGTCCATGAAGGAGCCACTTGGTCTAGCCTCCGGCCGTAGCCATTGATAGACCTCCTTCGGGTGTACAGTCACCTCCTCAGGGGTGTCACGAGACGTAAGGTCTCGTTAATAGAGGACACCAAGTCCTCCACCCCGTCTGGTGGTTCAGACACAGACACAGACCCGAGAGTCGAACCCCCATCATCTTCCTCACCATCAGAGGAACGCTCCTCCTCAGAGAGAGCCTGGAGCTCGGGTGAATCCTCACGACGAGCCCGCTTAAGGGGTCTCACAGCAGAAGAGGGAGACACCCGGGGTAACTGGAAGGAGTAGCTGGGCTTTCCAGCCTCCTATTGAGTGCCTCCAGGGACTGCGACATGGAGGACAGCTGGGACAACAGAGATTCATTGATCTTATTCTGAGTTTCCCATGGCCCTGGGATCACTTGCACCTCAGGGTACAGCACCGGAGCTGCTGTTTCAGCAGTGTCAGTCCGGGCCTCCGGGCGTCCGCAGTTATTGCAGGACCCCTCCACCAGAGTACCGTTGCATGTAGCACAGGTAATGGTGGCATCTGCCGCCTTAGCAGCACGCTTCCTAACTGAGGACATCGCCACAGCAGGGAAAATAAGCCAAATTGTGCAGACAAAACCGGGAATCCCGGTGGCTTACCGACCGCAGCGAAGCGGTAGGAGGAAGCGGTGTGTGTGTGTGACCTCCGCGAGAGTTTCCGGTCTCCTCTGGAGTGCAGCAGCACGCTGCAGACAGATCCCAGCCGGGAAGTGAGGGTAAAGATGGCCGCCGACAGTGAAACCGTGGGCGGCGCCGAAAACACGCGGGAAGCACACACACACGCCCATCGATGACGTCACCGCACGGGCTGCTTCCTATCCTCCAAGCAGCCTCAGTATGAAGGTGCCAGAGCCCGCAGCGCGGGAAATAGTGTGAAGAACAACACACAGACTGCAAGCACAAATACACATCCGCAGCCTACAGCCTCAGCCCCTGCGACACACAGGGCGGTCAGCCAGGGTGACCCCAGCACAGGGTACACCTCCAGATCCGCGGACCCGAGAGTAACGCGCGGTCTGAGTGTCAGGACACATAAAGTGACCGACACTACCCCCAGGCACACAGGAGACACAGAGTGCCTCAGTGCCGGTCCGGTCTGTAAGCACCATTTAGGGAGGCCTCGGACGGGGGTTCAGCACCAGTCCGGAGTGTAAGCACCATTTAGGGAGGCCTCGGACTGGGCTGGCTCCAGTCCGGTCTGTAAGCACCATTTAGGGAGGCCTCGGACGGAGCGGAGCTGTGCAAGGCACCCATCTCCCACTCTCCAGAGCCCCCCAGAGAGGGATGGAAAGGAGCGCAACAGCGTACCGGGAGAACACAAAGTGTCCAGGCTCTAGGCCCTCCGGTACCTCCACCTGCGTGTTCCACAAGGGTGAGCGGGGAGGCTGTCGCAGGTCTCGACCGGAACCATTTTACCTTGTCTTCAGACGCCATCACGAAAGTTGTGAGAATGCAGTGAAGTGCAAGCAAAGCGTGATCCTCCGAGCACACTAAGTTTAAAACTGAGGATGTTCCCTGCGGTAGGGGTTTATAAGCGGAGGGGGCGGTGTCTACAAACTTGTAGTACCTAGTGTGACCTCCGGAGGGCAGTGCCCTAAACCCCATTGTCTGGGTCTCCCATTATGATGACCAGAAAAACGTGGTGTGTGAATGCACTACGTTTTTTTACCGGCACTAAATAGCGCGGCCACAAAACATGAGAAAAACCGCACCCGCAAAAAGCGTGGGAAATACGCTATGTGTGACTGTAGCCTATACTGCAAGTTTGCCGAGGTGTCTACCGGGAGGGAACACAGTAGTGATGTGTCGTTTGTGAACGAGTCGGCACAAATTGCCGACTCCCTGCTATGAACGACAGGAGCCGGATCTCCACTGTGTGTGAGCCAAATTTGTATTTTCTTTAACCCTCTGACTGCTGGTGTGTACTTGGAGAGAAGGAATTGCAGTGCTAGGTGTAAAATGCTAAAGACCTGTGAGGCTCCTCCCACATGAAAGATTACTCAACAGTGATTGGCTTCTTAGCGCACATGACCTGTGATGTCATTAAGGTTTGTAAGTAAGTTTCCTGGTACAATAAATAAAGTGTAGAGTCAGAGCCTCAGACAGACAGTCTTATTTCAGAATCAGGCATTTCTCACACATCTGTGCCTCCGGTGACCTCTGTGGAGGAAGATCATATTCTATGGTCTCCTTCAGACATATGTACATCCGCACTGACCGTGACCCCGTGTGGAGCAGATGCGTGTCTGTGTGCTTTACATGGAGACATGCCCATTTTTTGCTGGCAGCACCGACCAGTTTTGGCCAAGAACGTCCTGAACACAGATGTCCTCCATGTGACATATGAATGCACAGACTAGAGCCAGGAGTTTTAAGGCTACATTCACACTGTGTGTTTTGATCCGTTTTTTTTTGTAGTGCACTGCAGAAAACAGATCATGAGGAGGAGGAGAGCCTGTATACTGATCACTATATATATATGTATTGTGAGGCACCAACCGGGTCGGGCCCCTGCGACCGGTGGGTCGTCCTCCATATTGACAGGTCGCACTCCATCCCGGGATTTTGTGCTGGTTCTGCTTTTCTGGCTTGGGTGTGATAAAAGGAAGCTAGACCACGGGGTGTGGTCTCTAGTGAGGGAGTGGACATAACTCCCTGAGCTTCTGAGAGAGAAGCATCCCTGAGCCCGGCCTGAGACATTGTGGCTGGTTTTGTCGTGGTAAGTCCTTTTGGGTGAAGCTAAGAAGCGGCCCCTGAAGTAAGGGGAATCCAGAATATTGTACCGGACTATTGTTTTCTACATTTTTGGCCAAATAAACCCGTGTGCCGTGACCAGTGGTGCCTGGATCCCGTGTCTTTGCCTCCCTGACGCCGCTACACCTCACATATGGTGGAGAATGCGGGCATTGCCAGCCCGGTGAGGTGTAGCCTTCATAAGTGACTTCTCAAGAGGCTAATGAGCGGCTGCTAAGTAGGAGGAGCAGCAGTCGTCATAGCTGCCAGTCTCTTGCGGGGTGCCCGGCAGTGCATGTCCAGGATCCAAGCAGCTAAATTCCAGTACAAGCCCACCACCAGAATGGAGGAGGTACTAAAACACCTGGTTCAGGCTCAGCAGCAGCAGTTCCAAGCACAGCAACAACAGGAACAAAAACACCAGGAGCAGATGGCCCTGTTGACCGAGGATGTTCGTGCCAGACCGTGGGATCCGCCCCAAGGTGATGACGGCCGCGTCCGGAAAGCGGTAAGACAAGCGCTGCAAAAGATGACCCCGGGGGATGATGTGGAGGCATTCCTGGCAGTGTTTAAGCGGGTGGCCGAACGGGAGAGACTGCTGGTCGCCCAGTGGGCCGAGGTGCTGGCGCCCTATTTGACTGGGGATCCCCAAAAGGCATACATAGACCTGTGTACCGAGGATGCCCTGGACTATGGAGCCCTGAGGGGGAGATATTGGCCCGTACCGGGGTTAATACATACGTGAGGGCACAACGGGTGAGCCAATGGGCCTACGAGGAAGGCAAACCTGTGCGCTCTCAGGCCTATGACTTGCTACACCTGGTTAAGAAATGGCTGCAGCCTGAAGCACTGAGTCCGGCCCAGATGGTAGAGCGGGTGGTGGTGGATCGCTTCGTGCGTACGCTGCCCATCCCCATACAACTGTGGGTGGGACACAGTGACCCGGGTACCCTAGACCAGTTGGTAAATGTGGTGGAGCGCCATGTGGCCACACAGGACTTGATCCGGGACACGGGGACACTGCGGGCTAACTGCAAGGCCGCGCCCACCACACCAGACAGCAGGGACCCCCAATCCAGACTCCGGGTGAGCGAGCACCCGGCTCAGGCCAAGAGCGGCCCTCCCCCTGCAGCAAAGCGGCGTTCCGGACCGCCGCAGTTCAGCCCCTGGTATAACTGAGGTCAACCTCGATGTAGGAGGTGTCAGGAGGTGGGACATATGATGGCGCAGTGTCCCCTCAGCGGGGAACCCATGGACTGTGACTACTCCCGGAGGCGGTCCATGTTCACCCACCTCGTCGGAAAAGGGCGCTCGGACCCCAGGGACACTGGGAATGTACTGTGCCGCGTTCGGCTTAATGGTCATGAAGTGACGGCTCTCCTGGACTCAGGGAGCAACGTGACCCTCGTGTGTGCCTCCTTGGTCTCCAGGACCAAACCCACCGACCGAAAGGTCAGGGTGATGAGTGTCCATGGGGATCATCGCAGGTATCCGACGAAGCGTGTCACGTTTGCTACCCCAGCCAGGAGGGTTCAACATGTTGTGGGGGTGGTAAAGGATCTCCCTTATAATGTTGTGCTGGGGAGGGATATGCCCTTGTTCCGGGTATTGTGGAACGAGTATATGGCCCCCCGGATGAAGGACAGACAGGGCCCAGAGCCCGAGAATCCCGCTGCCGGGATACCCGGAGGACTTAATGTGACTGATTCCCGGGTGCAGAGCCCAGTGCGCCGACTCGCCGTCCGGAGCGGTGCAGCAGTGCCGCGGGCAAACCCCGTGTTGCTCTTGGGGCCTCAGGCCTCTGTCGTTGGTACCAGTCCGGGGTTCGTGGGTGCCGGGGGTCCGAACGGGTTGGTTGCTCGTGGGGTCTGGCACCACTGGTATCCCCGGGTGCCCCTGCTTGGCTCTGCCGGTTCTCCGCGCCGTGACGCGGTCTGCACGCAGGGTCCGGGGTTATGGCTTTGTGTTCAGCCCCATATGCTTGAACATAGGGGGGGGTGGGGGGGTGTGAGGCACCGACCGGGTCGGGCCCCTGCGACCGGTGTGTGCATCCCTGGGTGCGTCCTCCATACTGACAGGTCGCACTCCAACCCGGGTTTTGTGATGGTTCTGCTTTACTGGCTTGGGTGTGATAAAAAGGAAGCTAGACCACGGGGTGTGGTCTCTAGTGAGGGAGTGGACACAACTCCCTGAGCTTCTGAGAGAGAAGCATCCCTGAGCCAGGCCTGAGACATTGTGGCTGGTTTTGTCGTGGTAAGTCCTTTTGGGTGAAGCTAAGAAGCAGCCCCTGAAGTAAGGGGAATCCGGAATATTGTACCGGACTATTGTTTTCTACATTGTGGCCAAATAAACGTGTGCTGTGACCAGTGGTGCCTGGATCCCGTGTCTTTGCCTCCCTGACGCCGCTACACCTCACAATATGTATGTGTGTATATATCTATTATATAATCGCGAATCGCTCTTTTGCCCCTTTCGGCGCTACTTCCGGCGTGGTCATGTGGATACGCGCGAAGCGGCCATTGCGAGCCGTTGTAACTCGACTCGCAATGCCCGCGCAGCGGCCATTGCTCGCTCCCCGCTACCCACAGCCCTCCTCCGACTTTTGAGCTGCCCCCTGTGCCTCCCCCCCAGCCCCGATCCACATCCCACCAACCCTCCCCAGCCCCGCACCCGCCCCCAGCAAGGCACACCCCCAACGCCGCACAGACTCCCCCCCTCACTGCCCGCACACCTCCACCGCCAGCCCCCATCCACAGTCTAGCACCGCCCCTCAGACCCGCTCCCCAGCACCCCTCCCCAGCCCCGCAATGTCCGCACCCCTTCTCCATATGTCCGCACAGCCCCCCCCCCCACAATGTCCGCACAGCCCCCCCCCCACAATGTCCGCACAGCCCCCCCCCCACAATGTCCGCACAGCCCCCCCCACAATGTCCGCACAGCCCCCCCCACAATGTCCGCACAGCCCCCCCCACAATGTCCGCACAGCCCCCCCCCACAATGTCTGCACAGCCCCCCCTCAATGGCCGCACAGCCCCCCCCACAATGTCCTCACCCCCTCCACACAATGTCCGCACAGCCCCCCCACAATGTCCGCACAGCCACCCCCCACAGTGTCTGCACAGCCCCCCCACAATGTCCGCACAGGCCCCCCCCCAATGTCCGCACAGCCCCCCCCTCAATGGCCGCACTGCCCCCCTCCATATGTCCGCACAGCCCCCCCCCACAATGTCCGCACAGCCCCCCCCACACAATGTTCGCACAGCCCCCCCACAATGTCCGCACAGCCACCCCCCACAGTGTCCGCACAGCCCCCCCCACAATGTCCGCACAGCCCCCCCCCCAATGTCCGCACAGCCCCCCTCCCCCAATGTCTGCACAGGCCCCCCCCCCCAATGTCCGCACAGCCCCCCCATAATGTCCGCACAGGCCCCCCCCCAATGTCCGCACAGCCCCCCCCCACCATGTCCGCACAGCCCCACCATGTCCGCACAGCCCCACCACAATGTCCGCACAGCCCCCCCACAATGTCCGCACAGGCCCCCCCCCCACAATGTCCGCACAAGCCCCCCCCCACAATGTCCGCACAGGCCCCCCCCCACAATGTCCGCACAGGCCCCCCCCCACAATGTCCGTACAGGCCCCCCACAATGTCCGCACAGGCCCCCCCCCCAATGTCCGCACAGGCCCCCCCCCCCAATGTCCGCACAGGCCCCCCCCCCCAATGTCCGCACAGGCCCCCCCCCCCACCCAATGTCCGCACAGGCGCCCCCCCCCCCCCCCCCGACGCCGTAGATCACTTACCTGTCTTCATGACATCTGCTTCCTTAGGTCCAGGTCCACTCCTTCCTTCGGCCCAGGCATCCTCTTCCTTCTGCCCGGTCCGCGAGTCTTCCATCCGGCGGTCTTCTGTCTTCCTCCACCGAGCTCCGGGTCGTCCTTCAGCTCCGCGACCAATCTGCGTCCTGCATTATCCGCTATGTAACTCTATGAGCCCTTTGAGCGGACCTGAAGGAGAACGGAGTCATTTCTAAATACACAGTTCTCCTTCATAGAGTTACATAGCGGATGATGCTGGACGCTGATTGGTCGCTTCTTCCCATAGAGAAACATGGCCATGTTTCTCTATGGGAACAAGCGACCAATCAGCGCACAGTATCATCCGCCATGTATCTCTATCACCCCTTTGAGCGGACCTGAAGGACGACTCGCAATGGCCGCTGCGCGGCCATTGTGAGTCTCAGGCTCACTTAAAATAATAAATAATAAATAAATTTAATAATAAAAATAATTTAAAAAAAAGTAATAAATAATAAATAATAAAATAAAAAATAATAAAAAAATAAAAAAATAATGCTAATAATAATGCTATTACTGCTAATAATTATGCTATTAATGCTAATAATTATGCTATTAATGCTAATATTCATTATAATAATGCTCATAATAATCATATTAACGCTACTAATAATGCTATTAAGGCTAATAATCATGCTATTTATGCTATTCAAAATTCTATTAATGCTAATAATATTGCTATTAATGCTCTTTATGCTAATAGTAATGCTATTAATGCGCTTATTTATGCTATTAATTCTATTAATAATGCTATTAATGCTATTAATAATGCTATTTATGCTATTATTAATACTATTAATGCTAATATTAATGCTATTAATTGTATTATTAATGCTATTAATGCTATTAATAATGCTATTAATGCTAATAATAATCCTATTACTCCTAATAATAATGCTATTAATGCTAATAATTATGCTATTAATGCTAATATTAATGCTAATAATAATCATATTAACGCTATTAATAATGCTATTAAGGCTAATAATCATGCTATTTATGCTATTCAAAATTCTATTAATGCTAATAATATTGCTATTAATGCTCTTTATGCTAATAGTAATGCTATTAATGCGCTTATTTATGCTATTAATTCTATTTATGCTATTAATAATGCTATTAATGCTATTAATAATACTATTAATGCTATTAATGCTAATATTAATGCTATTAATTGTATTATTAATGCTATTAATACTAATAATAATGCTATTACTGCTAATAATAATGCTATTAATGCTAATAATTATGCTATTAATGCTAATATTAATGATAATAATGCTCATAATAATCATATTAACGCTATTAATAATGCTATTAAGGCTAATAATCATGCTATTTATGCTATTCAAAATTCTATTAATGCTAATAATATTGCTATTAATGCTCTTTATGCTAATAGTAATGCTATTAATGCGATTATTTATGCTATTAATTCTATTATTTATGCTATTAATGCTATTAATAATGCTATTAATAATGCTATTAATGCTATTAATAATGCTATTAATGCTATTAATGCTAATATGAATGCTATTAATTGTATTATTAATGCTATTAATAATGCTATTACTGCTAATAATAATGCTATTAATGCTAATAATTATGCTATTAATGCTAATATTAATGCTAATAATGCTAATAATAATCATATTAACGCTATTAATAATGCTATTAAGGCTAATAATCATGCTATTTATGCTATTCAAAATTCTATTATTGCTAATAATATTGCTATTCATGCTCTTTATGCTAATACTCATGCTATTAATGCGATTATTTATGCTATTAATTCTATTATTTAGGCTATTAATGCTATTAATAATGCTATTAATGTTATTAATAATGTTATTAATGCTATTCATGCTAATATTAATGCTATTAAGGCTAATAATCATGCTATTAATCCTATTAATAATGCTATTAATGCTATTTTTAATTCTATTAATGCTATTAATAATTGTATTAATGCTAATAATGCTATTAACGCTATTATTAATACAGCTTAATACAGAGATAAGAGAACAGAACTGAGCTTAATACAGAGATAAGAGAACAGAACCGAGCTTACTACAGAGATAAGGGAGCAGAACCGAGCTTACTACAGAGATAAGGGAGCAGAACCGAGCTTACTACAGAGATAGGAGAACAGAACTGAGCTTAGTACAGAAATAAGAGAGCAGAACCGAGCTTACTACAGAGATAAGGGAGCAGAACCGAGCTTACTACAGAGATAAGAGAACAGAACTGAGCTTACTACAGGATAAGAAAGCAGAACCGAGCTTAATACAGAGATAAGAGAACAGAACCGAGCTTACTACAGGGATAAGGGAACAGAACTGAGCTTACTACAGAGATAAGGGAACAGAACCGAGCTTACTACAGAGATAAGAGAACAGAACCGAGCTTACTATAGAGAGAAGGGAGCAGAACCGAGCTCACTACAGAGATAAGGGAGCAGAACCGAGCTTGCTACAGAGATAAAAGAGCAGAACCGAGCTTACTACAGGCCCCCCCCCCCCCCAATGTCCGCACAGGCCCCCCCCCCCCAATGTCCGCACAGCCCCCCCCCCCGACGCCGTAGATCACTTACCTGTCTTCATGACATCTGCTTCCTCAGGTCCAGGTCCACTCCTTCCTTCGGCCCAGGCATCCTCTTCCTTCTGCCCGGTCCACGAGTCTTCCATCCGGCGGTCTTCTGTCTTCCTCCACCGAGCTCCGGGTCGTCCTTCAGCTCCGCGACCAATCTGCGTCCTGCATTATCCGCTATGTAACTCTATGAGCCCTTTGAGCGGACCTGAAGGAGAACTGAGTCATTTCTAAATACACAGTTCTCCTTCAGGTCCGCTGAAAGGGCTCATAGAGTTACATAGCGGATGATGCTGGACGCTGATTGGTCGCTTCTTCCCATAATCGCGAATCGCTCTTTTGCCCCTTTCGGCGCTACTTCCGGCGTGGTCATGTGGATACGCGCGAAGCGGCCATTGCGAGCCGTTGTAACTCGACTCGCAATGCCCGCGCAGCGGCCATTGCTCGCTCCCCGCTACCCACAGCCCTCCTCCGACTTTGGAGCTGCCCCCTGTGCCTCCCCCCCAGCCCCGATCCACATCCCACCAACCCTCCCCAGCCCCGCACCCGCCCCCAGCAAGGCACACCCCCAACGCCGCACAGACCCCCCCCCCTCACTGCCCGCACACCTCCACCGCCAGCCCCCATCCACAGTCTAGCACCGCCCCTCAGACCCGCTCCCCAGCACCCCTCCCCAGCCCCGCAATGTCCGCACCCCCCCTCCATATGTCCGCACAGCCCCCCCCCACAATGTCCGCACAGCCCCCCCCCACAATGTCCGCACAGCCCCCCCCTCAATGGCCGCACAGCCCCCCCCACAATGTCCTCACCCCCTCCACACAATGTCCGCACAGCCCCCCCACAGTGTCCGCACAGCCACCCCCCACAGTGTCTGCACAGCCCCCCCACAATGTCCGCACAGGCCCCCCCCCAATGTCCGCACAGCCCCCCCCTCAATGGCCGCACTGCCCCCCCCTCAATGGCCGCACTGCCCCCCCCACAAAGTCCGCACAGCCCCCCCCACAAAGTCCGCACAGCGCCCCCCCACACAATGTTCGCACAGCCCCCCCACAATGTCCGCACAGCCACCCCCCACAGTGTCCGCACAGCCCCCCCCACAATGTCCGCACAGGCCCCCCCCCCAATGTCCGCACAGCCCCCCTCCCCAATGTCCGCACAGCCCCCCCATAATGTCCGCACAGGCCCCCCCCCAATGTCCGCACAGCCCCCCCCCCCCACCATGTCCGCACAGCCCCACCATGTCCGCACAGCCCCCCCACAATGTCCGCACAGCCCCCCCACAATGTCCGCACAGGCCCCCCCCCACAATGTCCGCACAGGCCCCCCCCCACAATGTCCGCACAGGCCCCCCCCCACAATGTCCGCACAGGCCCCCCCCCACAATGTCCGCACAGGCCCCCCCCCACAATGTCCGCACAGGCCCCCCCCCCACAATGTCCGCACAGGCCCCCCCCCCACAATGTCCGCACAGGCCCCCCCCCACAATGTCCGCACAGGCCCCCCCCACAATGTCCGCACAGGCCCCCCCCACAATGTCCGCACAGGCCCCCCCCCCACAATGTCCGCACAGGCCCCCCCCACAATGTCCGCACAGGCCCCCCCCACAATGTCCGCACAGGCCCCCCCCCCCAATGTCCGCACAGGCCACCCCCCCCAATGTCCGCACAGGCCCCCCTCCAATGTCCGCACAGGCCCCCCCCCCCCCAATGTCCGCACAGGCCCCCCCCCCCCCCAATGTCCGCACAGGCCCCCCCCCCCCCAATGTCCGCACAGGCCCCCCCCCCCCAATGTCCGCACAGGCCCCCCCCCTACCCCCGACGCCGTAGATCACTTACCTGTCTTCATGACATCTGCTTCTTCAGGTCCAGGTCCACTCCTTCCTTCGGCCCAGGCATCCTCTTCCTTCTGCCCGGTCCACGAGTCTTCCATCCGGCGGTCTTCTGTCTTCCTCCACCGAGCTCCGGGTCGTCCTTCAGCTCCGCGACCAATCTGCGTCCTGCATTATCCGCTATGTAACTCTATGAGCCCTTTGAGCGGACCTGAAGGAGAACTGAGTCATTTCTAAATACACGGTTCTCCTTCAGGTCCGCTGAAAGGGCTCATAGAGTTACATAGCGGATGATGCTGGAAGCTGATTGGTCGCTTCTTCCCATAGAGAAACATGGCCATGTTTCTCTATGGGAACAAGCGACCAATCAGCGCACAGTATCATCCGCCATGTATCTCTATCACCCCTTTGAGCGGACCTGAAGGACGACTCGCAATGGCCGCTGCGCGGCCATTGTGAGTCTCAGGCTCACTTAAAATAATAAATAATAAATAAATTTAATAATAAAAATAATTTAAAAAAAAGTAATAAATAATAAATAATAAAATAAAAAATAATAATAAAATAAAAAAATAATGCTAATAATAATGCTATTAATGCTAATAATTATGCTATTAATGCTAATAATAATGATATTAATGCTAATAATAATGCTATTACTGCTAATAATTATGCTATTAATGCTAATATTCATTATAATAATGCTCATAATAATCATATTAACGCTACTAATAATGCTATTAAGGCTAATAATCATGCTATTTATGCTATTCAAAATTCTATTAATGCTAATAATATTGCTATTAATGCTCTTTATGCTAATAGTAATGCTATTAATGCGCTTATTTATGCTATTAATTCTATTAATAATGTTATTAATAATGCTATTAATAATGCTATGTATGCTATTATTAATACTATTAATGCTAATATTAATGCTATTAATTGTATTATTAATGCTATTAATGCTATTAATAATGCTATTAATGCTAATAATAATCCTATTACTCCTAATAATAATGCTATTAATGCTAATAATTATGCTATTAATGCTAATATTAATGCTAATAATAATCATATTAACGCTATTAATAATGCTATTAAGGCTAATAATCATGCTATTTATGCTATTCAAAATTCTATTAATGCTAATAATATTGCTATTAATGCTCTTTATGCTAATAGTAATGCTATTAATGCGCTTATTTATGCTATTAATTCTATTATTTATGCTATTAATGCTATTAATAATGCTATTAATAATGCTATTAATGCTATTAATAATACTATTAATGCTATTAATGCTAATATTAATGCTATTAATTGTATTATTAATGCTATTAATACTAATAATAATGCTATTACTCCTAATAATAATGCTATTAATGCTAATAATTATGCTATTAATGCTAATATTAATGATAATAATGCTCATAATAATCATATTAACGCTATTAATAATGCTATTAAGGCTAATAATCATGCTATTTATGCTATTCAAAATTCTTTTAATGCTAATGATATTGCTATTAATGCTCTTTATGCTAATAGTAATGCTATTAATGCGATTATTTATGCTATTAATTCTATTATTTATGCTATTAATGCTATTAATAATGCTATTAATAATGCTATTAATGCTATTAATAATGCTATTAATGCTATTAATGCTAATATGAATGCTATTAATTGTATTATTAATGCTATTAATAATGCTATTAATGCTAATAATAATGCTATTACTGCTAATAATAATGCTATTAATGCTAATAATTATGCTATTAATGCTAATATTAATGCTAATAATGCTAATAATAATCATATTAATGCTATTAATAATGCTATTAATGTTATTAATAATGCTATTAATGCTATTCATGCTAATATTAATGCTATTAAGGCTAATAATCATGCTAATAATCCTATTAATAATGCTATTAATGCTATTTTTAATTCTATTAATGCTATTAATAATTGTATTAATGCTAATAATGCTATTAACGCTATTATTAATACAGCTTAATACAGAGATAAGAGAACAGAACTGAGCTTAATACAGAGATAAGAGAACAGAACCGAGCTTACTACAGAGATAAGGGAGCAGAACCGAGCTTACTACAGAGATAAGAGAGCAGAACAGAGCTTAATACAGAGATAAGAGAGCAGAACAGAGCTTAATACAGAGATAAGAGAGCAGAACAGAGCTTAATACAGAGATAAGAGAACAGAACCGAGCTTACTACAGAGATAAGGGAGCAGAACCGAGCTTACTACAGAGATAAGGGAGCAGAACCGAGCTTACTACAGAGATAAGAGAACAGAACTGAGCTTAGTACAGAAATAAGAGAGCAGAACCGAGCTTACTACAGAGATAAGGGAGCAGAACCGAGCTTACTACAGAGATAAGAGAACAGAACTGAGCTTACTACAGGGATAAGAAAGCAGAACCGAGCTTAATACAGAGATAAGAGAACAGAACCGAGCTTACTACAGGGATAAGGGAGCAAGAACCGAGCTCACTACAGAGATAAGGGAGCAGAACCGAGCTTACTACAGAGATAAAAGAGCAGAACCGAGCTTACTACAGGCCCCCCCCCCCAATGTCCGCACAGGCCCCCCCCCCAATGTCCGCACAGGCCCCCCCCCCGACGCCGTAGATCACTTACCTGTCTTCATGACATCTGCTTCCTCAGGTCCAGGTCCACTCCTTCCTTCGGCCCAGGCATCCTCTTCCTTCTGCCCGGTCCACGAGTCTTCCATCCGGCGGTCTTCTGTCTTCCTCCACCGAGCTCCGGGTCGTCCTTCAGCTCCGCGACCAATCTGCGTCCTGCATTATCCGCTATGTAACTCTATGAGCCCTTTGAGCGGACCTGAAGGAGAACTGAGTCATTTCTAAATACACAGTTCTCCTTCAGGTCCGCTGAAAGGGCTCATAGTTACATAGCGGATGATGCTGGACGCTGATTGGTCGCTTCTTCCCATAGAGAAACATGGCCATGTTTCTCTATGGGAACAAGCGACCAATCAGCGCACAGTATCATCCGCCATGTATCTCTATCACCCCTTTGAGCGGACCTGAAGGACGACTCGCAATGGCCGCTGCGCGGCCATTGTGAGTCTCAGGCTCACTTAAAATAATAAATAATAAATAAATTTAATAATAATAAAAATAATTTTAAAAAAAGTAATAAATAATAAATAATAAAATAAAAAATAATAATAAAATAAAAAAATAATGCTAATAATAATGCTATTAATGCTAATAATTATGCTATTAATGCTAATAATAATGATATTACTGCTAATAATAATGCTATTAATGCTAATAATTATGCTATTAATGCTAATAATTATGCTATTAATGCTAATATTCATTATAATAATGCTCATAATAATCATATTAACGCTACTAATAATGCTATTAAGGCTAATAATCATGCTATTTATGCTATTCAAAATTCTATTAATGCTAATAATATTGCTATTAATGCTCTTTATGCTAATAGTAATGCTATTAATGCGCTTATTTATGCTATTAATTCTATTAATAATGCTATTAATAATGCTATTAATAATGCTATTAATGCTATTAATAATGCTATTTATGCTATTATTAATACTATTAATGCTAATATTAATGCTATTAATTGTATTATTAATGCTATTAATACTAATAATAATGCTATTACTGCTAATAATAATGCTATTAATGCTAATAATTATGCTATTAATGCTAATATTAATGATAATAATGCTCATAATAATCATATTAACGCTATTAATAATGCTATTAAGGCTAATAATCATGCTCTTTATGCTATTCAAAATTCTATTAATGCTAATAATATTGCTATTAATGCTCTTTATGCTAATAGTAATGCTATTAATGCGATTATTTATGCTATTAATTCTATTATTTATGCTATTAATGCTATTAATAATGCTATTAATGCTATTAATAATGCTATTAATGCTAATATGAATGCTATTAATTGTATTATTAATGCTATTAATAATGCTATTAATGCTAATAATAATGCTATTACTGCTAATAATTATGCTATTAATGCTAATATTAATGCTAATAATGCTAATAATAATCATATTAACGCTATTAATAATGCTATTAAGGCTAATAATCATGCTATTTATGCTATTCAAAATTCTATTAATGCTAATAATATTGCTATTAATGCTCTTTATGCTAATACTCATGCTATTAATGCGATTATTTATGCTATTAATTCTATTATTTAGGCTATTAATGCTATTAATAATGCTATTAATGTTATTAATAATGCTATTAATGCTATTACATGCTAAATATTAATGCTATTAAGGCTAATAATCATGCTATTAATCCTATTAATAATGCTATTAATGCTATTTATTAATTCTATTAATGCTATTAATAATTGTATTAATGCTAATAATGCTATTAACGCTATTATTAATACAGCTTAATACAGAGATAAGAGAACAGAAACGAGCTTACTACAGAGATAAGGGAGCAGAACCGAGCTTACTACAGAGATAAGAGAGCAGAACAGAGCTTAATACAGAGATAAGAGAGCAGAACAGAGCTTAATACAGAGATAAGAGAGCAGAACAGAGCTTAATACAGAGATAAGGGAACAGAACCGAACTTACTACAGGGATAAGGAAGCAGAACCGAGCTTACTACAGAGATAAGGGAGCAGAACCGAGCTTACTACAGAGATAAGAGAGCAGAACAGAGCTTACTACAGAGATAAGGAGCAGAACCGAGCTTACTACAGGATAAGAGAGCAGAACAGAGCTTAATACAGAGATAAGAGAGCAGAACAGAGCTTAATACAGAGATAAGAGAGCAGAACAGAGCTTAATACAGAGATAAGAGAGCAGAACAGAGCTTAATACAGAGATAAGAGAACAGAACCGAGCTTACTACAGAGATAAGGGAGCAGAACCGAGCTTACTACAGAGATAAGGAGCAGAACCGAGCTTACTACAGAGATAAGAGAGCAGAACAGAGCTTACTACAGAGATAAGGGAGCAGAACCGAGCTTACTACAGGGATAAGAGAGCAGAACCGAGCTTACTACAGGGATAAGAAAGCAGAACCGAGCTTACTACAGAGATAAGAGAACAGAACCGAGCTTACTACAGGGATAAGAAAGCAGAACCGAGCTTACTACAGAGATAAGAGAACAGAACCGAGCTTACTACAGGGATAAGGGAACAGAACTGAGCTTACTACAGAGATAAGGGAACAGAACCGAGCTTACTACAGAGATAAGAGAACAGAACCGAGCTTACTATAGAGATAAGGGAGCAGAACCGAGCTTACTACAGAGATAAGAGAACAGAACTGAGCTTAGTACAGAAATAAGGGAGCAGAACCGAGCTTACTACAGAGATAAGGGAGCAGAACCGAGCTTACTACAGAGATAAGGGAGCAGAACCGAGCTTACTACAGAGATAAGAGAGCAGAACAGAGCTTACTACAGAGATAAGAGAGCAGAACCGAGCTTACTAGAGATAAGGGAGCAGAACCGAGCTTACTACAGGGATAAGAGAGCAGAACCGAGCTTACTACAGGGATAAGAAAGCAGAACGAACTTACTACAGAGATAAGAGAACAGAACCGAGCTTACTACAGGGATAAGAAGAAAGCAGAACCGAGCTTAATACAGAGATAAGAAACAGAACCGAGCTTACTACAGGGATAAGGGAACAGAACTGAGCTTACTACAGAGATAAGGGAACAGAACCGAGCTTACTATAGAGATAAGGGAGCAGAACCGAGCTTACTACAGAGATAAGAAAGCAGAACCGAGCTTACTACAGGGATAAGAAAGCAGAACCGAGCTTACTACAGAGATAAGAGAACAGAACTGAGCTTACTACAGGGATAAAGGGAACAGAACCGAGCTTACTATAGAGATAAGGGAACAGAACCGAGCTTACTATAGAGATAAGAGAGCAGAACCGAGCTTACTACAGGATAAGAAGCAGAACCGAGCTTACTACAGAGATAAAGAGAACAGAACTGAGCTTACTACAGGATAAGAAAGCAGAACCGAGCTTACTACAGGGATAAGGGAACAGAACTGAGCTTACTACAGAGATAAGGGAACAGAACCGAGCTTACTATAGAGAGAAGGGAGCAGAACCGAGCTCACTACAGAGATAAAGGGAGCAGAACCGAGCTTACTACAGAGATAAAAGAGCAGAACCGAGCTTACTATAGAGATAAGGGAACACAACGGACTTTACTACAGAGACAAGGGAGCAGAACCGAGCTTACTACAGGGATAAGAGACCAAGATTGCAGAACCAAGAGTCAATGCATGGCTACCGCCATTAGGCAAAAAAGTCCACTTCTTTCAATTTTTTTGTGCTGTTTTCCCTTTTTTTTTTTTTTTTACACTCATAACTCTATTATATACTAGATGGTGGCCCGATTCTAACACATCGGGTATTCTAGAATATGTATGTAGTTGACATACTGTGACTGACAGAACTTGTTCAGTCTACTTGAGTGAACTACAAAGCTCCTCCTGTCACCTCTCCTCCATCTCTCCTCCTGTCACCGCTCTTCCTGTCCCCGCTCCTCCGTCTCTCCTCCTGTCACCGCTCCTCCATCTCTCCTCCTGTCACCGCTCCTCCTGTGGCCTCTCCTCCGTCTCTCCTCCTGTCAAAGCTCCTCCGTCTCTCCTCCTGTCCCCGCTCCTTTGTCTCTCCTCCTGTCCCCGCTCGTTGATCGCTCCTTCTGTCACCGCTCCTCCTGTGACCGCTCCTTCATCTCTCCTGTCACTGCTCGTCCATCGCTTCTCCTGTCACCGCTCCTCCTATCCCGCCTCCTCCGTCTCTCCTCCTGTCACCACTCCTCCTGTCCCCGCTCCTCCATCTCTCCTCCTGTGCCTGTTCTTCCTGTTCCCGCTCCTCCGTCTCTCTTCCTGTCCCCGCTCCTCTGTTTCTCCTCCTGTTAGCACTCCTTCTGTCCCCGCTCCTTCGTCTGTCCTCCTGTCACCACTCGTCCATTGCTCCTCCTGTCACCGCTCCTTTGATTCTCCTGTCACTGCTCGTCCATCGCTTCTCCTGTCACCGTTCCTCCTATCCCACCTCCTCTGTCTCTCCTCCTGTCACCGTTCCTCCTGTCACCGCTCCTTCATCTCTCCTCCTGTCACCTCTCGTCCATCGCTCCTCCTGTCACTGCTCCTTCGTCTCTCCTGTCACTGGTCGTCCATCGCTCCTCCTGTCACCGCTCCTCCTGTCACGGCGGATTTCCGTTACAGACAGAAAGACGCGATTAGACAATTATATAGTATGATGTAGCTGAGCTGGTGCTGTATTTTTTGTGCATTGTGATGTCTGTATGTCCTGGAATAGATTGACCTGCACTCCAATAACAAACTATGAACGATACACAAACCATTTCAGCTCTGCTATGTCAAATTCAACTGTGCTACATCTACATTTATATACTGCTCCCAGCCTTCCAACAGTTGCCATGTATATATTTAGATGTAGCAGAGCTCATGCTGTGTTGTTTGTGCATTGTGATATCTGTGCTGCTGTAGATTGAGCTGCTCTCCTATAACAAACACTACAATGCCACCTGACCACCTCAGCTGTGGCGGTGTCACATCTTCCATGATAGTGGACGCTTCCACTGTGGGAGGAGTGTCATGCAGTGATGGCCTGACATGCTCAATCGCACAGAGGGAGAGATGCAGGATATCATGGAAGATGTGTCACCACAGTACGGGGAGTGGGTAACAACGAGGGGGAAGGGGGCTGAGAATTCACTATGCAGTGAGGGGTGACAAAGGGGGGCTGAAAGGACGGACACTTCAAATAGCCAGTGGGAAAGCCGACTTCACCACCCACTTTCCTGGCCGCTATTTGAAGTGAAGCGCTGTCTCTCTGTAACGGAAATCCCACGTCGCTGATTGGTCGTGGAGCAGCCAATCAGCGATGCAGGATTTCCGTTACAGAAAGAAAGACGCGATAAGGCAATTTTATAGTAGGATTACACACATACACACTTGAGACTGCTGTGGGCTGAATACACAATAGCTATATACATAATAGAGAATACACAAGAGATGGCTATGGGCCGTATAGACAATGGGGATGGCTGCTGGCCGTATAGACAATGGGGATGGCTGCTGGCCGTATAGACCAGTGTTTCCCAAACTCCAGTCCTCAAGGCACACCAACAGGTCATGTTTTCAGGATTTCCTTATCATTAGACAGATGATGGAATTATCCCCTGTGCAAGTGATTAAATTATCACCTATGTAATCCTAAGGAAATCCTGAAAACATGACCTGTTGGTGTGCCTTGAGGACTGGAGTTGGGAAACACTGGTATAGACAATGGGGATGGCTGTAGGCCAGAGGTCCCCAATGTCAGTCCTCGAGGGCCGAACCAGTGCAGGTTTTCAGGATTTCCTTACTATTGCACAGGGATTGGAATCATTGCCTGCTGTGCAATACTAAGGAGATCCTGAAAACCTGCACTGGTTCGGCCCTCGAGGACTGACATTGGGGACCTCTGCTGTAGGCTATAGACACAATAGAAAATACACAATAGAGACTGCTGCTACTATCCATCCATCCCCATTGTCACCCCCAGGTTGCTATCTTCGGCTGTAATAGCGTCTTACCTGACTCCACACTCCTGACTGCTTCTTCCTCTGCCGCTCCTGGTCTCCCGCTTGCCGCCACCAGTCGACACCCTGCACCAGCCAGCATCCGGTGGCACCCGGAAGCCGCCAGCACCAGGCACCAGCCGCCAGCATCCGACAGCCGGCATCAGGCAGCACCCAGCAGCCACCAACACCCAGCAGGCAGCCGGTGGCAGCCGCCAGCATCCGACAGCCGGCACCAGGCAGCACCCGGCACCAGGTGGCAGCCTCCAGCACCCGCCGCCGACACCAGGTGGCAGCTGCCGGCACCAGGTGGCAGCTGCCGGCACCAGGTGGCAGCTGCCGGCACCAGGTGGCAGCTGCCGGCACCAGGTGGCAGCTGCCATCACCAGGTGACAGCCGCCGGCACCAGGTGGCAACCTCCGACACCCGGTGGCAACCTCCGGCACCCGGTGGCAGCCTCCGGCACCCGGTGGCAGCCTCCGGCACCAGGTGGCAGCCGCCGGCACCCGGTGGCAGCCGCCGGCACCCGGTGGCAGCCGCCAGCACCCGGCACCACCCGGTAGGCACCAACACCCAGCAGGCAGCCGCCGGCACGAGGTGGCAGTCGCCAACACCTGGCACCAGGTGGCAGCCGCCAGCACGCAGCCGCCAGCACCCAGCAGCAGGTGGCAGCCACCAGCACCCGGCAGCAGTGGCAGCTGCCAGCACCAGGCAGCCGACACCAACTGGGAGCCGCCAACTGCCGGCACCAGCCAGCCGCCGTCACCCTGGAGCCGCCAGTACCAGCCGCAGCGATGTGTCGGTAGCGGGCTATTCAAATGTCCTCCTCCAGTCTCTTAGTGAGCCTTCAGCTGCCTGCCACCGCGGCCTGTGAAGGGAGATGCAGAGGCAGCCGGGCGGGCCGGATGACTGAGGTGGGGGGGGGGGTGGGACTCACCCGAGGACACACAGCCTCGGTCTGGCCCTAACGGCGGCCCTAAATCCACCGGCCTGGGGGGGCAAATGCCTCCCTGCAACCAGGCCCAGTCTGCCACTGGTTTCATCAGAGGGGGGCGTGGCGCTGAGTTTCAGTGCACAGCGCGGGACATGTAAGATCCCGATCGGGACACCGGGGCAGTGTCGGCAAATCGGGACTGTCCCGGTGGATCCGGGACACTTGGGAGGTATGCATACATCCCCACTCTCTGTACAGTCTCACACTCATACACCCATGTACTCTCACGCCGACATCTATACTCACCGACACCCGTCCGCTAACACACCGCCGACATCCGATCGTCTCCTGCACACCACCGCCAACATCTGATCTTCACCGCCGACGCCATGTTAGATCTGCCCCGTCTGGCGACATCCATCCTCGACGATGATTTCTCGTGAGAATACCCGCCTGCCATGTTGGATCTCGCGAGATCCAAGATGGCGTTCTGGAAGTCTAACGAGACTTTCCGGATGCCATCTTGGATGTGGCGCAATCCAACCCTCCCGGGAGGCAATGTTCTGTATCATTACAAGGGACCGCAGGTTTATTCACAAGAGATGTGGAATTAATCGGAGCATCACTAAAAACAGCCGGACTGAGCTCAGGACTATTAGGCCACGTGCACACGCTGAGTATTTGATGAGTTTTTTACCTCAGGATTTGTAGCCTAAACCAGGAGCGGGTGATTAAATCCAGACGTGGTGCAGGTGTTTCTATTAGACTTTTCCTCTGATTGTTCCACTCCTGGTATTGTCTACAAATCCTGAGGTAAAAAACTCATCAACCACTGAAAGCGTAAGCGTGCATGAGACCTTAATGACGTCACGTGACTCGGAAGGGGCGGGGGAAATATATACTGATTGTGGCGGCTGCTGATTGGCTCCATGCGCCGGAAGCTCCGCCCCCTGGTTATGAGCCGGCCGGAGGAGGGAAATTTAATTCAACATCAAGAAGTTCTGATCCTACATACATAAGACAGAGAGCCGCAATGTCCCCGACACCCTCCACTGGAGATGACCCTCCCGGCCCCCGTCCTCACCCCTCACTGGAGATGACCCTCCCGGCCGGACCCAGCTGCCCCTGCTATCAGCGGCGGCTGTCTGAGCCTTTCCTTTGCGGGTCATCACCGTCATCCCGGGAACTCTGTACTATCCCCGGTCACACATCGTTACCTAGGATGAAGCTTGTCGCCGCCGCCGCCATCCTCCTCACTGCCGGCACCTGGGGACTGACTCGTGCACCTGCTCCGTCACTTACCTGAACAAGCGCCGCCTGCTAGACAGACCCTCACACCACACCCACCTGGGCGCTCACAAATTATGTCCGGACATTGTCATGCCTGTGTCACATCTGTACAGGGACGTATCTACAACAGGTGCAGGCGCCGGCTTAGCCCTCCGCTGTGTGTGTGTGTGTGTGTGTGTGTGTGTGTGTGTGTGTGTGTGTGTGTGTGTGTGTGTGTGTGTGTGTGTGTGTGTGTGTGTGTGTGTGTGTGTGTGTGTGCCCGGATGTGCCCTCCGCTGTGTGTGTGCCCGGATGTGCCCTCCGCTGTGTGTGTGTGTGTGCCCGGATGTGCCCTCCGCTGTGTGTGTGCCCGGATGTGCCCTCCGCTGTGTGTGTGTGTGTGTGTGTGTGTGCCCGGATGTGCCCTCCGCTGTGTGTGTGTGTGTGTGTGCCCGGATGTGCCCTCCGCTGTGTGTGTGTGTGTGCCCGGATGTGCCCTCCGCTGTGTGTGTGTGTGTGTGTGTGCCCGGATGTGCCCTCCGCTGTGTGTGTGTGTGTGTGGTGTGTGTGTTGTGTGTGCCCGGATGTGCCCTCCGCTGTGTGTGTGTGTGTGTGTGCCCGGATGTGCCCTCCGCTGTGTGTGTGTGTGTGTGTCCCGGATGTGCCCTCCGCTGTGTGTGTGTGTGCCCGGATGTGCCCTCCGCTGTGTGTGTGTGTGTGTGTGCCCGGATGTGCCCTCCGCTGTGTGTGTGTGTGTGTGTGTGTGTTGTGCCCGGATGTGCCCTCCGCTGTGTGTGTGTGTGTGTGGTGTGTGTGTGTGCCCGGATGTGCCCTCCGCTGTGTGTGTGTGTGTGTGTGTGCCCGGATGTGCCCTCCGCTGTGTGTGTGTGTGTGTGCCCGGATGTGCCCTCCGCTGTGTGTGTGTGTGTGTGTGCCCGGATGTGCCCTCCGCTGTGTGTGTGTGTGTGTGTGTGCCCGGATGTGCCCTCCCGCTGTGTGTGTGTGTGTGGCCCGGATGTGCCCTCCGCTGTGTGTGTGTGTTTGTGTGTGGCCCGGATGTGCCCTCCGCTGTGTGTGTGTGTGTGCCCGGATGTGCCCTCCGCTGTGTGGTTGTGTGTGTGTGTGTGTGCCCGGATGTGCCCTCCGCTGTGTGTGTGTGTGTGTGCCCGGATGTGCCCTCCGCTGTGTGTGTGTGTGTGTGTGTGTGCCCGGATGTGCCCTCCGCTGTGTGTGTGTGTGTGTGTGTGTGCCCGGATGTGCCCTCCGCTGTGTGTGTTGTGTGTGTGCCCGGATGTGCCCTCCGCTGTGTGTGTGTGTGCCCGGATGTGCCCTCCGCTGTGTGTGTGTGTGTGTGGTGCCCGGATGTGCCCTCCGCTGTGGTGTGTGTTGTGTGTGCCCGGATGTGCCCTCCGCGTGTGTGTGTGTGTGTGCCCGGATGTGCCCTCCGCTGTGTGTGTGCCCGGATGTGCCCTCCGCTGTTGTGTGTGTGTGTGTGCCCGGATGTGCCCTCCGCTGTGTGTGTGTGTGCCCGGATGTGCCCTCCGCTGTGTGTGTGTGTGGTGGTGTGCCCGGATGTGCCCTCCGCTGTGTGTGTGTGTGTGTGTGCCCGGATGTGCCCTCCGCTGTGTGTGTGTGTGTGTGTGTGTGTGTGTGTGTGCCCGGATGTGCCCTCCGCTGTGTGTGTGTGTGTGTGTGTGTGTGCCCGGATGTGCCCTCCGCTGTGTGTGTGTGTGTGTGTGTGTGTGTGTGCGCCCGGATGTGCCCTCCGCTGTGTGTGTGTGTGTGTGCCCGGATGTGCCCTCCGCTGTGTGTGTGTGTGTGTGTGCCCGGATGTGCCCTCCGCTGTGTGTGTGTGTGCCCGGATGTGCCCTCCGCTGTGTGTGTGTGTGTGTGCCCGGATGTGCCCTCCGCTGTGTGTGTGTGTGCCCGGATGTGCCCTCCGCTGTGTGTGTGCCCTCCGCTGTGTGTGTGTGTGTGTGTGCCCGGATGTGCCCTCCGCTGTGTGTGTGTGTGTGTGCCCGGATGTGCCCTCCGCTGTGTGTGTGTGTGTGTGCCCGGATGTGCCCTCCGCTGTGTGTGTGTGTGTGCCCGGATGTGCCCTCCGCTGTGTGTGTGTGTGTGTGCCCGGATGTGCCCTCCGCTGTGTGTGTGCCCGGATGTGCCCTCCGCTGTGTGTGTGTGTGCCCGGATGTGCCCTCCGCTGTGTGTGTGTGTGCCCGGATGTGCCCTCCGCTGTGTGTGTGTGTGCCCGGATGTGCCCTCCGCTGTGTGTGTGTGTGCCCGGATGTGCCCTCCGCTGTGTGTGTGTGCCCGGATGTGCCCTCCGCTGTGTGTGTGTGTGTGTGCCCGGATGTGCCCTCCGCTGTGTGTGTGCCCGGATGTGCCCTCCGCTGTGTGTGTGTGTGCCCGGATGTGCCCTCCGCTGTGTGTGTGTGTGCCCGGATGTGCCCTCCGCTGTGTGTGTGTGTGCCCGGATGTGCCCTCCGCTGTGTGTGTGTGTGCCCGGATGTGCCCTCCGCTGTGTGTGTGTGTGTGCCCGGATGTGCCCTCCGCTGTGTGTGTGTGTGTGTGCCCGGATGTGCCCTCCGCTGTGTGTGTGTGTGTGCCCGGATGTGCCCTCCGCTGTGTGTGTGTGTGTGTGTGTGCCCGGATGTGCCCTCCGCTGTGTGTGTGTGTGTGTGTGTGCCCGGATGTGCCCTCCGCTGTGTGTGTGTGTGTGTGCCCGGATGTGCCCTCCGCTGTGTGTGTGTGTGCCCGGATGTGCCCTCCGCTGTGTGTGTGTGTGCCCGGATGTGCCCTCCGCTGTGTGTGTGTGTGCCCGGATGTGCCCTCCGCTGTGTGTGTGTGTGCCCGGATGTGCCCTCCGCTGTGTGTGTGTGTGTGCCCGGATGTGCCCTCCGCACGATGCTGAAGTTGGTTTCTTATTCGGCAGTTTCTTATTCGGCAATTTTTTTATTTTGTGTGTTTTTTCAGCTTTTTCCATAAAAATAAACCATTCTAAGTATATAATAATATGCAGTCTTGTGCCCTTTTGTGAATACACTTAAAAACAGATAAAAAAAAATAGAAGACTGGCACAAAAATGGGCATCAAAGTGGGCACTGAGGTATGGTATTGAAGAGGTTAAATGGCTATGTGCCACTGATCTAACACCTGATTTACATACCTACTGATGCCACACATGAAATCCATGTCTCTGCAGCCTGGCACAAATGGGTTCTGGGCATCAGAACTGGCATCAAAGTGGGCAAATCACCCATTTTCCCAGATTTGAATAAGTAACATCTATTTTTAAGGGGTTAAATGCCTTTGTGCCACTCATCTAACACCTGATTTACATACCCACTGATGCCCCACATGAAACCCATGTCTCTCCAGCCTGGCACAAATGGGTTCTGGGCATCAGAACTGGCATCAAAGTGGGCAAATCGCCCATTTTCACAGATTTTAATAAGTAACAGCTATTTTTAAGGGGTTAAATGGCTTTGTGCCACTCATCTAACACCTTATTTATATGCCTACTGATTCCCCACATCAAATTCAGGTCACTCAAGCCTGGCACACATGGGTTCTGGCATCAGAACTGGCATCCAAGTGGGCAAATTGACCATTTTCACAGATTTGAATAAGTAACAGCTATTTTTAAGGGGTTAAATGCCTTTGTGCCACTCATCTAACACCTGATTTACATACCTACTGATGCCCCACATGAAACCCATGTCAATCCAGCCTGGCACAAATGGGTTCTGGGCATCAGAACTGGCATCAAAGTGGGCAAATCACCCATTTTCACAGATTTGAATAAGTATCAAGTGTTTTTGGTGGCTAAATGGCTTTGGGACTCTAACATCTCACCATAAATATGTACCAAATGATGCCCTGCATCAATTTCATGTAGCTCCAGCTTGGCCCAAATGAGATTTGGGCATCAGAACTGGCATCAAAGTGGTCACAAAGCCAATTTTCACAGATTTGAATAAGTAACAGCTGTTTTTTAGGGGTTAAATTGCTTTGGGCCACTGATATTCCACCACATTTACATAACTACTGATGCCCCACATCAATTTAATGTCACCTTAGCCTGGCCCAAATAGGTTTTGGGCATCAAAACGCATCAAAATGGGCAAATCACTCATTTTCACAGGTTTGAACAAGTAACAGATGTTTTTGATGGGCTAAATGGCTTTGGGCCACTGATATCTCACCATAAGTATATACCTACTGATGCCCCACATCCAATTCATGTTACTTCAGTCAGGCCCAAATAGGTTCTGGGCATTAAAACTGGCATCAAAGTGGGTAGAGACCGAATTATCAGATTTGAATAAGTAACAGGTGTTTGGACCACTGATATCTCACCATGAATACATACCAAGTGTCACTTCAGCCTGGCCCAAATGGGTTCTTGGCATTAGAACTGGCATCAAAGTGGGCAATTTGCCAGTTGTCACAGATTTGAATAAGTAACAGCTGTTTTTGAGCGGTTAAATGGCTTTGAGGCGCAACATCTCACCATAAATACATACCAAGTGATGTCCTGCATCAAAGTCATGTCACTCCTGCTTGGTCCAAATGGGTTCTGGGCATGAAAACTGGCATAAAAGTGGGCAGAAACCCAAATTTCACATATTTGAATAAGGAGCAGGTGTTTTTGAGGGGTATCTGGGGCTCACCAGGACAATTGACTCCAGGAGCCCACCCACCCAGGCCCACCCATTCTTCACCTATATACAAGTACCTGTTGTCGCTCACCATTACTGCGATGTATCATTACTGTAGTGTCGCTAACCATTACTGCGATGTATCATTACTGTAGTGTCGCTCACCATTACTGCGATGTATCATTACTGTAGTGTCGCTAACCATTACTGCGATGCACTATTACTGTAGTGTCGCTCACCATTACTGCGATGTACCATTACTGTAGTGTCGCTAACCATTACTGCGATGCACTATTACTGTAGTGTCGCTCACCATTACTGCGATGTACCATTACTGTAGTGTCGCTAACCATTACTGCGATGCACCATTACTGTAGTGTCGCTCACCATTACTGCGATGCACCATTACTGTAGTGTCGCTCACCATTACTGCGATGCACCATTACTGTAGTGTCGCTAACCATTACTGCGATGTACCATTACTGTAGTGTCGCTAACCATTACTGCGATGTACCATTACTGTAGTGTCGCTAACCATTACTGCGATGTACCATTACTGTAGTGTCGCTAACCATTACTGCGATGCACTATTACTGTAGTGTCGCTCACCATTACTGCGATGTACCATTACTGTAGTGTCGCTAACCATTACTGCGATGCACCATTACTGTAGTGTCGCTAACCATTACTGCGATGTACCATTACTGTAGTGTCGCTCACCATTACTGCGATGTACCATTACTGTAGTGTCGCTAACCATTACTGCGATGTACCATTACTGTAGTGTCGCTCACCATTACTGCGATGTACCATTACTGTAGTGTCGCTCACCATTACTGCGATGTACCATTACTGTAGTGTCGCTAACCATTACTGCGATGTACCATTACTGTAGTGTCGCTCACCATTACTGCGATGTATCATTACTGTAGTGTCGCTAACCATTACTGCGATGCACCATTACTGTAGTGTCGCTCACCATTACTGCGATGCACCATTACTGTAGTGTCGCTCACCATTACTGCGATGCACCATTACTGTAGTGTCGCTAACCATTACTGCGATGTACCATTACTGTAGTGTCGCTCACCATTACTGTAGTGTCGCTCACCATTACTGCGATGCACCATTACTTTAGTGTCGCTCACCATTACTGCGATGTATCATTACTGTAGTTTGCATTAGTTTGGATTTTTTGGTGAAAACAAGTTATCAGTGATGCACAGGGGCCGGCTGGCAGGTCTTGCCCTGGGGGGCAGTCAACTTTTTCTAGCCAGAGGCCAACTGAAGAGCATGTGGGTGCGGGCGCTGCTTCACTAGCCTGCCTGCTGCCGCAGCGCCAATCCCAGGTCATTGTCAGCCTCCACGCTGTCGCCCGCGTCCTGCCTGCTGCTTCCCGGGTCCCGCGTGGCGACTCTCAGGGTGCGGATCTAAACTGGGACTAAACCACTGGCCTGGGGGGAAAATACCTCCCTGCCACCTGGGCCAGTCTGCCCCAGTGCACAGGTCGGGAAGGTGATCACTTATTTATTGGTGGAATCCGCACCATCAAAAGAATGTGGAGCTTTGAGTATTTGGTGAGTTTCTTACCTCAGTATTTGTAAGGGCCCCTTTACACACGGCTACATTTCTTGGGTGGCTACAGGTAACTTACTGGTTGCAGTGAAATCATGGAGACAAGATTCTATCTTGTTGCTGTGTACAAATGGAATAATCTCTCCATGATTTCACTGCAACCAGTAAGTTACCTGTAGCCACCCTAGAAATGTAGCCGTGTGTAAAGGGGCCCTAAGGCCGACTTCACACCACGTTGTGATCAGGTCCGGGGCTGTCTGATGTGAATCTGATGCTGGGATTGTCCGATGTGACATAATGCATTCCTATGGTGCTGGAGAAGGCCGGATGGCAGCTATTTGCCATCTGGTTTTGTCCCTGTCCGGCAGCATCAGGCTGCAAACGATTTTTGACCAGGACAAAAAAACGGAGCTTGCACATTTTTGTGTCCGGGACGAAACATTTAAGCAAAACAGATCCTAGGTTCCAGCACGATCCGGCACCCCCTAACATGATCTGGCACCCCCTAACATGAGAGTCTATGGGGCGCCAGATCCTGCTGGACCTGACAGAGTCTGTCAGATTCCCGGACACCGGCTGCTGCAGTTCAGCGTGAGCTCCGCTGAACTTCAGCACCAGGAGCTATCACCTGTGAAGATGTTCAGCACCATTTCAGTAGGGGACAGCTCCTGAAGCTGCGCTCTGCAGAATCTGGCTACAAACAGGACCGGAGGGCATATTAACCCTCCGCTTCTATTTGTCCAGACCTGTCAGGCTGTGTCCGGTGCCTCCTGCAAAGCCAGGAGTAAAGCAATCAGAGGTAATTTTTTATGCATTTCTCACTCCTGGTTTTGTCTTATAAATAACTAGATGGCGGCCCGATTCTAAAGAATCGGGTAGTCTAGAATCCATATATAGTTTATTTACTAATAGTTAGGGGAGTGCGGTGAAATGAATTGTGTGTATACAGGTGGCTCAGTGGGTAGCAGAGTATACGGTGGCTCAGTGGGTAGCAGAGTATACGGTGGCTCAGTGGTTAGCAGTGAGTGCGGTGGCTCAGTGGTTAGCAGTGAGTGCGGTGGCTCAGTGGTTAGCAGTGAGTGCGGTGGCTCAGTGGTTAGCAGTGAGTGCGGTGGCTCAGTTGTTAGCAGTGAGTGCGGTGAGATTGGTCAGCGCAGCGCCATGGCCAAAGTGGTCAGCGCAGTGCCATGGCCAGAGTGGTCAGCACAGCGCCGTGGGCAGAGTGGTCAGCGCAGCGCCGTGGGCAGAGTGGTCAGCGCAGCGCCGTGGGCAGAGTGGTCAGCGCAGCGCCGTGGGCAGAGTGGTCAGCACACACAGACACATACACACACTCCGCTATAGTTACCATCGACCCTGTGTCTTCCTCGCCGCCTGGATCCTGAGTCAACATGTCGCCGCCCCCGGACGACTGGATCCAATATGGCGACCGGGAAGTTTGGCGAGACTTCTTGGACGCTATATTGGATCCAGTAGTTTGGGGGCGGCGACATGTCAACTGAGGATCCAGGCGGCGGACGCAGGGTCGGTGGTAAGTATAGCGGAGTGTGTGTGTATGTGTGTGGACAAAGTGAGGGAAGTGCAGAAAAAGTGACGGAAGTGACTACATACACACATATATACACATACTGTACATTGTATATGGAGGGGTGAGGGGAGGGGTGAGGAGAGCGGAGGCTGGAGGGGTGAGGAGGGGTGAGGAGAGCGGAGGCTGGAGGGGTGAAGACGGGTGAGGAGAGCGGAGGCTGCAGGGGTGAGGAGAGCGGAGGCTGGAGGGGTGAGGAGGGGTGAGGAGAGCGGAGGCTGGAGGGGTGAGGAGAGCGGAGGCTGGAGGGGTGAGGAGGGGTGGGGAGAGCGGAGGCTGGAGGGCAGAGGACAGGGGAGGCTGGAGGGCAGAGGACAGGGGAGGCTGGAGGGCAGAGGACAGGGGAGGCTGGAGGGCAGAGGACAGGGGAGGCTGGAGGGCAGAGGGCAGGGGAGGCTGGAGGGCAGAGGCTGGAGGGGAGAGGCTGGAGGGCATAGGCTGGAGGGGCACAGGGGAAGCTGGAGAGGCTGGAGGGGCAGAGGGGAAGCTGGAGAGGCTGGAGGGGCAGAGGGGAACAGGAGGCAGAGAGGAGGGGGAGCGAGGTGACAGGAGGAGCGGGGAGAGGAGGAGAGGATCCAAACTGATCCTGCAAAATATCGGAATCCAATTGCAGGCATCAGTTTGGATCCGTTGCTGTCCGAGGGATCCTGCATAAAGTCGGATCCCCTCGGACAGCAAAATAACGCAGTGTGAGAGCAGCCTTAGGAGTGCAGATTTCGCTACATTTCTTTCTCCTCCCATCCACCACGACAGCCCTCAGGACGTTGCCTCTCGACCATGGGGGTCATTCAATGTCAAGTGAAGCAATGATTTTTACCTCTATATTTTTAATTCTTTTGAGATTTTATTTGATAACTAGCTGTGAGCCCGATGCAAATGCATCGGGTGTCTAGATTATTTTTAAATTTATTTTAAGATTTTCAAATAATAATCCAATTATTCCAATGACATCTTTACACCAACTACATATATTTGTATGGTTGATATCATTTAAGGAAAATTGAACTATTATGTTGTAAGGGTCTTAGAACACAAAGTAGCAACTCGCCCTATACTTTCTATGGGGATTACCTCAACCGCGCCGCAAGTAGACTCGCAATGGCCTCGCGGCCATTGCACGCACTACACAGTGACTCGCAATGGATCCCCATACAAAGTATAGGAGGACATGCGGCAGGTACGGCGGCTGAGGTAGCGACTCGCAATGGCCTCGCGGCCATTGCTTGCGCTACACAACGACTCGCCATGGATCCCCATACAAAGTATAGGGAGACTTGCGGCAAGTGCGGCGGCTGAGGTAGCGACTCGCAATGGCCTCGCGGCCATTGCTCGCGCTACCTCAGCGGTAAATCGCTAAGTTTGTGGCCGAGCCTCTGGTTCTATTTTCGGCCAGCGACTCGCAATGGCCGCTTCGCGGCCATTGCTCGCGCGTGGTGACGTCACATAGTGACATAGCCACGGCGTTTTCGGGGGCCGACACGAAAATGCCTACGGCAATTATAGAGTAGATAGCATGTCAGACAATGCAACATGTGAAGAGAAAAATGTAAAAAAAAATATTTTTTTTATTTTTTTTAAATGATTTTCAAAGTTCGAAAAAAGTGTGAATTTCGGTGTTGCCTGCCTTTACATTTCTCCTCATAACTCAGGCTAGAAATAAGATAGAGAAACAGAATAAACACCGTTCTACTCAGAACTGTCCAGGCTTTCACCAGATATGTCACAAGAGTATCTCTGTTAATATTTTACCCATGTGATACCAGGCCAAAATTCACACTTTTTTAAAACTTTAAATATCTGTAAAAAATTTATTTGTAATTAACTAAAGTTGTACTTCAAATAGAAAAAATTTTTTAAAAAAATCTAAAGACGTCAGGTGAAAAAAAATTAATTTTTGGATCACTTGACATGGAATGACCCAGGGGCAGGAACACAAAGAGGTCAAATAGCCCCTCCCAACCTCCTCACACCAGTGTTTCCTGTCCCTATGGGGCATGAAGAGGTCTGAGGCTGTGCATGCAGTCCTCTCATCTGATCCAGTCCGCGGTTTCCCTCCTGGTGGCGTCGGCCTGCACCGCTCTCCCACGCTCTCGGGCAACGCTGGCGGGTGCCATCTGGCCGGGGTCCTCTGTGAGCTCCCTTGCCTCCTCCTGCGGTTTGCGGCCTGATACTTCTCTATCTCTGTGATCACAAATACATATTTACACACACACATATATATACCGTATATATATTATACACATATACACACACACATATATATACGCACATATATACACACACACACACACACATTCCATATATATATATAAATTCTCTGCAGCACTCAGCTACTACCAATGATGCACATATGCTAACAAGCAGTATACATTTGAGGAAAAAATTTAAAAACTTACATTTTTTTCAAAAAACTCAAAAATCTTATTTTTTTATTTTCTTGGGGTTCTTAGTACACACATTGGCCAATGTCCGTTTGCTCATCAACCACGACAAGGTGACCCCAGGTCTGATGAGTCCTATGTGTGTACTAAGAACCCCAAGAAAAAAAAAAAAAATAATAAGATTTTTGAGTTTTTTGAAAAAAATGTAAGTTTTTACATTTATTTCCTCAAATATATACTGCTTGTTAGCATATGTGCATCATTGGTAGTAGCTGAGTGCTACAGAGTATTTTTTCTAGTTGTTTGATCCAGTGTCCCTGCTGGCACCAGTTCACATTGTGTCTGTGAGTGATGTGCAGTTTTTTTCTGTTTTGTGTATAATAAATAGAGGATCTGGCTCTATGTCTGCAATTTGCACCCTCATCACCCACATGTGGTCTGAGGTTGAGATCGTGTCTCCCACTTTAGAGTGGGATAGGGAGGAAAAGGAGGATAGGAATGTCAGCGTTACGACTTATCAGACCTGGGGTCGCCTTGTCGTGGTTGATGAGCAAACGGACATTGGCCAATGTATGTACCAAGAACCCAAGAAAATAAAAAAATAAGATTTTTGAGTTTTTTTGAAAAAAAATGTAAGTTTTTAAATTTTTTTCCTCAAATGTATACCGCTTGTTTGGTAGTAGCTGAGTGCTGCAGAGAATTATTTTTTTCTAGTTGTTTGACCCAGTGTCCCTGTTAGAATAATTCATATATTATCAATAATTCGATGACCAAAGATGGCTGAGATCCATTAAAAAGCTTGAGCTCCTATCTTTATAATGGGAGCGCACGGTGCTGCGCTTGACAGCGCATGACCGTGCACACCCATTCACTCCCATATGTGATCTGTGCGCAGGCAGATGCCTGCGCACAGATCACACAGTCTCATCCGCACCAGGGACGCGACATGTTGCATTCCTGGTGCGGGTGGGAGTGTGTAATTTGTGCGCAGGCATCTGCCTGCGCACAGATCACATATGGGAGTGAATGAGTGCGCACGGTCATGCGCTGTCAAGCGCAGCACCGTGCGTCCCCATTCTAAGCATAGGGGCTTGCGCTGGCTGCGCACACATGGCGATTCCCCTCCGCAGAACGCTGTGGAGGGGAACGTCCGTGTGAAGGCAGCCTTACATAGAAGTATAACCAGATAAAGAAAAACGCAGATCTCTACACCATGCTTACATAGAAGGCATCTACCAGGTGTGAGGGAGAGACATAAGGGAGAATAGGTTTTCATGGGTTAGTTAGATTATACACACAAAAGGGCATACAAGTGAGATATAAGATTGAAACAATTAGACAGTAGTAGAATACAAAGGTCTTCAGAGTGAAGGCACAGAAGTTAACAACATAAGAGATGAAAAAGCGTAGAGAATAGTAAGTAGGAGTAAATGGGTGAGACTTTCTCAGACTGCATGAACAGAAGAAGACACAATCTGATGAGAAAGATATTTGGCCCAGAACTTGGAGAAAAGCCTAGACACCTGCAGTTGACAATGACTCCTTGTTCTACATACTTCAGACTATAATGAATATATTAGGGTAGCTTACATTAACTAACATTAACTAGCGATATAGATATTGGGTATCAATACATTATATATACAAGAACATAAATTTCTATAACATTCCCTCCTGATATTCATTATATAGTCCCATGTGTAATAGGAGGTAGAGTCCATTAGAAGTAACAAGTGCCTTCATGGTAAGAAAGGTGAACACAGTCTTTAATGAAGAATAGGGAAGTCATCTGTTTCGTGGCATAGGGTTGAATGCCCATCCTTTTCAACACCAAAAGAGTGTCCTTGTAGGAAATGTCATTAGAAAAAGTCTTTTGCAAAGTTTATATCCAGGAAAAGTCTTTGGCAAAGTGTATATCCAGATATAAAGTTTAAAGTCCCAGTAAGAGCAGTAGAAAAGAGTCTTTGATTACAGTAATCAAGATTTCCGTAAATATGAAAAGGAAAGCAAGTAAATCAGTATAATGTCCAAAACAGCCTGCAACAATGCAGAAGAAAATATTTTATATCTGGAAATTGTAACATGGAAAAGAGAAAGCACAGTACTATAACTCAATCCCCAGACTGCGGGGAGCGTCTCTGATCCACAACCTGAAGGGAAGAGAAACCTCAAAATACGTTCGAAGCAGCCTGGGGAATTGTGTATCAGTTTTTAGACTATTAATCACATAAGAAAACACTACAAAACAAAAAATCAAATCTTCAATAAGATTGTTACATATAGATGTCACACATAACCTGAAGGGTACAAGTTCACCCCTTGATCATCGTATCATTTTATATTACGTATCATTAAGGAGAGTATATAAAAGGATATGATATCAGCTTCTTGAATTACCGTATATACTCGCGTATAAGCCGAGTTTTTCAGCCCAAAAATTGGGCTGAAAAGTACCCCCCTCGGCTTATACGCGAGTCATACGGCAGGATCGGCAGCCCCGAGCAGCCCCAGCAGCCCCCGTAATCCAGGGCCCCCCCCTCATGCTCCGGTCACCTGTAAAGGAAAATATACTTATCAGTGTCCCGCTGCCGTCCGCGCCCGCATCTGCCGACATCCGCGATCCTCCATCTTCATGCGTCTTCTTCCTGTTTCCTGTATTCGGCGCCGGCAATGACGTCATTGCTGAGACGAACAGAGGAAACAGGAAGAAGACGCATGAAGATGGAGGATCGCATGTCGGCAGATGCGGGTGCGGACGGCAGCGGGACACTGATAAGTATATTTTCCTTTACAGGTGACCGGAGTCAGGCTGGGGGAGCCCTGGATTACGGGGGCTGCTGTATACTACCGCTGGGGCTGCAATATACTACCACTGGGGCTGTATACACCACTGGGGCTGCAATATACTACCACTGGGGCTGTATACACCACTGGGGCTGCAATATACTACCACTGGGGCTGTATACACCACTGGGGCTGCAATATACTACCACTGGGGCTGTATACACCACTGGGGCTGCAATATACTACTGGGGCTGCCTGTATACTACCACTGGGGCTGTATATACTACTGGGGCTGCCTGTATACTACCACTGGGGCTGTATATACTACTGAGGCTGCCTGTATATTACCACTGGGGCTGTATATACTACTGGGGCTGCATGTATACTACTGGGGCTCCTGTATACTACCACTGGGGCTGCTGGGGCTCCTATATACTACCACTGGGGCTGCTGTATACTACCACTGGGGCTGCTGGGGCTCCTATATACTACCACTGGGGCTGCTGTATACTACCATTGGGGCTGCTGGGGATGCTATATACTACCACTGGGGCTGCTGTATACTACCACTGGGGCTGCTGGGGCTCCTATATACTACCACTGGGGCTGCTGTATACTACCACTGGGGCTGCTGGGGATGCTATATACTACCACTGGGGCTGCTGTATACTACCACTGGGGCTGCTGGGGCTCCTATATACTACCACTGGGGCTGCTGTATACTACCACTGGGGCTGCTGGGTATGCTATATACTACCACTGGGGCTGCTGTATACTACCACTGGGGAGGCCTGTATTCCACTGGGGGAGCCTGTATACCACACTGCTGGGGGCTGTATACCTGTGCTGGGGTCCACCCTCGGCTTATACACGAGTCAATAGGTTTTTCCAGATTTTTGGGGCAAAAGTAGGGGGGTCGGCTTATACACGGGTCGGCTTATACACGAGTATATACGGCCTGCAAATAAAAACAATCCATAATAGAAGAGATACACAACAAAAATTATGTTCCATTGGTTGTAATATAAAAATAATCACCCAATATAGTATATAAGAACAAAGACATGAAATTTACAGGCTTTTAATAGTTGACATGACCACTCCTAATAGTTCCCCGACGATGTCCTTAAAGCTGGAAGCCTACCTACACAGCGGAGGTTGGCACCCTTTTGAACGCTTGTGGTGCCCCCACTCCACGGCGACTCACCCTATCTATCCCTAACCTTTCCCTACTCCATATATATATATATATATATATACACACACCGTATATACTCGTGTATAAGCCGAGTTTTTCAGCCCAAAAATTGGGCTGAAAAGTCTCCCCCTCGGCTTATACACGGGTCAATACGGTAGGCTGCTGTGGTGGGGGCTGTGTCCGGGGTTGGGGAGGCTGGAGGAGGCGGGGGGAGGCTGCTGTATGAGCGCCCCGTCACGTAGGGCCGCTCATGATATATGCACTGCTTCCCCCTGTCAATCAGGGGGAAGCAATGCATATCTAAATATATGTCCCCAAATGCTGGCACTTGCCCCCCTGCTTGTAAGGGTTCCCCCCGGCTGCTTAACTTACCATCCCTGGTCTTCTGCATCACGCGCGCAGGTCCCTCCGTGCTCCCGTCCTCGGCAGCATCCGGGGTCATGTGTCCGGCCGGTCGCATGACATCATCGCTACACGACGGCCGGGGACCCCGGATGCAGCTGACGTCGGGAGCACGGAGGGACCTGCGCGATGCATAAGACCAGGGATGGTAAGTTAAGCAGCCGGGGGGGGCCTTACAACGGAGGGGGCAAGTGCCAGCATTTGGGGCCGCTGTATACACCACTGGGGCTGCTGTATACACCACTGGGGCTGCTGTATACATACACCATATATGGTGTATACCTCCACTAGTATCCAATCAACGGGTCTATCCTAAAATAAAAGTAGGAGTAGAAATCTACTGATATGGTTAAAGATTTTCTGTTAGATGGAAATACTTGAACAAATTTACTGACAGTATTTCTACCTTTTATATACACCAAATTCAGTAACAATTTATACAAATGTTTTGAATGGATACTTTGGGTGTGGAAATTAACCTCTGTTTATCTAATATCTTGAATATTCACTTTCGCACAGACTAAAAATGTAAATCAAAAATTTTTAGTAGTTATTGAAGCCATAGGCCTACCCTATTTATTACTTCTATCATCCCTCCTGTTGAGACATGGCTTATACCATGGCTCAATATAGCAGCATACCTAAAAGAGATTATTTGGTAGAATGTATTTCTGTTCAAGGGACACATTAACCTTATTGTCCAGGATTGTTCCTTTATTTGTCCATACGTGTCTAAACCCCTGTGTAGGCAATATTAGATCAATGAATCAATGGTTAATCAATGAAGTCAGGTCTTGGCAGCACTTTCAGAGATTAAACTCAAATAGGCATGTGGGTTTTCATCCCAAAATACAGATAAAAGCATGGATAGATTTAATAGAAATGATACCCCATTTAGCAGGAGGATAATGACCAAGCATTTGGGAATTCACTTCTGTCCTTATACTCCCAATGTCACATACCCATCTCTACAATAAATTATCTGGGTAAAGGACCCATTGTAGAGTAACCCAAACCGCAAAGTTGACTAGAGTTTGTTCAGGCACAATTTGCCATTTAGCTCCTAGAGAAATTTGTCATACCTAGAAATGACATCATTGATCTCTTTGTAATTGGTTTAGGAGTCTACAGGATAGTTGTTTGTCTACTCACATCATGGTATTTCCCCTCCTGGGATAGATTATATTACTGACATGTCAACAGTTGCCTCCCAGTATTGTAATTTATCCTTATTTATTTTATTTCCATAATCATATAAAAACAATAGCAAAGTTACTACGTCTGTTTTACAATCATAGTTCTCTTAATCTTTCATACATGTTCATGTGTGGTTGATGTGAAATATACATTCCACCGTCCTGCAGCTGCTTGCTAATTCAATGCTATTGGCCACTTTACACACACCAACTTATCTGTCCAACTTCTGACCAACTTACTGGTTGCAGTGAAATCATGGACACATTGTTACATTTGTACACAGCCCCAAAATGGAGCAATGTGTCCATGATTTCACTGCAACCAGCAAGTTGGTAAGAAGTTGGACAGATAAGTTGGTGTGTGTAAACTGGCCCTTAATAGTTTTCAGCTGCATGATGTATCTAGTAATGTTCTCGGCTCCCAGCTCACCCCTCCTCCTTACACAACAGCGGGGACTGACAGTCATCATCATCATTTTTCAACACACGGAAGATTCATCTTGTTAGCATTACCAACCAGCGCACAAGAAGTGATAAAAGGAAATTGAGATTATAACAATTTTCCAGCGCACTCACAATCTATAGATACATATATCTCCTTATTTTGACAATATAAATGTCCTTCATTTTGCCCAAACATTCATTCCAATGAGTCAAGGGGAACATACGCATTGTGGGGCAGTACTCCTTCAGGGGCTTTTAAAATGACACAAAAACCATATTTTTAATGTATAAAAACTTAAGGAGTAGTATAGTTCATACATACGGGTTGTTAAGATGCTCACAGCCACCATACATAACTTTGCTTCATGTTAACACACACCTGGTAGATTAAGTCCTGCTCATTACATTCAATAGGCTCACCCAACTTTCTTACGCAGCCATACAATTTCACCATAGTATCATTCAGAACAGTCAATAAAGACAATCCGACATATAACTGTGGCACCCCATGGGTTAATGTGCCACAATAACATCACATGGGTTCTCTCCCCCACTACACACTGACAAACACTACCACCTCTGGGCAATAGAGGGAGCACCTCCTGCTCCCTTATATACTCTTGTCCATGAGGGAGAGCTCAGTTCAGCTCGCAGCAGGGCTGAGAAGAGGACACAGAGCAGAGTTAGCTCAGTGCAGACCTAGCAAGGGTCAGAGGAACAAGGAGAACGAAAGACAGAGGAACACATCTGGGACCTGGAGTGACACCATCACTTGCCCCAGAAGTAAGCACAGAGAGACGGACACCGGATCCGGTACTGTGTCTGGCACCAACAGCACAGCAAATCTAGGAACAGCGGGATCTCTAGATGCCCCCTAGTACCAGAGTGAAGCAACACGGAGGGGTCCGCACAGCATAGAGGACCCAAGTTGCCTAGCCAAGTGGTACCAGCAGCATACAGAGAGAGACGTGAGGAATCCCAGCAGCTTAGCTTGAAGCAGCAGCTCAGGACACACACACAGTGCAGCATAAGGAAGCCAACGACCCGGACAGGGTGTGGGGAGAGAGCCCAGCTCCATTACAGACTCCGTGGACTATAATCTGCAATAATATCAGCAGTAAAGCTTTGGAAAACAACTTTGGAGTCTGTGTAGTGATTGCGACCTTTGCTCCAGATTCAGCACAGAGACAATTCCTCCCTGCAGATCCAGCCTGTCAGCTCTGCAGCATCAGGACAAGAAGGGAATTACAGTATCAACTAAACGTAAGTGTGTGTGTCCTCCAACTCTTCCCCACCATCTATAACCCCAATAGACTTTACCCTTTACTGCCCCGGGGGATACAGTTCCCCCACTGGAACTATACCACCTCCGCTGCCCTCACATCACCCCCGGAGGTTCTGCAGCAGCGGCGGCCCCCATTACTGGCTGCATCAAGTGGGTGGCGTCACCCGTGACAATCTCCCTTGTAAATAATCCCCCTTTTATTGTGCTGAGCCAGGGACACGGTCCGGACCAGGCCACCAGTGACATCCCCAGCAGCAGATCGGTCCGGTACCGAGTACCCCACGTCCCTTGGGGCTCCACATAACCTTCTGGTCTCTGAAATCAACTGACAAAGACCAGTCACATTCAGTTATACACCTAAAGGCACATTGAAACATATAATCAGCCACAAAATACACATACAAATTTCAAACACTGGCAAAATTTAATAAATATTATCTTGGTCTTTGCCACAAGGTACCCACACCTCTGGACCATACTGAATTATCAGCAATGCAAGAGATCACTGAATCTCAGATTTATTCAGTATCCTCCAGGGGATCCCCTATAGTCAGACAGGGCATTATGGTAACCATTTAAAAGAGAGAATTTTCTGGGGAGACACAAAGGGTCTCAATACGTTTTGCCAGATTTGTCCAAATTAGAGTATTGATTTTATGGGTGCAAGCAAAAATACACATTTATTCAATGTCTGTCTATTGGAAGACACTTCTGTCTAGTCATTGAGTAGAAACAGATGAGTCCTGCACACAGAGAACAGGCCTGTAGGAACCTGTTCACACTGCCAACATATTTGGAGACCAAAAAGCTAAATGCGACCAAAAACAACAGTACACTGCAGTAAAAGTATTAAATGCAAGTGCAGTATAAAAAATAGTATAACAAATACAGGGTACTTAGTCTATCCGTTTTTTTTGCGCAAAAAAGTCATTGAGTAGGGTGATTTACTTCAGTCTGTCTGTCGGGGCATTCTCGGAGATAATGTCCCATTTTTTTACAGCGCCAGCATGTGGGTCTCCCACCTGTTTGTCTGTTCGCGGGTCCTTCTGCATCTCTGCCTCTATATCCCCCTTTTTTCTTGACTCTTTTCTGAGCAACTAATATTGGACAAGTTTCACTAGACAGTAACATTTGTGCTTTCTAAACCGTACTTTCTTTTACTTTTCTCATCGCACTTACCAATTTCCGTCACCAACATCTCACACTGACTCAAATTGAGTGTTCCTTTAAAACCATACCTCGTTTCCCACTTATCAACATACTTTACATGTTCTGGATCAATTCTATACATGAACTTAACATCACCTTTTAGTGGACTGTCCTTGTGGCACATCAAACAATCACATTGTATTCCTTTACCTGATTCGTTACCCATTTTTATAGCTGGAATCCACTGAGGAGAACAGAAAGTTTTGCAAACTGGGTGTGATCAAAAAACTCTCCAAAACGAAAACTCTCCATGTGTCATCGAATCGGAGGATCCGCACGAAGCCATACTAGCTGGTAAGAATGATCTCCAAATCGTCAACTTGACCAACTATCATCTTTTGGATATTGAAAAAATGGTGCTATCAAAAGGACTGTCATTCTCCCCCACACAGGCTCTGGATAAGTTTATTTTGATTAAAGACGTCTATTTGTTTTGCAGAAATCTAATTTTTAGATATATACATCGTACACCTACGGCATTGGCGACTACCCCTGAACAGGAACAACGCACATTAAGAGAACTGTTGGACTTATTGGAGGAACAAGAAGAACCACAAGGTAGGAGAATCTGTAATTTGAGACTACCCTCACAGCACAACCCCCTCTCTTGGTGTATCCCCGACAATTTTGACCTTTTTCCATACTATGGTGCATGACATTAAAGCCCTGAAGGGAAGGAGGGAGCACTAGATGGAAAATCTGAAGAAGGAGGAGAGAGATGCCATCAAATCCCTTCAAGGTAATGGGACCTTTGTAATCAAGGAAGCCGATAAAGGGGGGAACATCGTGCTATGGCCAGTGGAGCAATATGTGCAAGAAGCACATAGACAACTACACAATACAGATTTATACATTAAACTTCCTTCTGACCCTACAGAAATTTTTCGTAAGAAACTGTCCAACTTGATCTCTGAAGCGTACCATACTAGGGTAATCAACAAGCGTGAACGGGATTTCTTGACACCAACCTCTGCAACAATTCCTACTTTGTACCTTTTTCCGAAGGTACATAAATCAATTAACAATCTGCCTGGCAGACCAATTGTGTCTGGTATTGGTAGTTTGAATGAGCACTCATGTGAATATGTGGACTTTTTTCTCCAACCTTTAGTGCTGAATCTAAAATCGTATGTAAGGGATACCCTGGAACTACTGGAGAGGACTGATATTCCTGAGGGTACCTTGCTCGTCTCTATGGATATCGAAGCTTTATACACCAGTATCAACCATGATTTGGGACTCCATGCTGTGTCGATCTTTTTGGATAAGGAATTAGGAGGTAAAACTGCACATAATGATTTTCTGCTCAGTCTTCTCGATATCACCCTGACACAGAATTACTTTGTCTTTGACCGGACCTTCTACAGGCAGGTATCCGGAGCGGCGATGGGGTCGCGTTGCGCGCCTTCCTTTGCCAATCTCTTTCTGGGTTGGTGGGAGGGTGTGCACGTTTACCCCTCGCCAGCTTTCTCAGAGTCTGTCTGTGGTTGGTTCCGGTATATCGACGATGTGTTCTTCTTATAGACAGGTACCGAGGAGTCATGCGTAGATTTCATTTCAGCCCTGAACTGCAACAATTTGAATATTCGTCTAACCTGGAACATATCTGCCACAACTTTGGAATTTTTGGATGTACGGCTGCACCTTGAGGATGGATGGATTGGAACAAGTCTACATAGAAAGGTAACAGCTACCAATAGTTTGCTCCACAATGACCGTTTCCACCCAGGTCATCTCAAAAAGGGTATACCCAAAGGCCAGTTTTTTTTCAGAAAAAACTGTAGTTCGGACACTGACTTTACCATCCAAGCAGCTGACCTTACTGCCAGATTCCAAGCTAGGGGATACCCTAATGGTGGGTTTACACGTCCTGATATCGTGGCGATATCGCAGACAACGGCGCGGGAGCGCACATTTTTTGAGCGCTTTTCCCGATATCGCATCGGAGGTTTACACGCTGCCATATCGGGAAACAACATCACTACGATGTGTAAGCCGACCAACCCAGTAACGACCATTTAACATGGGAGTTAATGGATGAGTTGTGAGTACACATCGTAGTTGGATGTTTACACGCAACGATCCTGCTACAACGGCCATGCGATATCGGGTGGTTGAAGAGCACGCTCATTCAACCCCGATATCGTTTTGGCATCGTTCCAGGATCGCGTTGTACCTTCAAACAGTACAACGCGCGCCCGATATCGGGTCCAACTCGCGAACCACGTGACTTTTTGTCGGAGTTGGATCGGAGTTGGACTCCGATATCGCGGCGTGTAAACCTGCCATAAGAGTACAATAGGTCGAGCCTTCAATCATGCACGATGTCAACAGAGGGAAGCTCTATTGAAACCTAAATTAAAAGCTGGCAATGAACACTCTGACCCACGGCTGATCACAACATTCAACAGCCAATGGGGTGATGTGTGGGGAATACTGAAAAAGAATTGGAGCATTTTAACATCTGATATTAAAACTCGTCCTCTTGTTTCAGAAAGACCTCTAATAACAGCAAGAAGAGCAAGAAATTTACGGGATGCCCTTACCAGAAGTCATTTCATCAGACCATCTGTGAGACTTGGGACTGGTGTCATCTTGAAGGGGTCCTATGCCTGCGGAAATTGTAACATCTGCCAATTTATGCCTGCCACGACAACATTTGTGAATCAAGCAAATGGAAGGAGATCTGATTTACACCAATATATAAACTGTCGCACAACGAACGTGATATATGTTATAACTTGTCCATGCAATCTCCATTATGTAGGACAAACCACGCAAGAATTGCGCAAGAGGGTGCAACAGCATTTTTCCAACATCGCACTCGTTGCAGAGCATTTAAAGAGGGGCAAAACAATTTCGACAGTAGCATTACACTACAAGGATAAGCACAATAGCAAAATACGTGGTACCTGTGTGGTTGGTCTGCAGCAAATTAGGGGAAATATTCGGGGTGGGAATGTCTCACTCCCCCTTTTGCGGGCAGAATCAAGGTGGATTTTCAATCTACCGTAAATTGTGTTTCTCCTTTGGGCATTAATGAGAACCTTTTGTTCACAGGTTTTTATAAGCAATAAGAGAAACAATTGTTATGTGGTGCTTGTCTCTTGTATACTATATGCCTATTTCTTTATGTGCAGCCTTGCATACTATTCTTTGTTGTGGCCACAACATTCTCCAGATGTACTTGTGGGAGCATTTGTCCACATACACCTGTATCCTGAAAGTCTTTCTCTTTCTCCTTTTCCACCATTTGCATAATGTTTTTGCCATATACCCTTCAATAATATGTAGGGATGGGCGAATCTACTCGCTAGGACTCGTTACTCGGCGAGTAGTAAGGGACTCGCAGGACTCGGTACTCTGCGAGTTTCCCAGCGATTACTCGCACAGTAAACGAGTCCAGTGCAAATCAATATCAATCCTAGTTTTGTCAGAGACTCTGACAAAACTAGGATTGCCATTGACTTGCATTGGTCTCATTACGGTGCAAGTAATCGCTGGGAAACTCGCAAAGTAACTGCTGTTACTTTGCGAGCCAAGTCCAGCTGTCTTCTCTGTGCAGGCTGCCACAGCTCCAGGGTCCTAGAGCCCGCCTGCTCACAGAGATGATGTAGCAGAGCTGCGATTGTTCTCAGTCTGCTCATTCCCTGTGCATAGACATCTATATCTATGCACAGGGGATGTAGCAGAGAGGACATCACGTTTTGGACTACGTCGGACGGAAGAGGATTTTTTTAATTAAAGATGGAGTTCCTAATGGCTTTTTTTTTTTTTTTCTAATAAAATTTTCTCTGTGTTGTGTTTTTTTAACCCTTTATTGGAGATTCTTAGTGGCTGGGTCAAACGTGGCCTGACATTAAGAATCTCGGGCTTAATACCAGCTTGTATAACAAAGCTGGTATTAACCCCTTTATTACCCAGCGTGCCACCGCCACCAGAGCCGCTGGAAGAGCGGGGTTCAGCGCCAGAGGATGGTGCTTCAATGAATGCGCCATCTTCTGGGGCGGCTGCGGGCTGCAATTTGCAACGGGGGTTGCCCAGAAAGCTTGGGCATCCCTGCGCTGCGGATTCCAGCCCCCAGCTGCTTAGCTGTACCTGACTAGACATAGAAATTGCGCGGAGCCCCACGCATTTTTTTTTTATTATTTCAAGAAATTCATGAAATAATTAAAAAAAAGGGCTCCCCTATATTCTTGTGTCCGGCCAGGTACAAATAGGCACCTGGGGGTTGGGGGCAGCCCGTCACTGCCTGCTGGATCTGGCTGGTTCCAGAAATACGGCGAAGCCCACGTGAAATTTTTTTCTGACAAATCCATAAAACAATGTAAATAAAAGGGACTGCATCTTTATTAACCCTGGACCATGGGCGAGGGGTTAATAAAGATGCAGTCCCTTTTTTAGGATTGTTTTATTGATTTTTCAGAAAAAAAATTACATGGTCTTCGCCGTATTTCTGGAACCAGCCGGATCCAGCAGGCAGCGACGGGCTGCCCCCAACCCCCAGGTGCCTATTTGTACCTGGCCATACACAAGAATATAGGGGAGCCCCCTTTTTTTATTATTTCATGAATTTCATGAAATAATTTTAAAAAAATGCGTGGGGCTCCGCGCAATTTCTATGTCTAGCCAGGTACAGCTAAGCAGCTGGGGGCTGGAATCCGCAGCGCAGGGATGCCCAAGCTTTCTGGGCACCCCCCGCTGCAAATTGCAGCCGCCCCAGAAGATGGCGTGTTCATTGAAGCGCCTTCCTCTGGCGCTGAACCCCGCTCTTCCAGCGGCCCTGGTGGCGGTGGCACGCTGGGTAATAAAGAGGTTAGGGCCAGCTTTGTATTATCAGCTGGCCCTAAGCCCGAAATTTATGGCGGTCACGCCAATATTAGACATGATCGCCATGAATTTCTATTAAATTGTTTTAAAAAAAACACAACACAGAGAAAATTTTTTATTAGAAATAAAAAAAAAAGCCATTAGGGACTCCATCTTAAATTAAAAAAATCCTCTTCCGTCCGACGCAGTCCAAAACGCGATGTCCTCTCTGCTACATCCCCTGTGCATAGATATAGATGTCTATGCACAGGGAATGAGCAGACTGAGAACTATCTCAGCTCTGCTACATCAGGCAGCAGGCGGGCTCTAGGACCCTGGAGCTGCGGCAGCCAGCACAGAGCAGACAGCCGGACTCTTATCTGTGCGAGTTTCCCAGCGATTACTTGCACAGTAAAGGAGTCCAATGCAAATCAATGGCAATCCTAGTTTTGCCAGAGTCTCTTCCGAGACACATCTGTGATTTGTAAATCGCACACTACTCGCTATTACTCGCTTCCCCATTCATTAACATTGGACTCGCTAGATTCGCAACGAGTAGCGAGTCCCGGGCTCGGACTCGCTAGAGTCAAGCGATTCCGAGTAATTTAGGATTCGCCCATCACTAATAATATGGTTTCTTCTTAAAGATACTCCAATTTTGGAGAACCTTTGATTCTATATACCTTGCTCTACTATGCATGGGGTTTTGTGTGATCACACTAGTGTTATTGTGCCCACTTATGTATTTATCTTTTACCCATCCATATTTGTTCCCCAAACAGCCTACCCGCAGTGTTTCAGTATATAGAAGCATTACTGACGCTTCCCGCGCTGTTTTGCATGCCCACTATGAAGTTAGGAACTCTGTGTATGTTCCTATAGCGACGAATACTGTGTATATGCGTCACTTCCGGTTTCGTCATATTGACTTCCGTTTTGCGTTCGAGCCGCAGAATGCACTGATCTGCGCATGCGCCAGCGTCCTGGCCATGCAAGCTTCATGGAGGTGCATAGCATTCAGTGTGCTTTGCGCCCACATACATCTTTGGGCTCTTGCAGACATCCAGCAACTACACACACCTGTGGGGTGAGTGGGGAGCATTATACCTGGAGGGGGTAATTAACTTGGGCTTATATGAAATGTATCTATTCACATGTGTGTATTATTAGGATTTGATAAGTGCATTTGTATATATGGACCATCATTGCAATTGCACCAATACCCCTGAGGAAGCCATAGTCTGGTGTAACGCGTGGGGCAACTCCACTCTGTGTCTCCCTGCACCTGGTTGGGACCACCACTCATGTATAAGTGGGTAGCTCCACTGTTTGGAGCGAGGTGACTATAATCAAATAAGTGCCTTGTCATTATTTATATACTTACCATTATTGTGTCTTTCTTCATAATCATATGGGATCTGTTTATGTAAATTAAATGAGTAAAATTGATTGACTCATATCTATATGTGTATAACAGACAGCAGTATCTCTGTATAGACATAGGTACAGTAGTGGAGGTATGAATTAAAGGGGTTGTCCGGGCTCGTCACATAATCTCAGTGCATATCCAGGCTGCCTAATGCTGACAATCTGTAATGTACTTTGTATCAGCTTTCTGCAGGGTTTCCTAGATAACACTTGTTTTGCGTCTGAACAGAACGACCAGGGGGGGTGTCCTGGCATGATAATGAACACTGGTCGTTTCCACCTCCTCTACCCCAACCCCTCCCCCATAGCAACATCCCCGCCCTCCCCATCTACATGACTGAGCCTCTCCACAGTAAGAAATCCCCCCCTGCAGCCATTGCTGTGATCAGACCTGCCCGGTGTAGCTGCTCCTCCCCGGCCAGACACAGTGATGTATGGAAAGTCTGCAGAGAAGGGACAGTGTGCTGTATTCAGGGCCGAGTGATGTATGGAAAGTCTGCAGAGAAGGGACAGTGTGCTGTATTCAGGGGAAGCCGCTCCGTGATTACAGTGAATAACTCGTTATCAGTGATTCCTTCCCTGCACTGTCCCGGGCTGTGATCAGGAGCAGGGAAGGAGAATGTACAGTGTGAGCCCAGTTATGGGGGGCTGCAGCTTCTAATCTGCACAGGGACGGCAGACACTGATGGAATCTGTGACACACTGTAACAAAGTCTCTGCTGTGTGAATGACATCTCTGTGTCACTGATGTCTTCACACAGCAGATGATCTGGTGCATTGTATCATGGTGAATAACACAAATACTGATTGAAGCAGACTGTCCACTCAGTAACTGCAGCAGTGTGAAGTGTTGGGGGGTGTATGTATGGAGATATATATGATACTAAGGATTTTGATATTGTTGAGGAGTCCTTGCTTCCGTCGCCCCATCAGTCCGCCCGTTCTTCCTTCTTTCTTTACTTCCATCCATCTTTCCTTCCTCCCGTTCATCCTTCCGTCCTTCTTTCAGTCCGTCGTTCGTCCTTTCTTTCCGTCCATCTGACCGTCCTTCCTTTTTTCCATCCGTCCTTCTTTCTGTCCTTCCTTCTTTCCATCCTTCCATCTGTCCTTCTTTCCGTCGTCCTTTCTTTCCATCTGTCCTTCCTTCTTTCCGTCCATCTATCCGTCTGTCCTTTCCGTCCCGCCTTCTTTCCGTCCTTCCTTCTTTCCATCCGTCCTTCCTTCTTTCCGTCCTTCCTTCGGTCCATCTATCTGTCTGTCCTTTCCGTCCCTCCTTCTTTCCGTCCTTCCTTCTTTCCATCCGTCCTTCTTTCCGTCCCTCCTTCTTTCCGTCCCTCCTTCTTTCCGTCCTTCCTTCTTTCCATCCCTCCTTCTTTCCGTCCATCCGTCCTTCCTTCTTTCCGTCCTTCCTTCCATCCGTCCGTCGCCCCATCAGTCCGTCTGTCCTTCCTTCCATCCTTCTTTCATCCTTCCTTCTGTCCATCCATCCATCCCTCCTTCCTTCCGTTGGTCCTTGCGTCCTTCTTTCTGTCCATCCTTCCTTCTTTCCATCCTTCCTTATTTCCTACCGTCCTTCCTTCTTTCCGACCATCCGTGCCGTTCTTCCTTCTTTCTGTCCTTCCTTCTTTCCGTCTGTCCATCAGTCGTTCCTACTTTCTGTCCTTCCTTCTTTTTGTCCGTCCTTTCTTCTTTCTGTCCGTCCGTCCTTCCTTCTTTCCGTCCTTCCTTCTTTCCGTCCGTCCGTCCTTTATTCTTTCCGTCCGTCCTTCATTCTTTCCGTCCATCCTTCTGTCCTTCCTTCTTTCTGTCCATCCTTCAGTCTTTCCATCCGTCCATCCGTTCTTCCCCTCAAGCCTGTATTTTCCCTTCACCCCTGGGTGATTTCCTGTTTTACTTCCTCTTCTTCCATAACTTTTCTATTTTTCCGTCAATACAGACATATGAGGCTTCTTGTTGTTTTTTGCAGGACGAGTTGTACTTTTGAATGGCGACACTTATTTAAAAATTGCAAAAAAACAGTGCAATTATACATTTGTTTTTTGGGTTTTTTATTCACCATGTTCACTATATGGTGACACTGAGGTGTCGGTACGATATCTGGGGTCAGTACTATATGGTAACACTGAGGTGTCGGTATGATGTCTGGGGTCAGTACTATATGGTAACACTGACGTGTCAGTATGATATCTGGGGTCAGTACTATATGGTAACACTGAGGTGTCGGTATGATGTCTGGGGTCAGTACTATATGGTAACAGTGACGTGTCGGTATGATGTCTGGGTATGATGTCTCTCCGCGTTGCCTGGCTCCCTTGTACTGACCCCAGTCATCATACCGACACCTCAGTGTTACCATATAGTACTGACTTGAGACATCATACTGACACCTCAGTGTTACCATATAGTACTGACCCCAGACATCATACCGACATGTCAGTGTTACCATATAGTGCTGACCCCAGACATTATACCGACACCTCAGTGTTACCATATAGTACTGACTTGAGACATCATACTGACACCTCAGTGTTACCATATAGTACTGACCCCAGACATCATACCGACATGTCAGTGTCACCATATAGTACTGACCCCAGACATCATACCGACTCCTCAGTGTTACCATATAGTACTGACCCCAGACATCATACCGACACGTCAGTGTTACCATATAGTACTGACCCCAGACATCATACCGACATGTCAGTGTTACCATATAGTACTGACCCCAGACATCATACCGACATGTCAGTGTTACCATATAGTACTGACCCCAGACATCATACCGACACGTCAGTGTTACCATATAGTACTGACCCCAGACATCATACCGACACGTCAGTGTTACCATATAGTACTGACCCCAGACATCATACCGACACCTCAGTATTACCATATAGTACTGACCCCAGACATCATACCGACACGTCAGTGTTACCATATAGTACTGGCCCCAGACATCATACCGACACGTCAGTGTTATCATATAGTACTGACCCCAGACATCATACCGACACGTCAGTGTTACCATATAGTACTGACCCCAGACATCATACCGACACCTCAGTGTTACCATATAGTACTGACCCCAGACATCATACCGACACCTCAGTGTTGCCATATAGTACTGACCCCAGACATCATACAGACACGTCAGTGTTACCATATAGTACTGACCCCAGACATCATACAGACACGTCAGTGTTACCATATAGTACTGACCCCAGACATCATACTGACACGTCAGTGTTACCATATAGCACTGACCCCAGACATCTTACCGACACGTCAGTGTTACCATATAGTACTGACCCCAGACATTATACAGACACGTCAGTGTTACCACATAGTACTGACCCGAGACATCATACTGACACCTCAGTGTTACCATATAGTACTGACCCCAGACATCATACAGACACGTCAGTGTTACCATATAGTACTGACCCAGACATCATACAGACACGTCAGTGTTACCATATAGCACTGACCCCAGACATCTTACCGACACGTCAGTGTTACCACATAGCACTGACCCGAGACATCATACTGACACCTCAGTGTTACCATATAGTACTGACCCCAGACATCATACAGACACGTCAGTGTTACCATATAGTACTGACCCCAGACATCATACAGACACGTCAGTGTTACCATATAGTACTGACCCCAGACATTATACAGACACGTCAGTGTTACCACATAGTACTGACCCAAGACATCATACCGACACCTCAGTGTTACCACATAGTACTGACCCCAGACATCATACCGACACGTCAGTGTTACCATATAGTACTGACCCCAGACATCATACCGACAACGTCAGTGTTACCATATAGTACTGGCCCCAGACATCATACCAACACCTCAGTGTCACCATATAGTGAACATGGTGAATAAAACCCCCAAAAAACAAATGTATAATTGCACTGTTTTTTTTGCAGTTTTTAAATAAATGTCGTCATTCAAAAGTACAACTCGTCCTGCAAAAAACAACAAGAAGCCTCATATGTCTGTATTGACGGAAAAATAGAAAAGTTATGGAAGAAGAGGGAGAAAAACAGGAAATCTCCCAGAGGTGAAGGGAAAATACAGGCTTGAGGGGAAGAACGGATGGACGGATGGAAAGACTGAAGGACGGACGGAAAGAATGAAGGACGGATGGACGGACGGAAAGAATGAATGAAGGACGGATGGACGGACGGAAAGAATGAATGAAGGACGGACGGACGGAAAGAATGAAGGACGGACGGAAAGAATGACGGACGGACGGACGGAAAGAATGACGGACGGACGGACGGAAAGAATGACGGACGGACGGACGGAAAGAATGACGGACGGACGGACGGAAAGAATGACGGACGGACGGACGGACGGAAAGAATGACGGACGGACGGACGGACGGAAAGAATGACGGACGGACGGACGGACGGAAAGAATGACGGACGGACGGACGGACGGAAAGAATGAAGGAAGGACGGACGACGAAAGAAGGACGGACGGACGGAAAGAATGAAGGACGGGACGGACGGACGGAAAGAATGAAGGAAGGACGGACGGAGAAAGAATAGAGACGGACGGACGGACGGAAAGAATGAAGGACGGACGGACGGAAAGAATGACGGACGGACGGACGGACGGAAAGAATGACGGACGGACGGACGGAAAGAATGACGGACGGACGCGGACGAAAGAATGACGGAGACGGACGGACGGACGGAAAGAATGAATGAAGGACGGACGGACGGACGGACGGAAAGAATGAGGACGGACGGACGGACGGAAAGAATGAGGACGGACGACGGACGGAAAGAAGGAACGGACGGAGGACGGACGGAAAGAATGAAGGAGGACGGACGGGGACGGAAAGAATGAAGGACGGACGGGACGGACGGACGGAAAGAATGAGACGGACGGACGGACGGAAAGAATGAACGGACGGACTGGACGGAAAGAAGACGGACGGACGGACGGAAAGAATGACGGACGGACGGACGGACGGAAAAGAATGAGGACGGACGGACGGACGGAAAGAATGAAGGACGGACGGACGGACGGAAGAATGACGGACGGAGGACGGACGGCGGAAAGAATGAACGGACGGACGGACGGACGGAAAGAAGAATGAAGGACGGACGGACGGAAAGAATACGACGGACGGAACGGACGGAAGAATGACGGAACGGACGGACGGACGGAAAGAATGAGAGGACGGACGGACGGACGGAAAGAATGAGGACGGACGGACGGACGGACGGAAAGAATGAAGGACGGACGACGGACGGACGGAAAGAATGACGGACGGACGGACGGACGGAAAGAATGACGGACGGACGGACGGATGACGGACGGAACGAGAAGAATGACGGACGGACGGACGGACGGAAAGAATGACGGACGGACGGACGGACGGAAAGAATGACGGACGGACGGACGGACGGAAAGAATGACGGACGGACGGAGACGGACGGAAAGAATGACGGAGACGGACGGACGGAAAGAATGACGGACGGACGGACGGACGGAAAGAATGAGGAGGACGGACGGACGGACGGAAAGAATGAGGAGGAGGACGGACGGACGGACGGAAAGAATGAACGGACGGACGGACGGAAAGAATGACGGACGGACGGACGGACGGAAAGAATGACGGACGACGGACGGACGGAAAGAAGACGGACGGACGGAAAGAATGAGACGGACGGACGGAACGGACGGACGGACGGAAAGAATGAAGACGGACGGACGGACGGAGAAGAATGAAGGAGGACGGACGGAGGAAAGAATGACGGACGGACGACGGAGGACGGAAAGAATGAGGACGGACGGACGGAAAGAATGACGGACGGACGGACGGACGAAAGAATGACGGACGGACGGACGGACGGACGGAAAAAATGCGAACGGACGAGGACGGACGGAAGAATGAATGGACGGGGGAAGAGGAGGACGGACGGAGGAAAGAATGGGGACGGAGGACGGACGGAAAGAATGACGAGGACGGACGGAAAGAATGACGGACGGACGGGAATAAGCGGACGGACGGAAAGAATGACGGACGGACGGACGGAGGACGGAAAGAGGAACGGACGGACGGAAAGAAGACGAAGATGCACGGAACGGACGGAAAGAATGACGGAGACGGAAGGGAGGAACGAGAATGACGGACGGACGGACGGAAAGAATGACGGACGGACGGACGACCGGAAAGAATGACGGACGGACGGACGAAAGAATGACGGACGGACACGGAAAGAATGACGGACGGACGACAGTCGACGGACGGAAAGAATGACGGACGGACGAGAAAGGACAAAGAATGACGGAGGACGACGGACGGACGAAGAATGAGGACGGACGCGGACGGAAGAATGACGGACGGACTGGACGACGACGACGGAAAGAATGACGGACGGACGGACGGAGGAAGAATGAAGGACGGACGGACGGAAGAATACGGAAGGACGGACCCGGACGGAAAGAATGACGACGACGGAGACGGACAAAGATGGACTGGACGGAGGAAGTGAAGAGGACTGGCGAAAGAATGGACGCAGGAAGGAGAGGATGGATGTGAGAAGGTAGGATGAAGGATGGAGGAAGGACAGATGGACAAATGGGGGACGGACGGATGGAAGAAGGACGGAAGAAGAATGGACGGAAAGAAGGAGGGACGGAAAGAAGGAGGGACGGAAAGGACAGACAGATAGATGGACGGAAAGAAGAAAGGACAGATGGAAAGAAAGGACGACAGAAAGAAGGACAGATGGAAGGACGGAAAGAAGGAAGGTCAGAAAGAAGGACGGAAAAAAGGAAGGAGGGAAGGACCGATGGAAAGAAGGAAGGACGGTCAGATGGACGGAAAGAAAGGACGAAAGACTGACTGAAAGAAGGACGGAAGGATGAATGGAAGGAAGGAAGGATGGATGGAAGGAAAGAAGGAAGGACGGGCGGACTGATGGGGCGACGGAAGCAAGGACTCCTCAACAATATCAAAATCCTTAGTATCATCTATCTCTCCATACATACACCCCCCAACACTTCACACTGCTGCAGTTACTGAGTGGACAGGCTGCTTCAATCAGTATTTGTGTCGGTGGAGACACAGTGCTGTCCATCCTTCACCCTGATGCAATGTACCAGATCTCCTGCTGTGTGAAGACATCAGTGACACACAGATGTCATTCACAGAGCAGAGGCTTTGTTACAGTGTGTCACAGATTACATCAGTGTGTGCGGACCCCTGTGCAGATTAGAAGCTGCAGACCCCCATCCCTGGGCTCACACAGTACATGCTCCAGATCACTGACAGCCCGGGACAGTGCAGGGAAGGAATCACTGATAACGAGCTATTCACTGTAATCACGGAGCGGCTTCCCCTGAACACAGCATATTGTCCCTTCTCTGCAGACTTTCCATACATCACTGTGTCTGGCCGGGGGAGGAGCAGCTACACAGGTCTGCTCACAGCAATGGCTGCAGGGGAGGATTTCTTACTGTGGAGAGGCTCAGTCATGTAGATGGGGAGGGCGGGGATGTTGCTATGGGGGAGGGGTTGGGGTAGAGGAGGTGGAAACGACCAGTGTTCATTATCATGCCAGAACACCCCCCCTGGTCGTTCTGTTCAGACGCAAAACAAGTGTTATCTAGGAAACCCTGCAGAAAGCTGATACAAAGTACATTACAGATTGTCAGCATTAGGCAGCCTGGATATGCACTGAGATTATGTGACGAGCCCGGACAACCCCTTTAAGGGCTCTGAGTGCTTCCTGCAGGTTCAAGGCAAAGTCTCTGGCACTCTGTTTAGGCTTCTGGTGGCATGCAAAGAACCTCATCTTAGCCCGGGTATCAGCAGCAGATTCAAACGTTGCTTTCAGTCTGGCTGCTAGATGCTCTACAGTGTCCTTATGTGTCCAGCCAGGACGCAACCTCACGCCGTGCATTGCCCGTTAACTGTCCCATTATCATTCCTACACGCTGGGCTTCAGTGAGGGGATACATCACATAATACTCTTTTATCTTTAGCATAAAGTCAGTTAATGTATTGGGCTTACCGGAGTATTGGGGCAGCCACATTGCCCCTGGAGTATACGGCATCAGGAATGGCATTATGGATACTGTTCCTTGCGCCACTGCACCGCCGGGTACTATCGCTGGGTCCGGCGCTGCAGCTCCACCGGCTGCTTCGTCGCCGCCTTGTGCATCGGGCTGCGTCATCTTGGGCCCCCTTAGTTAATATCCGCCCTCCGTCTTCCGTCCGGATGTCTAACTAAGGTTCCGCTGCGCACCAGGGATTCTCTTCCCTTCCAGATGACGTCAGAGCGGTGAGCGGTTTTTTTCTTCCCGCGCGCCGCGCGCTCTGCAATGGCGGATTCTGAAATTTACAGTATCTGTGGCGCAGTTACAATTCAGCTTGCCGCGCGCCCAGCAATGGCGGCAGATTTAAAACAGTCACTAATCACAGCACACAATGCCCAGTACCGGGCACGGTAGATCCTGTTCGTGACGCCAGGTTGTGGAGCCCACTGGGAGGGGTACTCGGTGCCGGACCGGTGTACTGCTGGGGGATGTCACGGCGGTCCTGGTCCGGACCGTGTCCCGGGCCCGCACAATAAAATGGGGGATATTTACAGGGGATTTGTCACTCGTGACGCCACCCACTATATGCGGCCAGTAATGGGGCCGCCGCTGCTGCAGAACCTCCGGGGATGATGGGATAGCAGCTTGGATAGAATAGTTCCAGTGGGCAGAACTGGGTTCCCCGGGGCAGTGGTAGTAGTAGTTAAAGTCTGTGAGGATAGTTATTGATGCTGCAGGAGAGTAGGGGTAGCAGTAGAGATGATGAGAGTAGAGGTAATCGCAGTATATGAGGGCAAGTGGGACTTCAGTATAAGGATCACACACACTCTGTTGTTTTCCAAGTCTTTACTTGCAGATGGTATATCACAATATTGTCCACGGAGTCTGCACCAGGTTGCTCCCACCCTGACCGGGTCCTTGGCTTCCTTCTTAAGCGCTGTGTGTGGCCCTGCTGCTGCTTGTAGCTGTACTGCTGGCCCTGTCTCTGCTCTCTCTAGCAATTTCATTTATCTACAAGTAGAAATTCAGTCTGCTCTTGTGTGTACACAGGTGTCCTCACTATCCTGGCTTTACTACAACTCTCATCAGGAGTCGTCTATGTGCAGAGGGGATCAGACATCACCGACTGCAGCATGAAATGTCCTGATAAAGATGGTGTCCTGAATCTCTACAGAATATGTGGAGGAGAAGAGACTCATCTCCTGTGGTGTGAGGATCTGTCACTCGGTAATATCACAGAGCCCAGACTCCTCTATGACCAGAGCAGCGGGTGCTGGAACCTGACAGACGTCAGGAAGAACGACTCCTGTGAGTACAAAGTGGTGAATGACAGCAAACACAGCCTTAACAGAGAACTTCTGGCCATATTGCCCATCACTGTAATAGGTAAGAGTTGATAATGACCGCGGAGCTAGCACTCTAAACAGACCCTGGGCCATGATTGGTGGTGACTGGTCTTCTGATTCTTCCAGATCCAGTTCTCATCTATAACATCACCAGTAATGGCAGCCGGCTGGGTCAGGACATCGCTGTGAGCGTCCAGTTCTCTGGAGAGGAGACGGCTGTGACCTGGGAGGTGGACGGGGGGCTTCTCCCTGACCGATACCGGCTGATGGCTGACAATAGGACGGTGATTGTCCCGAGAGCCCAGAGAGACGACGCCAGGAGGAGACTCCGTGTGCGGATCACAAACCCAGTCAGTGAGGAGACCCGGGAATACCAGCTGGAGATTACAGGTAAGAGGGTATTACTGGGGTATTATATGTAACCTACACCTCCTATACCCATGTACTGGAGATTACAGGTAAGAGGGTATTACTGGTGTATTATATGTATCCCACACCTCCTACACCCCATATACAGGAGATTACAGGTAAGAGGGTATTACTGGGGTATTATATGTAACCTACACCTCATATACCCCATGTACTGGAGATTACAGGTAAGAGGATATTACTGGGGTGTTATATGTACCCCTACACCTCCTATACCCCATGTGCTGGAGATTACAGGTAAGAGGGTATTACTGGTGTATTACATGTACCCCACACCTCCTATACCCCATGTACTGGAGATTACAGGTAAGAGGGTATTACTGGGGGTATTATATGTACCCCACACCTTCTATACCCCATATACTGGAGATTACAGGTAAGGGGGTATTACTGGGGTATTATATGTACCTCACACCTCCTATACCCCATGTACTGGAGATTACAGGTAAGAGGGTATTACTGGGGGTATTATATGTAACCTACACCTCTTATACCCAATATACAGGAGATTACAGGTAAGGGGGTATTACTGGAGTATTATATGTACCCCACACCTCCTATACCCCATGTACTGGAGATTACAGGTAAGAGGGTATTACTGGGGTATTATATGTACCCCACACCTCCTATACCCCATGTACTGGAGATTACAGGTAAGAGGGTATTACTGGGGTATTATATGTACCCCACACCTCCTATACCCCATGTACTGGAGATTACAGGTAAGAGGGTATTACTGGTGTATTATATGTACCTCACACCTCCTATACCCCATATACAGGAGATTACAGGTACGAGGGTATTACTGGTGTATTATATGTACCTCACACCTCCTATACCCCATATACAGGAGATTAAAGGTAAGAGGATGTTACTGGGGTATTATATGTAACCTACACCTCCTATACCCCATATACAGGAGATTACAGGTAAGGGGGTATTACTGGGGTATTATGTGTACCTCACACCTCCTATACCCCATATACAGGAGATTACAGGTAAGAGGGTATTACTGGGGTATTATATGTAACCTACACCTCCTATACCCCATATACTGGAGATTACAGGTAAGAGGGTATTACTGGGGTATTATATGTAACCTACACCTCCTATACCCCATATACTGGAGATTACAGGTAAGGGGGTATTACTGGGGTATTATATGTAACCTACACCTCCTATACCCCATATACTGGAGATTACAGGTAAGAGGATATTACTGGGGTATTATATGTACCCCAAACCTTCTATACCCCATGTGCTGGAGATTACAGGTAAGAGGGTATTACTGGGGTATTATATGTACCCCACACCTTCTATACCCCATGTGCTGGAGATTACAGGTAAGAGGGTATTATTGGAGTATTATATGTAACCTACACCTCCTATACCCCATATACTGGAGATTACAGGTAAGAGGGTATTATTGGAGTATTATATGTAACCTACACCTCTTATACCCCATATACTGGAGCTTACAGGTAAGAGGGTATTATTGGAGTATTATATGTACCCCACACCTCCTATACCCCATGTACTGGAGATTACAGGTAAGAGGGTATTACTGGGGTATTATATGTAACCTACACCTCCTATACCCCATATACTGGAGATTACAGGTAAGGGGGTATTACTGGGGTATTATATGTACTGTACTATGCCCCATGTACTGGGGATTACAGGTAAGAGGGTATTATTGGAGTATTATATGTACCCCACACCTCCTATACCCCATGCACTGGAGATTACAGGTAAGAGGGTTATTACTGGGGTATTATATGTACCCCACACCTTCTATACCCCATATACTGGAGATTACAGGTAAGGGGGTATTACTGGTGTATTATATGTAACCTACACCTCCTATACCCCATATACTGGAGATTACAGGTAAGAGGGTATTATTGGAGTATTATATGTAACCTACACCTCTTATACCCCATATACTGGAGCTTACAGGTAAGAGGGTATTATTGGAGTATTATATGTACCCCACACCTCCTATACCCCATGTACTGGAGATTACAGGTAAGAGGGTATTACTGGGGTATTATATGTAACCAACACCTCCTATACCCCATTATACTGGAGATTACAGGTAAGGGGGTATTACTGGGGTATTATATGTACCCCACACCTTCTATACCCCATATACTGGAGATTACAGGTAAGGGGGTATTACTGGTGTATTATATGTAACCTACACCTCCTATACCCCATATACTGGAGATTACAGGTAAGAGGGTATTACTGGGGTATTATATGTACCCCAAACCTTCTATACCCCATGTGCTGGAGATTACAGGTAAGAGGGTATTACTGGGGTATTATATGTACCCCACACCTTCTATACCCCATATACTGGAGATTATAGGTAAGAGGGTATTATTGGAGTATTATATGTACCCCACACCTCCTATACCCCATGTACTGGAGATTACAGGTAAGAGGGTATTACTGGGGTATTATATGTACCCCACACCTCCTATACCCCATATACAGGAGATTACAGGCAAGGGGGTATTACTGGGGTATTATATGTACCCCACACCTTCTATACCCCATATACTGGAGATTATAGGTAAGAGGGTATTATTGGTGTATTATATGTATCCCACACCTCCTACACCCCATGTACTGGAGATTACAGGTAAGAGGGTATTACTGGGGTATTATATGTAACCAACACCTCCTATACCCCATTATACTGGAGATTACAGGTAAGGGGGTATTACTGGGGTATTATATGTACCCCACACCTTCTATACCCCATATACTGGAGATTACAGGTAAGGGGGTATTACTGGTGTATTATATGTAACCTACACCTCCTATACCCCATATACTGGAGATTACAGGTAAGAGGGTATTACTGGGGTATTATATGTACCCCAAACCTTCTATACCCCATGTGCTGGAGATTACAGGTAAGAGGGTATTACTGGGGTATTATATGTACTCCACACCTCCTATACCCCATATACTGGAGATTATAGGTAAGAGGGTATTATTGGTGTATTATATGTATCCCACACCTCCTACACCCCACGTACTGGAGATTACAGGTAAGAGGGTATTACTGGGGTATTATATGTACCCCTACACCTCCTACACCCCACGTACTGGAGATTACAGGTAAGAGGGTATTACTGGGGTATTATATGTACCCCACACCTCCTATACCCCATGTACTGGAGATTACAGGTAAGAGGGTATTATTGGAGTATTATATGTACCCCACACCTCCTATACCCCATATGCTGGAGATTACAGGTAAGAGGGTATTACTGGGATATTATATGTACCCCACACCTCCTACACCCCACGTACTGGAGATTACAGGTAAGAGGGTATTACTGGGGTATTATATGTACCCCACACCTCCTATACCCCATGTACTGGAGATTACAGGTAAGAGGGTATTACTGGGGTATTATATGTACCCCACACCTCCTATACCCCATGTACTGGAGATTACAGGTAAGAGGGTATTACTGGGGTATTATATGTACTGTACTATGCCCCATGTACTGGAGATTACAGGTTAGGGGGTATTACTGGGGTAACCTTGGTGATGTGCACTGGAGCGGGGGTAGAGTTCTCCTTCATGGGGGGATCATATATATCAGAATGGGGGATATACTATATAACAGTGTGTACATGAGGAATAGCACCAACTCTGGCCATTATGAAAACATAGTTTTCCGCTCTGCCTTTCCCCTGTGTGTTCTTGGCCTTATTCTTCCTCTCCTTTTGGCTTTCATAGGGATTGCAGATGAGTTGTGTTTTTTTTGTTTGTTGTTTTTGTTTTTTTTTCTTCTTAAAGCAAATGATCAGTGAAAGAGACAACAAAAAAATCAATCATCTGGTGAGACTATAGGCCACGTCACACGCATCAATCTTATGAGCGATATCGCTTAAGCGATCTGCTTTTTTGATCGCTTAAGCGATATCGTTTGTGCATCGCTACGTGTAATCAAGCGATTTTACAATGTAAAATCGCTTGATTGATTGATTGCAGATTTGTGAGCCGGAGCTCATATCAAGCGATAATCGCTTGATCAATCTGCATCATCGTGGTGTGTGACACCACGATGAACGAGCTCCCAGAGGCAGAGCCTATGCTGGGAGATGGTATCTATGGTAAACGTCGGGTTACTAAGCGCCGCGCGGCGCCTAGTAACCCGACGTTTACCATAGTTACCAGCGATCTCGCTGGCCCACATCGCTGGTGAGTCTGTCTGTGTGACATCTCACCAGCGATGTGAACGATATTGTTAGCGATCGTGCGTGCATGTGATCGCTAACAATATCGCTCATAAGATTGATGCATGTGACGTGGCCTTAACACAAAGCTTCTCTTCTCTGGCACTGTGCATTAAAGTATACATGTTCCTACATAACTCCTGTTTCTTAGAGATTTTTACCCTTCCAAAGCAGAATCACTGATGAGATTTATTCACCTGTGCTGGATCCTCCTACCTTGGATTACTCACACTATTATCTGGCTGCACTGATATAATAGATATACATATGTATAATGAATCATTCCTGAGCTGCAGAGCTTTTATCTCCTCAGATCTGGGATCTTCTCGACTTCGATATTGTACATTTGCTGCTGTTTGGATATTTCTTTTGGTGATAATTTCCATCATTCTGGTGGTAAAGGTGAGAGTCTCCCTTATCTATCAGTACAGGGTCTGGGAAAGACCAGTCACTCAGGACTCCAATTATCCTGCCTTGATGTCAGTCACTACACTGTTGCCCGTCATCCAGCCCCGACGCCAGTCACTACACTGTTGCCCGTCATCCAGCCCCGACGCCAGTCACTACACTGTTGCCCGTCATCCAGCCCCGACGCCAGTCACTACACTGTTGCCCGTCATCCAGCCCCGACGCCAGTCACTACACTGTTGCCCGTCATCCAGCCCCGACGCCAGTCACTACACTGTTGCCCGTCATCCAGCCCCGACGCCAGTCACTACACTGTTGCCCGTCATCCAGCCCCGACGCCAGTCACTACACTGTTGCGCGTCATCCAGCCCCGACGCCAGTCACTACACTGTTGCGCGTCATCCAGCCCCGACGCCAGTCACTACACTGTTGCCCGTCATCCAGCCCCGACGCCAGTCACTACACTGTTGCCCGTCATCCAGCCCCGACGCCAGTCACTACACTGTTGCGCGTCATCCAGCCCCGACGCCAGTCACTACACTGTTGCCCGTCATCCAGCACCAACCTTTCATCATTCTGCCCTGATATTTATGTAGGTTGAGGGGGTGTCAGCAGCAGTGGAGGTGAGTCGGCGGCTTTGCTGGTGACGAGATGGCAGCAGGGTCATATTCTCATACACAATCCTTTTGCTGCTTGGAGATGTGATGTTATATGTAACAGACAGAACAGCCACACCATTCATGACTTCTCACCTACCTTAAATCCACCTCCCCTGACGGCCCTTGCTGGCCGCCTTCGCCTCCCGGCCCTTCATCACTTATCACACAAAGTGTGTGTGTGTGTGTGTGTGTATGTATTGTATAAAATATAAAAATATTATATTATCTTTACAGGTTGCCCTAACCAAGAAGAACCAGATATTGTTGAGTATCCTTGGGAGGTGCATTACATGGAAGGACCCTGAGTATGAGGAAAAACTCCAGCGAGACAAAGGAGCAAGAACAAATGAAGAAATCCCCGTAAAAGAGGAACCGTGACCATCAGCGTTAGGAAATATCTGAGACTGAATTACTCCTGTTTTTAATATTTTTTTTCTACATATTTTTTTTAAGTTCATGGACTGGTCTACAGTTGCGTCTACATTGTACAATGCACAGCATTAAATGACCATTAATGTGCACGCCGGTTAATAGCGGCTTACACAGGCCACCCTTCAGATGTGCACTGACCTATCTGTAAGGCATTGTTCAGTGCACACAGGTGGATGCTGTTCGATACCGGACAATTTGCTCATGAGAATGAGTGCAAACCAATAGATCATTTCCCCAAATATATAATATACTGTGTATATATCAGGAAAAGCGCGTTCCTAGGAATATCCCCAGTAATTGTGCAGTATAAATGCACTTGTAGCTCTTTTTCTAGTGGAACAATTTTTACCTATCAGCATTTTGTGGGGTGTGTAACGTTTTGAATAACTTTTAAGGTTTTTATCCGGGGAGGTTGTAGAAATAGTTTTTTAGAGTTTATTTGTAAATGTTTTGTGACATTTGCACAAGAAAAACACTTTTTCATGACAAAACCTATGATTGTAGTTCTATATGAGCAGCGCTGCCACCTGGACCCTATAGTGACAGCGGTTACCACACTGGCACCCAGGACAGTTTTAGCACTTTTGTCTTGTACATAGTTGTATATAGTTGTGAATACCTGGTCCATTGTTCTAATTAATGATGAGCGAGTAGTAAATTATTCAGAATATTTTAGGCAAATACTTTATTACTATTCAGGTATTCAACTGGATTACAGAACCTAATGTAAATCAGTTAGTCTTTGGTCTGCCCACACACAGCCTGCCCTAAAATGAGCATTTCTGGGGACGGTGGACTTTTTCTTTTGTCTTTTCACAGTATTAAACACTTCGCTGTACTCCCCAGTGAGAGCCGTCCATTCAGACAGCTCTCACTGAGGTGCCAGCTCCCATTGTATAGTCAAGAAGGCGGCAATTTGTGTCATAACAATCACAATGGACAAATCACTGTTGAGCACCAGCACCAAATGAATGTGTTCAATGAGCGCTCGTGGAGAATCAATACAACATGACTTTAGTTGTACTCAATGTCTTCTGCCTTTATTAGCCTATGCTGGCACTTTTATAGTGCTACAAAGAGAGTGTTTGGCTTCAATCCATCAGCCAATAGAAACAATGGGGGGGTCAACAGTAATGAGACCTTCCCCATCCACTCCCCAGTGTCATGAGTCAGAGGCTCCAACCATGACCTAAAATGGTGGATTCTATTCTCTGACGTGTCCCCCCTTTTGTGACCAATTGTGGGTATATTAGGAGCTATGTAGGATTGTGCTATCCCCATCCTCGGGCCTTTCTTTCCTGCTTCACCTCAGGTTCCTTCCTGGATTCCCAGAATTGTATCACAACATTAATGGATCTTCTTGTCTCTGGTCCATATTATAACACCAGGAATTATTTGACAATGTTTCCCTTTATACATGCACCCAATTACCTTGAAAATAACACAAAATGGTATAAAATAGCGCTTTTACTGCTACATGTACAATCTAACAGATTAATATTAGTTATATGCAGTGTTATCTACCCTTGAGCTACTACATTGTTCAGGATAGTGAATGTTTCTCCCTCACTGAGTCCTCGTTTATATCATGTTCCTGTAACCACTTCTGCCTTAGTTCAGATATTTTCTATATATTGGACATAATCTGGAGATTTCCCATAAGGTCATATACATAGGACAGTCTATCACTATAGTGTGCGGTCCGTATTTTGTCAGACCCATAGACTTGCATTGACGAGTCTCGCGCGTGAATCGCAGACTGTCGCAGCATCTTGCCACTGCTTTGTCGTCCGTGAATCAGATGAGAAAAAGACGTCCAACATTGATGCGACTGCAATGTGATTTTTCCTCGCACTACAGTCGTCCGAATTTCACGCCAGTGTGTCTGTACCCTAATTCTCTTACTTGGAGAGAGCAGCGCGGTGTTTAACTCTTTCCTGACTTGATACTCAGCTGCTGCAGTATCACCATCAGTGATCTATCTATTGAGCTGCAGCTCCTGTGGTGCTTGTGTCCTCCACAACCTCACTAGCAGAGAGGCTCGTCGTGTCCTGTTCATTTAACCTTTTTATGCTCGTGTCCACACTTACTTTATAGATAATACAATCCTGTTCTAGGTTTTGAATCAATTATCCTGTATGGAGGCCTATTCACTAAGGAGGAAAATTAAATGAAAACAACATTTGGTCTAGATCTTGTACATCTCCACCTTTTACTTTCAGGATTTTTAATGTTAATCCCCCCCATTCAGCCTTTTCACTGCTTTTTGGATGATAAGTATTGTAGAAAACGTGTTGATGCCTAGGTATTCTAAAATACCCTTAATGACCTCCGCTATAACACATGTAATCTTTACCTCTTCGGGAGCCTCATTTTTACATACCATCTTCATAATTTTCAGTAGTAATGTAGTTTTTGCATCGGATCCTGAGAAGAAGTGAACACAACAAGCATGCACCTACTGTGCAGCTGTATAGGATCTATCTACAATCTCTGGAACGGTAGAGCAGACGAGGGGTGTGTTTGTGGGGACGTTACAGATTTTCCTGCGTGGTATCAGTCACACTTCATACAAAACTGGATGTACCTGGGTACTGAACCCTGGTGCCACCCAAACCTTGTCCACTAAAACATAGCAGTTATTGACTAATGAGTTAGTTCTTAGGTTACTCAAGCCATCATTAAGCAAAGAGTTAAGGCAGAAAAAGCTTACCGCCCGGTGTCTACAGACCTTCCGGTGGCTCCCTGCATGTTGCACTCCTTTCCTGTTCAACCATTGGTTTCTGTAGGGATTTAAGGACAGCAGTGACCGGGGCCCCTGGTGCCCGGGTCTGTACAGGTGTCAGCGTCTTGGACTCTCAACTCGAGGCCTCTATACAATTTTTGTTAGCTGCACCTGTGCGAGTATTACCTCTGGCTTTATGAGCCTCAGCTCAGGTGTGAGCTGTACCTGCACTATGCCAGGCTTATATGATACTAGATGGGAACCCGATGCTATCGGGAGGGTGGTGACATGATGGGGGCAGGCTTTGGCACTTGGGGGATGTGACAATCTTGATCCCCTGTGCAGTCTCTCCACTATCTGGTGTTTTATTCTGCTTACGCTCTGCCCCCCTCGCCCAAGCTGGCTCATGTGGTGGCAGCGGCATAAGGGAGAGGATGGTGGCATGAGGAACTGGTGCAGTTCCTCTTTTGGCGGGGTGAGTGCGGGCAGAGTGTGTGCTGCATGATCATGGTGTGGGCCGAGTGCAGGCTGACCATGGTGTGGGCCGGGAGCGTGCAGGCTGACCATGGTGTGGGCCGGGAGCGTGCAGGCTGACCATGGTGTGGGCCGGGAGCGTGCAGGCTGACCATGGTGTGGGCTGGGAGAGTGCTGGCTGACCATGGTGTGGGCTGAGTGAGTGTGGGCTGAGTGGGGTGCAGCGTGACCATGGTGTGGGGTGACTGGTGGGTCAGTGTGATGTAAGAGTGGTGTGGGGTCAGTCTGGGCTGTAGCTCCATTACCTACTGCTCTCTTCTCCCCTATCCGTTCTACTTAAGATCCTGTGGTCAGGTCATGATCAAGTGACCTGGTTCTGCCCATGATCATGACATCACCGCAGGTCCTGTTAGTCGGTCCCAGCTCATCAGCAGCGGCGGGGGTGATGGCTGGTGGGGGCTGCAGTGTCAGGTTAGTGGGGGGGATTGCGGGGACCGAGCGGAGGTGATCGGGTGGGGGTTCACCCAGCAAGGGAGCAGCGGCCGCCATATTTCCTTACCCATCACTTGGGTTTGGAAATATGGTGGGCAGAAGTGACATAGGCGACATCCAGGAAGTGGAAGAGCCAACTCGCTGTATACAGGGATTAGGAGATACAGGCTCATACACACTCTGTGATCTCTATAGATCTTTGTGACTTTAGGAAAGATCTGCAGTCTATATTCACATTAGGCCGTCTTAGCCTGGCTTCACACTGCAGTTTTTTCCCTGATCAGGTTTTGTGTGTTAAAACCAGGAAAGGAACTTGCAGAGAAAAACTATAATTGAAAGATTGACCCCTGTCCTGAGTGTTGGAGACTCTCCTGGTTTTGGCACCCAAACTGGATGGACACTGATCAGTGAAAAACTGCAGTGTGAAGCCAGTCTTAAGGTGGCGTCACACGCTAGGATATCCTGAACGATATCCTTGAAACGTCACCGATTTGTGATTGTTCATAAGATATCGTTTGGGCGTCCTTGTGTGTAAACCAATAATATAGGAAGGAAAAATCATTGGATCCTTCATGAAAAATTTGAGATCCTGACCTCAAATCTAATGGTGGCGTTACACGCTAGGAAATTGTTAGCGATGTCCTTAGAACGAACACGTGACCGTGATCGTTCTGACATAGTTAGTGTCACACACATATCGCTAACGATATCCTAGAGTGTAACCCCACCATTAGATCTCCATCTGCCTCTTGTGCCGATAGGTGAGGAGGGAGTGGTTCAGCTTTAAATGACCTCCTGTTGTGTAATCACAGCACATCCAGTGTAGAATCCACCAATCTACTATATAATTGCCGTAGGCACTTCCGTGTCGGACCCCGCAAAAGACCGTGGCTTTGTAACTCTGTGACGTCACCACGTGCGAGCAATGGCCGCGAAGCGGCCATTGCGAGTCGCTGGCCGAAAATCGAACCAGAGGCTCGGCCACAAAGTTAGCGATTTACCGCTCATGTAGCGCGAGCAATGGCCGCGAGGCCATTGCGAGTCGCTGCCTGAGCCGCCGCACCTGCCGCAAGTCCCCCTATACTTTCTATGGGGATTACCGCAACCGCGCCGCAAGTGTAACGGTTATGCGGCAAACGCGGCAGATGCGGTTACATTTGCGGCGCGGTTGCGGTAATCCCCATAGAAAGTATAGGGGGACTTGCGGCAGGTGCGGCAAATGCGGTTTTGCACTTGCGGCAAGTGCGGCCGCGAAAATCTTAAAAAAAATTTAAAAATATTCTAGACACCCGAGGCATTTGCATCGGGCTCACAGCTAGTATTTTAGAATCTTGGTCCAGATTATAAAAAACTCAAAATCTGCATTAATAAAGGCCCAGTTACACACACAGATATTTGTGCAGATATTGGTCACAGATCTCTGGTTGCAGTGAAATCATGGACACATTGCTCCATTTTGTGGCCGTGTATAAATGTAACAATGTTCATGATTTCACTGCAACCAGAGATCTGTGACCAATATCTGAACAAATATCTATATGTGTGTTACATGGCCTTAGGAGCTCATCTGAGCCATGTTCACACACTGCTAATTCTTACTGTGTTGTGTAACTGTACCCTATCGATTCGATATCGCCTGCAATGTCGCGGGAGCGCGCACGTTTTTGGCACTTTGCCAACATTGCTTAGGAGATGTCACATGTAGCAATCGCACAGGCAATGTCAGACGATCTGGCGTCCTGGAAATCGGCTGACAAATTGCAGGGTCGATGTTGAAGATCGTAGTTGCAGCGTCACACAGTACAATCACATTAGCAATGTGGGTGTACCTGAGTTTGTGTAACTGCGCGCACATCTCTTCTCTGATTGGATGGTGAAAGTGTGTTATCATTGGTCAGCTGTCGCAGACAACATGGTGGCGACATGGATGCAATTGCCCTTTCTGCCATCTCGCTACTCATGTCATTTGTCATTAGTTGCAGCTCCTGCAAGACACGGCAGCGGCGCCGCCAAACTGGCAGACAGGAACGCTAGTGTGGTGCAGTGTGTGCTGCAAATATGTATGGACATTGTGTATGTGTGCTGTTGCAGTAGGTAAGCTGCACACAAGTATGTACATGTGTATGCACATTAACGTTGCTTGTGTGAACTGTGTGTGTGCAATGAGTGTAGAAATCCCGGGCACTAATGGCTATTATTAGAGAGACTCTTAAGGCCCCGTCACACCTGGAGACATCGCCGCCGATTACATAGGTGATGTAGGGGCGTGGCCTATTGGCGGTGACATTGCCTAATGTAAAGGGGCGATGTCGGCGGCTCTGACAGCTAGCCTGGTTTCACATCAGTGATGTGAAACCAGGCAGCCGATCTGGGGCGATGTGCACACATCACCCCATGTAACTGGCCGCCGGTGAGTTGACAGGCGATGGGGGACATAAGCTCCCGTTGTGCTGCATCGCTGCTGGTTTATTGAGACACCCCGGCGGCAAAGCCGCCTGTCAGCTCGCCGTGGCATCGCCAGAGGTGTTGCCCCATGTAAACGGGGGCTGGCGGGGCGCCAAAAGCGTGCACACTCCCGCCCGTCGCGGTGTTGGATGGTGTGACGGGGCCTTTAGGGTACTGTTACATGTCACAACATTGCATGCAACGTCACTGGCAATTTGCTGGTTGCAGTGAAATCATGGACACATTGTTCCATTTTGTGGCTGTGTACAAATGTAACAATGTGTCCATGATTTTACTGCAACCAGCAAATTGCCAGTGAAGTTTCCTAGCAATATTGCGATGTGTAACATTACCCTAACCAGCGTGTGAATGTGGGGGAGCTGCACAAGTCATCAATGAATATGAAGAAAAATGGCGGCACTCGCCCCAGAAAGTTCATCTGAGTGCAGAACTCTATATTCCATATGAGGGACGAGGATACAGGTGTCCAGGGAGGGAGGGGGACGACAGGCGCACCATTTCACGTAGTTCACGCTTCAACAGGTCCAACAAACAAATGGTGGTGAGGCTCCTCCTTATCCAGGAGGAAGGCGGTTAACGTCACAAAATGGGATTAACGTCAAATCAAAATAAAATGACATTATGAAAACTTCAGAGGGTACAATGCATTAAAATAGACAATTTATAGTGCAGAAATTGTCACAAAATAGCCTTAAGAATATTCTAATTCTGTTAGTGAATAAGGAAACAGTTAATACTTTCATGAAAAAGAAGGATTCAAGAAAATACCAAATTCCGCCAGTAGATGGCAACATAAGCTCCACATTGCTCATCTAGCCGATACAAATGTAAGTTCTCATTGTTGTATTAAAGAACAAATCTGATATCTTATCCGCATTTTACATGAATCTATTCATTCTGAACAAAACTAGAGTTATACAAGTGATGCCTATATCAATAAGGGCATCAAAAAGACATTCTTATTCATTCATTAACGCTGATTCATGATATAATCCTAGACAGATATTTTCTGTATCATAGGAAATACTTCAATTTACCTATAATAAGAGGTAATCTGTATTAAAGAAGATATAAAAATCCTGGTTCCACAGCACCTGCAGCTACTAGGGGCAACAACGCCCACAGGGAGGCGCACGTTCAGCTCAGGGAGACCCACCTGATATCACATGCATATAATAGGAGGAGCAGCGCCTCACCAGCTGGATTATTTTCACTCTTTATTCAGTGCTTCATTCCTGTCCAGTGCACAACGTTTCGCTCTAATGACCTTTTTCAAGTGTATATCCCCTACACCCACTCAATCCCTTTATATAGTGCATAACTCCTCCCCCCTTCAATTTACACCAATCACATTATAACAAAGTTAAAAACAATCGATCAGCAATTTTATACATTCAATAAATCATTTGCCACTATTCCTGCATTGTGTATCAACAGAGGTTACCATTAGATCACCCATTGATATATTTCCCATCATAAACAACAATAATTGAGTCTCCAGGCGACATCCAATCACCTTATGGCATCCTCTATCACCATAGTAACCCACTGGGCTTCCAGAGTCATAAGTCCGTTCTAGCCAATGACTTTGCATCTCATCCATGTCACTTCCGGTATCCATCTGAGCATGCTCCAGAGGTCTCCTGCAATTGGTTCTAAGAAACGTCCATCATGATCTTTTAGTCCCACAGTGTGTTATAGGGCAAAAGCCCTGTCAGTCAAGGTTTCAATGTCTGACAACATCCACCAAAGGCGGTGGATCATTGGATCATGGAAGTGTCCATCAAAGATCACATGACGTCCATAGGAAGTTCCCGGTGTTTTGGAGGAAGTGGCCATAACTGATCATCCATTGGTCCCAGACCAGATCAGTCAAGGCGGGATATTCTAACATAAACATCCTGTCACATGACTATTCACTCTTAGGGCACATTATATACAGTGGTAACCACAGAAACCCGATTTTTATATGCCATATTATTGCACAAAGTAAGGGTGCTTTCACATCTGCGTTTTTCGTAATTCGCGGCAGATGCGGTGAAAAAACCGCATCTGCCGCGTTTACCGCATAACCGTTCCACTTGCGGCGCGGTTGCGGTTTTTTCTATGCAATGTATAGGGGGACTTGCGGCAGATGCGGCAAGTGCGGTTTTGCACTTGCGGCAGGTGCGGCCGCGAAAACAACCGCAGTAAGCCGTGTTTTTTTTCGCGGCTGCACCTGCCGCAAGTGCAAAACCGCACTTGCCGCATCTGCCGCAAGTCCCCCTATACATTGCATAGAAAAAACCGCAACCGCGCCGCAAGTGGAACGGTTATGCGGTAAACGCGGCAGATGCGGTTTTTTCACCGCATCTGCCGCGAATTACGAAAAACGCAGATGTGAAAGCACCCTAAGTTATATAAAATATGTACATTTACTGAACCCACAGAGTACCAACCACAATAGAACCCGGAAACAACAATATATTGCTTATTATCGATCACTATGGCAACACACCCGCACATAGTGATCTGAACCTTATATAACCTTGTTTATGAGTCCAGTGCTCATTGTGATTTATTATATGGCGGTGATGTGTCTCATATTTACCTCAGCCCGGGTTCAATCATAACATCTACATCTGCTTTATTGTCTCCCATCATCCAAAGTATTCATAACATATATGTCATCATTTGTACTGGGCTTCAATAATAGATACAGCAGCTGATTAGGGAACATTCAACATTCTGATCTGAGATAGAGTTAAAAGAAATTATAAAACAATGAGTTACAGTACATCATATCCATCCACTTTGATGTTAACCAATTATAGTAAACAACCCTTCTGGTCATACTCCATATTCACACCCCTGGGGGTCAACGTGTCAAGTTCAAAAATCCAGCGTAATTCTTTCTTCTTCAATGCAGCCACACAATCACCTCCCCGTCTCATCAGGTGTACACTATGGATCACCCTGAATCGTAACTGGTTGACCGTGTGTCCTGCACTCAAAAAGTGTCGCGGTACTGGTAATTCAATCATCCCCGTTCTGATGGTACTTTTATGTTTCCTTATTCTTTCTTTCACTTCCATAGTGGTCTCCCCCACATAGAGGAGACCACATGGACACGTGATTGCATACACTACATAATCACTATTGCAAGTGTACCTTCTTCTTATCTCGTACTTCTTCCCAGAACGGGGATGGTAGAAAAAGCGACCCTTCACCATATTACCACAACAGACACAACCCAGACAAGGAAAATTCCCCATGCTGGGTTGGCTGAAGGTGGTTTGAATGTCACGTTTATATCCCCCTATGTCTGATTGAACCTGATTGTCCTTCAAATTATGTCCCCTTCTAAAGGAGAACAAAGGTGGGCTGTTAAACTCCTCTACATCACCATGTCCTTTGCCCAGAAGGGGCCAATGTCTTCTTACTACATCCGTCACCATCTTACTACAACCATTGTTAAGTTGTCACCAATGGGATCCTTTTGTTCTGAACATCTCGTATTTTAGGTGTCAACAAATCCTGTTGTTTAAGTTTCAATGCCCTGTTTTTGAACTCCATCAAATTTCGTTTAGGATATTCCCTCTTCAAGAATCTATCACACATCCCCTGGAGTCTTTCATCAATCCTAGAATCATCAGACACTATCCTCCATACCCTTAATAGCTGACTCCATGGTAAAGAGTCAACCATTGGTTTGGGATGCTCACTGGAATAATGCAACGTACTATTCCCATCAGTCTCCTTGGTATACAGATCTGTTTTAAGAGTACTTCCATCCTTGTATACCAGCGTGTCAAGGAATTGCATTTTCTCCTGTGAGCATGACATCGTAAACGCCAATTCAGGGTGAATGTTATTCAAAGAGTCAAAAAAGGTTCCAAGTTCTTCTCTGTCACCATCCCAAATGAAGAAGATATCATCGATGTAACGCCGCCACCCCCTGACATGGCGCCAAGATGTTGATGTGTACATGTGTTCATTCTCCAGGACAGCCATATAGATGTTAGCATATGTAGGGGCCACATTGGACCCCATTGCTGTCCCGCGGTGCTGCAAATAATATAATTCCTCTCCAGGACGAAACCCAGCAGCGCCAGAGTGAACTGTGCACAGTTTGGCGCCATGTCAGAGGCGGCAAGCATTACATCGACGGCAGTCAAGCCCTTCTCATGTTCAACTGAAGTGTACGGAGACACCACGTCGAATGAGACCAGCCACGTGGTGTCCTGTACCTGTACATCTATCAAAGATTGAATGAAATCACAAGTGTCTCTGGTGTATGAGGGTGCTGACACCACAAATTTACGTAATAGGTGGTCTAGAAAGATGGATACCTTGTTACACAAGGACCCCCTCCCCGAAACAATAGGTCTTCCGGGGGGTTGGACAGGTCCTTGTGTATCTTAGGCAATGTGTATAGCACCGGTATAATGGGGTGCTCAACCACCAGAAATTCCGAGAGGCTTTTATCAATTATACCATCTGCCAATGCTTCAGTACTCAATAATCTCAGTTCCTTCTGGAACTTTAACGTGGGGTTGCCTTGAAGTTTCTCATATACATTGGTGTCACCGAGTTGTCTCATGATCTCCTGTCGGTATTGTCCTGTATCCATCACCACAATTGCCCCACCCTTATCCGCGGGATGTATGGTGATGGAGCGGTCATTCCTCAGTTTTTTGATCTCCTCTCTCTCAAGGTGTGTAACATTAGATCCACGGAATCTTCTATCTCTTTGTTTCAATTTTGAGATATCCCCCTTCACCAATTTCACGAAAGTCTCTATGACTGAATCATGAATTGGGGACTCAAATTTACTTTTATCATATAGTTTCACACCCCTGAGAGATAGCACATCACTAGGCATATCCTGCTCGGTTCTCTCCTTACCGGAGAAGAATCTAGCAAGACCCAATCTTCTAAAGAACAAATAGAGATCATTGTCAAGTTCAAACCAATTCATCTGTCCAGTAGGGCAGAATGTCAACCCCTTGGATAATATCCTAATTTGAATATCATTTAGCATCACAGAAGATATATTTACCACAAGTTGATCTTCCTCCATCATCTCTTCCTCGTTTTGGACCTCGTTGCGGGATGTTGACCGGCCCCACCTGTGCTTCCTGCCGCCCCTATGGCTTCGCCGGAGCCGGACCCTGGACCTTTGCGGTTGGATAAAAAATCAGCTCCTGGGGCAACTCCACCTTCACCAGTGGAATCCGATTCACCAGTAAATCCAAACGTGGACTGTGGTGAAGGTGGTTTCTGTGGCCCCTTTGATCTCCTGTTATGCCCCCGTGGGTTTTTGGGGCCTGGTTTTGGTTTAGGACCACCTGGAATTGTTTTTTTATATTGCCGACTATATATATGACCTTCATTATAGTCCTCAATGTCGCGGTACCATTTGGCCCTTTTAACATCCTCCAAGTTGGACCCAGGGCCGGTTTTAGGCAAAGTGGGGCCCTAGGCAAAAGGTTAAAGTGGGCCCTAAATGCTCAGGCCACTTTCACATCTAACGCTTTGCTGCATTTTGCTCAATTTGCATTTCCATGCGTTTTTACTGCAAAAACGCATCAAAACGCATGCGTTTTTGTTCCCATTGATTTTAATGGAAACACATGCAAAAACGCATGTAAAAACGCATGTGCGTTTTCAAAAACAGAAAACGCATGCGTTTTTGCCAACGCTGCCCAAAACATCGGGGAAGACGTTTTGTGCTGTGTTCGCAAAAATGCATGCGTTTTGCGTTTTTGAAAACGCACATGCGTTTTGCATGCGTTTTTTACATGCGTTCCCATTGAAATCAATGGGGGAAAAACGCTAGCGTTTTTAATGCGTTTTTAGCGGTAAAAACGGCTAGAAAGGCAAATTTAGCAAAACGCACACCAACCTTAGATGTGGAACAGGCCGTAGTTATATGGTAAGAGTGACTTCATAAGTTGATTATCTAGGTCAGAATAAGAACATACTGAACATCATTTTTATTTCAATCATAAAAAAAAACAAAACAGAAATTTGTTAAAAAAAAAAATATTTTTTTTTTATTTTCCGAGACCCATGATGTTTTAATTTTTGAAGATACATAGATATGTGAGGGCTTACTTTATGTGCCCTGAGCTGACATTTTTACTGATACCATTTTGAGTCAGATACAACATTTTGATCGCCTTTTATTGCATTTTATTGTAACAACGTGGTGGCCTAAAAAACATAATTCTGGCGTTTTTATTTTTTTCCCATTACGCCATTTACCAATTGGATTAATTTACTTCATATATTGATAGCTTAGATTCTTACGAACGCAGCGATACCAAATATGTGTATTTTTACATTTTTTTCACTGTTTTATTGCTATTTTCAGTTCAGCTCCTTTGGGGGCCCCTAAGAGAGTGGGGGCCCTAGGCAACTGCCCAGTCTGCCCCCCCCTAACGCCGGCCCTGGTTGGACCTATACTTAGTCAAGGTCTCATCCACCTCCGTGTCCATCTCATGTAAATCATCCTCAGTTGTCACCTCAAGCAATGACACTCGGATCTCAGATAGTTTTTTCTTCAGTGTCACAATTGCCTTCTTTAAAAATTCAATGTTTAGTAGCATGATGTCAAATGCATACTTGTTCCCAATCGCCGCAAAAATGAAGATTATTCGGTAACAGTGTCGGTTGTAAACTAGGTCTCAGTCCTCTAGGAATACGTTTTTCTTTGTAATATTCCACAAGCGTGGCGACATGTAATTCAAGGGATATCAATTTCCACTGTTCATTCTCCCATCTCCGTTTCAACATATCGGTTGTAGGATGACCAAGGAATGTACAGTCCACCTCAGTGTCTGAGATAATCCTTACCGCGTCCTCATCCGTATAGGAAAATGGGTAGGTGAAGCCAGACGCTCCAGCTCTAGCGTCCATATTGTCCATATTATCAGTGCTGCAAATGCACGTGGAGATAGCTCAATAGTCCGTATAAAAATCCTGGTTCCACAGCACCCGCAGCCACTAGGGGCACCAACACCCACAGGGGGGCGCACGTTCAGCCCAGGGAGACCCACCTGATATCACATGCATATAATAGAGAGGAACCACTTTTCTCATCCCCACACCCTCTTGGTGTCACATCGACATGTTCTTAACAAACAATAATGTGTTTAGATTGGTAGAGGCAGCGGAGATAGAGGACATGGTCATTTCAGATCATAGTCCAATAAGTTTGGATGTGCTCGATGGGAGGCCGAGAGGCTCAGTTATATTGTGGAGATTCCCCTCACACTTAGTAAGAAATGGAGAATTTAAAAAAAGGCTAAAGGAGTGGTGGACTGGATACGTGAAGACAATCCTAGACTTTATTGGGAATCCGGGAAGGCGGTGATTAGAGGTCAAACAATAGCATATACATTAACACTCAAAAAAAAAGTGAGAGACCAATATTCCATGGCCAGTGCGAAAGTTACGGACACGTATCAAACCTTTAGACACACGCATAACCCTGCAGACAAAGAAAAATGGATAGATGCCAAAAAGGAATATGAATGGTGGGTAGAACAAAGAGAAATAATGACACGTGGGCAGTTAGAAGTGGACTTGAATAGATTCGGAGATAAAGCCGGACGGTTGTTGGCAAAATTGGCCAAGGGCAGACGACACTCCGAACCTATAGCAGCTCTTAGACAGAGGGGAGGGGGCATGACCACTGACCCCAGGACCATAAACTCCATTCTAGGGGATTATTACAGGACGTTACATAGGGCAGATGACAGTCAGGAGATGGTTGGAGAAGGTATAAATCACGGCTATATCGGAGGTTCACCTGGAGATGCTGAACAGTCCCATCTCGGAGGCAGAAGTTGACGCAGCCATTAGACACTTAGGCACTAACAAAGCTCCGGGTCCTGATGGGTTTATGGGGAATTTTTTTAAGGCCCTACGTGAAGAACTGACACCGACTTTTACGAAACTATTCAATGACATGACCAGGGGGACTCCCATTTCAGATGAATCAAATGTGGCATATATCAAACTTCTACCCAAAGGAGACAGGGGAGGAGAGGACCCAGCAAATTACAGACCCATATCGCTCATAAACTTAGATCTCAAAATCCTGTCAAAGATTATGGCGGATAGATTGGCCCAAGCTATCCCGGAGCTTATAGAGAAGAATCAAACGGGATTTGTCAAAGGCAGATCTGCAGTCACTAACGTACGCAAGGCCCTTATGGTCCTGGACGTGGTCAGGGAAAGAAAGGGAGCAGTGGGGGGGGGGACCCGGCCTTGGTCACCTTGGACGCAGAAAAGGCTTTTGACAATGTCAGGTGGCCATGGCTGGGTCCATAGTTCTGGACCGAATGGGAGTCAAGGGGAGATTCAGAACATTTCTGCAGAACCTGTACGTTAATCCAACCGCTAGGGTGCACACTCCGGGTTTTTTGTCACCAAAGTTCCCATTACAAAAAGGAACCAGACAGGGGTGTCCTCTTTCCCGACTCCTGTTTAACTTGGCTCTGGAGCCCCTTGCAAGATATCTGAACAGCCACAGCAGATTTACAGGCATTAAAGTGGGGCAATCAGTGATATGAACTGCTTTATTTGCAGATGACATTATACTTTTCATGGAAAACCCCAGCCGCGATTTACCTGCTCTGACTGCAGATATAGAAGAGTATGGGAAATTTGCAGGATTTAAATTGAATAAATGGAAGTGTGAAATTCTACGCATTAGAGGTAGAGGCGATTCGGGAGAGGCCCTGAGAGAACTGGGAATTCCCATAGCAAAGACATCTATTAAATACCTGGAGATATTGTTGGGAAAGACTCCTGGACAGATTTATACGCTCAACTATAAGCCACTATTTGACAGGATTGAAAGGGAACCGAGGAGCTGGGCTGCCTTTATCATTGCTGGGTAGATGTCATCTGGTAAAGATGATAAGCTTTGCGCGGCTCCTGTATCCGATGCAAAATCTTCCTCTACTCCTAAAACATTCAGATATATGGAGGCTGAATAAAGCTTTCTCCACATTTGTCTGGAGAGGGAGGAAACCCAGACTTCGCATGGGGACCCTGATGATGACAAGGGATAGTGGAGGAACGAATCTGCCAAACATAAGAGGATATACATTGCCTACAAGTAGTATTCAACCCCCTGCAGGTTTAGCTGGTTGACACATGCGGAATTAACTTGGCATTGTGACATTTGGACTGTAGATCATCCTGGAAGTGGGAAATGCACTGCAGGCACAAAGATTTTTTTTTTTAAAGCGTTAAAAGTTAATTCAGAGGGTCATTTATTATTCAACCCCTCAAACCACCAGCATTCTGTTTGGTCCCCCTAAAGTATTAAGAAGTAGTTCAGGCACAAAGAACAATGAGCTTCACATGTGTGGATTAATTATCTCTTTTGCCAGCCTTTTCTGACTATTTAAGACCCTCCCCAAACTTGTGAACAGCACTCATACATGGTCAACATGGGAAAGACAAAGGAGCATTCCAAGGCCATCAGAGACAAGATCGTGGAGGGTCACAAGGCTGGCAAGGGTACAAAACCCTTTCCAAGGAGTTGGGCCTACCTGTCTCCACTGTTGGGAGCATCATCCGGAAGTGGAAGGCTTATGGAACTACTGTTAGCCTTCCACGGCCTGGACAGCCTTTGAAAGTTTCCTCCCGTGCCGAGGCCAGGCTTGTCCGAAGAGTCAAGGCTAACCCAAGGACAACAAGGAAGGAGCTCCGGGAAGATCTCATGGCAGTGGGGACATTGGTTTCAGTCAATACCATAAGTAACGTACTCCATCGCAATGGTCTCCGTTCCAGACGAGCCCGTAAGGTACCTTTACTTTCAAAGCGTCATGTCAAGGCTCGTCTACAGTTTGCTCATGATCACTTGGAGGACTCTGAGACAGACTGGTTCAAGGTTCTATGGTCTGATGAGACCAAGATCGAGATCTTTGGTGCCAACCACACACGTGACGTTTGGAGACTGGATGGCACTGCATACGACCCCAAGAATACCATCCCTACAGTCAAGCATGGTGGTGGCAGCATCATGCTGTGGGGCTGTTTCTCAGCCAAGGGGCCTGGCCATCTGGTCCGCATCCATGGGAAGATGGATAGCAAGGCCTACCTGGAGATTTTGGCCAAGAACCTCCGCTCCTCCATCAAGGATCTTAAGATGGGTCGTAATTTCATCTTCCAACAAGACAACGACCCAAAGCACACAGCCAAGAAAACCAAGGCCTGGTTCAAGAGGGAAAAAATCAAGGTGATGGAGTGGCCTAGTCAGTCTCCTGACCTTAACCCAATTGAAAACTTGTGGAAGGAGCTCAAGATTAAAGTCCACATGAGACACCCAAAGAACCTAGATAACTTGGAGAAGATCTGCATGGAGGAGTGGGCCAAGATAACTCCAGAGACCTGTGCCGGCCTGATCAGGTCTTATAAAAGACGATTATTAGCTGTAATTGCAAACAAGGGTTATTCCACAAAATATTAAACCTAGGGGTTGAATAATAATTGACCCACACTTTTATGTTTAAAATTTATTAAAATTCAACTGAGCAACATAACTTTTTGGTTTGTAAGATTTATGCTTCTGTTAATAAATCCTACTCTCGTTTGCAGTTTGAAGGCTCTAACTTATTGGCATTTTATCAAACCACCTAAATCTGCAGGGGGTTGAAGACTACTTGTAGGCACTGTATATAGAGAGCTTAGAGAGACGCTAATCCCGGGGGAGAACTCGAGGTTATTCACTAAATGGACCAAGGGGATGGATCAGGATGAGGTGGTGGGAAGCATTCTGAAGGGATGGGGGAATGTGAGGCGATACATACTGAACGAACAATGGAGAGATTCCCACTTTCGCATTATTCACGGCACAGTGCTCGGATTTAATCTGCCAAAGTCATCAGACAATCCAGACAGGTTGACAAGCTGCCCGAAATGCCTACAGGAAAGGACCGACATGGTCCATGGTATGTGGAGCTGCGTGAAGGTTCAGGAATATTGGAGGATGGTCAGTACCTTGACGGCTTCATTATGTGGCAGCACATATGCCATGGATCAGACTATTTGGATATTCCAAGACTTGGAAGAGCGACAGGGGATGGAAAAGGAATAAGACTGGCACATGTTCTTATTCTCCTGGCTAAGAGACTGTTACTCACCCACTGGTTACGTGCTGAGCTCCCGAGGGATACACATATAATGCTGGGCCTATCCAGGGCAATGGAATTAGACAGGAGAGAATCCCTGAGAGATAAAGATCAGATGATGGAGGGGTTCATGAAAAAATGGAGAAGGTACATAAAGTCGCAGAACTCAGTAGAGATCAGGCGCATTATGGATCCATTCAAGGGGACCTCTTGGTATTTAACGGAAGAGTTGAGCTTCAATCTGGGGAAATTAGGAATGTAATGGGAGATGTGGGGGGAGAATGAGAGGATTCATGTCGGAAGAAAGGGGGTAGTAGGGTATCACTGTCTTCTAAAACTTCGAGGAGGATCCTGTTGATTGGAGGAGAAGTTATGTGGTGGGGGTTAGTTACTACAATCTTCCCTGTAGGTAGTGGGAAATGGGTGAGGATAGATAAAGTTATTAAGGTCGATAAGTTATCGTGGAGACTTGGGGATTAAAGTGTATTGTTCTATGACAAACCAATGTTACTATTATGCTGGGTATTTGATACATTTGGGTCTACTGCAATTGGTTCCAAGAAACGTCCATCACGATCTTTTAGTCCCACAGTGTGTTATAGGGCAAAAGCCCTGTCCATCAAGTATGTCCATGATTTCACTGCAACCAGCAAATGGCCAGTGAAGTTGCATGCAATGTTGCGACATGTAACGGTCCCCTAACCAACATGTGAATGTGGGGGAGCTGCACAACTCATCAATGGAATATGAAGAAAAATGGCGGCACTCACCCCAGAAAGTTCATTCAAGTGCAGAACTTTATATTCCATATCAGGGACGAGGTTACAGGTGTCCAGGGAGGGAGGGGTGCGGAGGGGGACGACAGGCGCACCATTTCACGTAGTTCACGCTTCAACGGGTCCAACAAACAAATGACGGTGAGGCTCCTCCTTATCCAGGAGGAAGGCGGTTAACGTCACAAAATGGGATTAACGTCAAATCAAAATAAAATGACATTATGAAAACTTCAGAGGGTACAATGCATTAAAATAGACAATTTATAGTGCAGAAATTGTCACAAAATAGCCTTAAGAATATTATAATTCTATTAGTGGATAAGGAAACAGTTAATAACTTTCACGAAAAAGAAGGATTCAAGAAAATACCAAATTCCGCCAGTAGATGGCAACATAAGCTCCACATTGCTCAAGCCGAAGGCTGAACTATGTGACCATGTAAGTTCTCATTGTCGTATTAAAGAACAAATATAATTATCTATTCATTCTGAACAAAACTAGAGTTATACAAGTGATGCCTATATCAATAAAGGCATCAAAAAGACATTCTTATTCATTCATTAACGCTGATTCATGATCTAATCCTAGACAGACATTTTCTGTATCATAGGAAATACTTCAACTTAGGGTGGCTTCACATTAGCGTTCCCCTCCACAGCGTTCTGCAGAGGGGATCCGCAATGTGAATGCAGCACCGCAAGCCCCTATGTTTAGAATGGGAGCGCACGGTGCTGCGCTTGACTGCGTATGACCATGCGCACCCATTCACTGCCATATGTCATCTGTGCGCAGGCGGATGTCTGCGTACAGATCACATACTCTCGCCCGCACCAGGAATGCAACATGTCGCGTCCCTGGTGCGGACGAGACTGTGTGATCTGTACGCAGACATCCGCCTGCGCACAGATCACATATGGCAGTGAATTGGTGCGCACGGTCATGCGCAGTCAAGCGCAGCACCGTGCGCTCCCATTCTAAACATAGGGGCTTGCGGTGCTGCATTCACATTGCGGATCCCCTCTGCAGAACGCTGCGGAGGGGAACGCTAATGTGAAGCCACCCTTACTATAACAAATGACATATTATAAGAGGTAATCTGTATTAAAGAAGATATAAAAATCCTGGTTCCACAGCACCCGCAGCTACTAGGGGCAACAACGCCCACAGGGAGGCAATATTATAAGAGGTAATCTGTATTAAAGAAGATATGTCACAATAGATGCTTACATTGGATGATTTAGTGAAAATTGATTATCCTACATTTATTAATATTGTGATTATGGATGTTAACAAGTGATGTGATGTTAAAGATGAAATATGTAGGGATCCCTATCCCTTGCTCCAGGCATAGAAAGTATATTGAAAGCTCAATTATAAAGAGAAAACAGTGATGTACTGGGTAGCCAAGTGGGTTTGTTTTTTGGAATAGGGGTTAACCGATTGTGTACCAATAAATCTCATATTTCTGCTTCTCCGATAAGTTATTATTGGTGGAGCTGATGGTATTTTATTCTCTATCACTGGTGATAACATGCCAATGTTTATGAATTGATGGCATCAAACATTGGATCATGTTTGAAATTAAAGAAGAATTTCTTATTTCTTTCCTCCGTTTCTGTGATGTCTTAGCTTTTTGTCTTATAATATATAAAGATGGGCGCACACCTCTAGTGGTGGGTGCTAGCATGAAAATATATATACATAATGAACAGAGATTCTGCTGCACACCAGCACTTCATGTCTTTAAAGGAAAAGCCTATGGCTAACAAGTATTATTGCATTGTGTGAACAGGAACCAGGATCATATTGGAAAGCTGTTGAAAGCTATCTAGGATTAAATGTGAAAAATTGGTTAATGTGATGGCCATGACATTGTAAGCCCAGTAACCGCTACCAAGGTTTTTTCACTCTACTGGGTCCTATCTAAAATCCTCATGTGTGTAGTCTGGATATGTGAATGGGATAATGCCCTGTGTGCAAGTAAAACCTGCTCATAAAGGACATTTTCAGGACTATGTGTAGGTTCTCATAGCAGCTACTGGGTGGAGGAGGGTGCTGCATCCAAAAAGACTATATGCTATGCGTTTGTTCTGAAGAGGGGGTGTGTATACACATAATCCTCCTCGAACTTTGACATATAGATGTTTGCATACGGTGGCGCTACATTACTGCCCATCGCGGTGCCTTTGCACTGGACATAATACTGATCTTGAAAAAGAAAAAAATTCTTTGTTAATACTAGGTTCAGAAGGTCAGTACAGAATGTTTTTTGTTTGTCAGAAAAACTGGTATACTGGTTCAAAAACCAAGACACCGCATCAAGGCCTTCAGTATGACCGATACTCGTGTATAGGCTTGTGACATCCATGGTAACAAGCCAACTACCTGGTGGTACTGGTTGGATATCCTGTAGTATTGATAGGAAGTGTCCGGTATCCTTAATAAAGGAAGGGGTAAACGGTATTAGGGGGGATAAGATCTTTTCAATAGTTCTTGCTATGGGGGAAAGAGTGGAGTCAGTGGAAGCCACTATAGGTCTTCCTGGTGGCCTATACAAATTCTTGTGTATTTTAGGGAGGGTGTAAAACACAGGTGTGATAGGATGATGGTTAACAAGAAAATCAGCAAGCTTAGAGTCAATGATTTGTTGAGTTAGATAATGATCCACCTTCTCCACAATCAATCGTTTTATGGAAAAAGTAGGATCCCTGTCAATTGTAAGTATGTCGATTGGTCGGATAACTGTGTCATGATCTCTTCTATATAGTTTTTTTTATACGCTTTATATTCTGTCCATCCCTAGGCAGGTCTGTTAGTGAGAACAGCATCTAGAGGTTACTGAGAAACTATGTGATCAATAAGGTCTGTCTCTTCAACTATTTTCCCATATTTAGCATGAGGCTTTTCCATTTTCCATTGCCTTGGACTATTAGTCACTTTACTGTATTGCTATAATATGCTCATTTGTCCAGACTCACTTTCAGACTACTTATGGGACACATAGAACCACAAAAGTATTTAGATCCACGGACATAGGCTTCAGGTAAACTACCAGCGATTGTTTCTCTTGCTTTGTAAGTACTTAGATGGCAGAATCTATCCGTTATTGTTTTTTATACACAGAATCCTATTGACTACATTTGTAAACAGAGCTCACCGCTTTTCTGCATGATCACCATAGAACCACGTGGGGATCCCCTGACATTTGATACAGATGACCCTAAACACTGTGCTTACCAAACGTCCTATGGTGAGGCTAACTTTATATAACCCCACCCTTCCTTTTTTCGGATACTTACCCCCCTCTTTCCCTTTTTTTCTATATTTTATCTCAATGGTCTTCTCGTACATAAGTAGTAACTCTGTTACTCCCTACATGGTATACCTTACCCGAGACATGACGTATGATTACATGTATGTACATACAATTATGTGTGAATAATTGTTTGTTTCTATACACAGAGTTGTGACATTTGATTTCATTTATCCACGTTGCAGTTTTCCTTTTAAGCACAAAGCGCATCTAAGTATGGGCAGTTCTGCTTTACCATATGTTCCCCGCACTAATGTATTTGGATACTTTTGTTTCACTTGATGTATCTGTGTTTTATTATTGACTCTTGTATACAATTATGTGAAGAAACATTTCATCTTTATATGTTTTGTGACACTTTTTTCTGTTATTTGTTCACTTGTATCTAGTTAAAAATCAGTGTCTGAAGAAGGCTATAAAAGCCGAAACGTTACACTGTATACTTATACACTGTGCTCGACTGCAAGAGAATAAAAACACAGTTCATTCCACCTACACCGTTTGACGTGTTTCAATTTTATTTCATTCTAATTTTGAGTGCCGGGATTTTGTATTTATTATTGGACTATTTTCTCCCTGGGCACCAACAGCACGGAGTAGCCGGGCCTTTATTGCTAATTTTCACACATTGCTCTCAGCCGCTCATGTGAACAGAGTCATATACCAACAACCCGTGTGATGCACCCGGCCATGGGTCGCATCACCACATACCTCCCCCCTTTGTTCAAGCCTGTGGGGGTTGAACACAGTATCACACACAGACTACCCGTGTGGTGCACCCGGCCGTGGCTGCATCACCACAATATATATAAAAAATGAGCATCTCTAATATATAGCAATCAAACTGACTAAGTATCTATGGTCATATCAATATCCCCAACACACCGTGCCTTTGAATCTTTGGATTTCCCTACCACATTGCACATGGAAGTGTGGCGCCCCTGCGTCCAGGAGGCCACAAAGGGAACTGCAGCCAGGCAGGTAGGACATTGTTGCACAACAACACCCTCACAGCCCACGTGTAGTAGAGGTAACATCCAGCCCTGAGATTGGAAGACTCTAGGCAATTGAGGGGTGGTGGATTTAGAGGAGTGGGTTGGGCACACACGTAGTCAGGTGACTTGACAGTATATAGTGAAGGGGGAGGAGGAAGTCAGTAGGCCCAGGGTGCCGAGCTGCAAAGACCAAGAGTAGGCCATAGTGAGCTGAACAGCAAAGACCAAGAACAGACCGAGAGACAGCAGAAGGCTGAGCGAAGCTGAGCAGACAGAAAGACTCACACGTCCTGTGAGTGTAAGGTGTAGGAGCGCAGAATCTGTACCGAGCCAGGGTGAGCCGGAGGAGAGAGAAAGCACGTCCGAAGCTGATACCACCAGGAGTGTGAGGAGAGAGAGAGGGACGGTGATACCCGGGCCCTAGACAGCAGCTGAAGCAACCGACTGCAGGCGGAGTAGCCCTCCTATGATACTAAGAGACGCAGAGAGAAAGAGCCTGGTAGAGCCTCATATTGCAGGACTGCTGGAGGCTGGGCTGAGTAGAGTGTCGGCTCTAGATGAGGCCGATGATTTACCCGGTACCTCAGACAACTGACGGGGGGGTTCTAGATCCAGACTGGGATCCCTACCCCAAAGGACAGGCAGCTCAGTGACAAACTGGAGGACCCACAGGGGCCCGAGTCACCGCCATACTGTTCGGAGACACCCACCAAGTGTACAGAGAACGTAAACAGCCCGGAAAGGACACAGAGACTGTGTGAGGGGTCACAGAGAGCAGAGACCTAGCTGCAGAGATAAAGGGAACCCGGAGAGGGAGAGTGGGCCCGTGTACTTGTACTGAACTTTGTAAAGAACTGTAACTAACCTGTAAACTGCTTGGAAGAACTGAGAGTAAAACACGGAAAACCCTGAGACTGCCTCCCTTGTGTCTCTGCATGAAAGCGATTCTCTCCATACAGGATTACAGCAAGCAAGCCCTCCACCTGCAGAGCCACAGCGCAGCCTGTCAGCACCAGCAAAGAGGAGAGATTTCTGCAGCTCCCAGCTAGTAAGTGAATTGCACCCAGCCTGCACACTACACCATTGACTTTAACCCTTACTGCCCCGGGGATACAGTTCTTCCCACTGGAACTATTCCACCTACGCTGCCATTCCATCACCCCCGGAGGTTCTGCAGCAGCGACGGCCCCATCACTGGCCGCACATAGTGGGTGGCGTCACGACTGACATTCCCTTGTAAATATCTCCACTTTATTGTCGAGCCAGGGACACGGCCCGGACCAGAGCCACCCGTGACTTCCCCAGTACCACCCGGTCCGGTACCGAGTACCCCTGTCCCAGTGGGCCCGAAAGAAGTGTGGGTCTCACAGCAGCCACTATTACGTGTTTTTTTTGTTTTTTAAACTGGTTGTGTGTCACACAATCAGAAAAGGTGAGCGGCTTCATAGCCAAACTGTATATATAATGATAAGACCCTATGGCGGTTGTTTCCTTTGCAGTGAATACTCCGATCCAGACGGCTCACTGGTAAATCAGCTAGAACGGAGTGGCTAAAATGAGGTCCTCAAGAAATCCACTCCAATCCAATATAGTAAGTTATGAGCTCTGTCAACTGCGCTCTGTTACGTTTTTCCCTGTGAGGCTCCGCCCACTCTTCCAATGTCAGTCCTGTGGCCAGGAGACTCCGCCCACTCTTCTAATGTCGTCCTGCGGCCAGGAGACTCCGCCCACTCTTCCAATGTCAGTCCTGCGGGCGGGAGACTCCGCCCACTCTTCCAATGTCATCCTGCGGCTGGGAGACTCCGCCCACTCGTCATCCTGCGTTCAGGAGACTCCGCCCACTCTTCTAATGTCTTGCGGCCAGAAGACTCCGCCCACTCTTCTAATGTTGTCCTGCGGTCGGGAGACTCCGCCCACTTCCAATGTCAGTCCTGCGGCCGGGAGACTCCACCCACTCTTTCAATGTCAGTCCTGCAGCCAGGAGACTTCGCCCACTCTTCTAATGTCATCCTGCGTCCGGGAGACTCTGCCCACTCTTCTAATGTCATCCTGCGGCCGGGAGACTCCGCCCACTCTTCTAATGTCATCCTGCGGCCAGGAGACTCCGCCCACTCTTCTAATGTCATCCTGCGACTAGGAGACTCCGCCCACTCTTCCAATGTCAGTCCTGCGGCCGGGAGACTCCGCCCACTCTTCCAATGTCATCCTGCGGCCGGGAGACTCCGCCCACTCGTCATCATGCGTTCAGAAGACTCCGCCCACTCTTCTAATGTCTTGCGGCCAGAAGACTCCGCCCACTCTTCTAATGTTGTCCTGCGGTCGGGAGACTCCGCCCACTCTTCCAATGTCAGTCCTGCGGTCGGGAGACTCCACCCACTTTCAATGTCAGTCCTGCAGCCAGAAGACTCCGCCCACTCTTCTAATGTTGTCCTGCGGTCGGGAGACTCCGCCCACTCGTCATCCTGCGTTCAGGAGACTCCGCCCACTCTTCTGTCTTGCGGCCAGAAGACTCCGCCTACTCTTCTAATGTTGTCCTGCGGTCGGGAGACTCCGCCCACTCTTCCAATGTCAGTCCTGCGGTCGGGAGACTCCACCCACTCTTTCAATGTCAGTCCTGCAGCCAGGAGACTTCGCCCACTCTTCTAATGTCATCCTGCGGCCAGGAGACTCCGCCCACTCTTCTAATGTCAGTCCTGCGGCCGGGAGATTTCGCCCACTCTTCTAATGTCGTCCTGCGGGCGGGAGACTGCCCACTCTTCTAATGTCATCCTGCGGCCAGGAGACTCCGCCCACTCTTCTAATGGCGTCCTGTGGTCGGGAGACTCCGCCCACTCTTCTAATGTCATCATGTGGTCAGGAGACTCCGCCCACTCTTCTAATGTCATCATGTGGTCGGGAGACTCCGCCCACTCTTCTAATGTCATCATGTGGTCGGGAGACTCCGCCCACTCTTCTAATGTCGTCCTACGGGCTGGAGACTCCGCCCACTCTTCTAATGTCGTCCTGCGGCCGGGAGACTCCGCCCACTCTTCTAATGTCATCATGTGGTCGGGAGACTCCGCCCACTCTTCTAATGTCATCATGTGGTCGGGAGACTCCGCCCACTCTTCTAATGTCATCATGTGGTCGGGAGACTCCGCCCACTCTTCTAATGTCATCATGTGGTCGGGAGACTCCGCCCACTCTTCTAATGTCGTCCTACGGGCTGGAGACTCCGCCCACTCTTCTAATGTCGTCCTACGGGCTGGAGACTCCGCCCACTCTTCTAATGTCGTCCTGCGGCCGGGAGACTCCGCCCACTCTTCTAATGTCATCATGTGGTCGGGAGACTCCGCCCACTCTTCTAATGTCATCATGTGGTCGGGAGACTCCGCCCACTCTTCTAATGTCATCATGTGGTTGGGAGACTCCGCCGACTCTTCTAATGTCGTCCTACGGGCTGGAGACTCCACCCACTCTTCTAATGTCGTCCTGCGGCCAGGAATCGTGGAAATACAGTAAGATTAAAATTCTAGCAAAACTGAACCATCAGCGCTGTGTGTAATTATTTGTATTGCAAAAAGTGATAATAAACTGCAAGTTTAAATCAGTGGTTCTTAACCTGGTTTGAGGTACCCAACCCACCAATTTCATATGCACATTCACCAAACCCTTTAGTGATAAATCTACCTGCAGCCGTCAGGAGTGTGTTGACCTCCGTGGCAAAAGCTCCGCCGAAACCCTGAGACCGACACACCATACGATTGAGCTCCGGCTAAGAACCACTAGTTTAAATAATTATGAAAAAAAAAATTTACCCTTTCGAAATATATACCGTATATACGCGTGTATAAGCCGAGTTTTTCAGCCCAAAATTTGGGCTGAAAAGTCTCCCCCTCGGCTTATACACGGGTCATATACGGTACATGGAGTGGTGGGGGCTGTGTCCCGGGGCTGTGGAGGCAGGGGGATGCTGCTGTATGAGCGGCCACGTCACGTGGGGCCGCTCATTATATATGCACTGCTTCCCTCTGTCAATCAGCGGCAGGGGGAAGCAGTGCATATAAGCCCCCAAATCCTGGCACTCGCCCCCCCTTGTAAGGGCCCCCCCCCCCCCGCTGCTTATATTACCATCCCGGTCTTCTGCTCATCGCCGCTCCTCGGTGCTACATCCTCGCTGCTCCGTCCTGCTACATCCGGGATCTCCGGCCGTCGCAGGAATATGACGTCATCGCGCGACGGCCGGGGATCCCAGATGTAGCAGGACGGGAGCAGCGAGGACGGAGCACCGAGGAGCGGCACTGAGCAGAAGTTCGGGATGGTAAGAGAAGCAGGGGGGCCCTTGCAAGGGGGGACGAGTGCCAGCATTTGGGGGCTGCTGGGTACCCCCAGGGGGCTGCTGGGTACCCCCTGGGGGATGCTGTATATACCCCTGGGGGCCTGCTGTATACCACTGGGGCTGCTGTATACTACCACTGGGGCTGCTGGGGCTGCTATATACTACCACTGGGGCTGCTGTATACTACTGCTGGGGCTGCTATATACTACCGCTGGGGCTGCTGTATACTACCGCTGGGGCTGCTATATACTACCACTGGGGCTGCTGTATACTACCACTGGGGCTGCTGTATACTACCACTGGGGCTGCTGTATACTACCGCTGGGGCTGTTGTATACTACCGCTGGGGCTGCTGTATACTACCACTGGGGAGGCCTGTATACCACTGCTGGGGGCTGTATACCTGTGCTGGGGTCCACCCTCGGCTTATACACGAGTCAATAGGTTTTTCCAGATTTTTGGGGCAAAAGTAGGGGGTCGGCTTATACACGAGTATATACGGTAATAAATATAACAGTTTGAGTAAGAACCTAATCAATAATAACATTAAATCATTACAATTATAAATCTGATTTCAACTCCTGTGCAATGCTGAGGAAATCCTGACACCCTGCACTGTGTGCGGCTCTGAGGCCTGGAGTCCCCACCCTGCTGTACACCCTGCACTGTGTGCGGCTCTGAGGCCTGGAGTCCCACCCTGTTGTACACCCTGCACTGTGTGCGGCTCTGAGGCCTGGAGTCCCCACCCTGCTGTACACCCTGCACTGTGTGCGGCTCTGAGGCCTGGAGTCCCTCCTGCTGTACACCCGGCACTGTGTGTGGCTCTGAGGCCTGGAGTCCCTCCTGCTGTACACCCTGCACTGTGTGTGGCTCTGAGGCCTGGAGTCCCCACCTTGCTGTACACCCTGCACTGTGTGTGGCTCTGAGGCCTGGAGTCCACCCTACTGTACACCCGGCACTGTGTGCGGCTCTGAGTCCTGGAGTCCCCACCCTGCACTGTGTGCGGCTCTGAGGCCTGGAGTCCCCACCCTGCTGTACACCCTGCACTGTGTGCGGCTCTGAGGCCTGGAGTCCCCACCCTGCTGTACACCCTGCACTGTGTGCGGCTGAGGCCTGGAGTCCCCACCCCTGCTGTACACCCTGCACTGTGTGCGGCTCTGAGGCCTGGAGTCCCCACCCTGTTGTACACCCTGCACTGTGTGCGGCTCTGAGGCCTGGAGTCCCCACCCTGCACTGTGTGCGGCTCTGAGGCCTGGAGTCCCCACCCTGCTGTACACCCTGCACTGTGTGCGGCTCTGAGGCCTGGAGTCCCCACCCTGCTGTACACCCTGCACTGTGTAGAATGGAGAAGCTGCAAAGAGATCATCAAAAAACCCACTCCGATCTAGACACTTTTAAAGTTGGGAGGTATGGTCTAACTACTGAAGAACAGAAAGAGGGACAAAAGATGCGACACGCCATGTGCGCCGAGCAAATTTTAGCCACACCCTTAACCACACTCATTTACAAGTGACGGACATTGAACAGATGCCCAGGACTGTTAATTACTAATATTATCCCCAAAGTTTAGTTCTGGGACCGTTAGGGCCGCTTTACACACACCAACTTCTGTGACCAACTTCTGAACAGATCTCTGGTTGCAGTGAAATCATGGACACATTGTATCATTTGTACACAGCCACAAAATGGAGCAATATGTGTCCATGATTTCACTGCAACCAGAGATCTGTTCAGAGGGGGCGTGGCCTGGAAGGCAATGTGAGCGGCCGCACTTCCTAGAGCTCCCGCCGAGTGCCCGCCAATTAATCCTGTAGTAAAGCCAGCGGAGTGATCCCTACCTGCCTGGAACGGTGACCGAAGGTGCCAGGAGCAAAGTGCAGCGTTGGGAGCTGCCAGGAGAAGCCAGTATAACCCGCCACCGGCAACGAGATGCGGGAGACAGTAACAGTCTCCAAGATGGCGCCGAGAAGAGAGAGGAGGCAGAGAAGGCTAATGCCGCCTGCCAGCGGCGCATGGCGGCAGCGGCGAAACTCGCTCAGTTTGCGAGGAAGGATGAGAGTTGTGCTGGAGGGACAGAGGATGGAGGTGAGGAGGCTGGGGAGGAAGATCTCTCCCCGATGATTGAGGGGGAAGAGGTAGAGGTGCCAGCACAGGAGAAAGGTGCTGAGGAACCTGGGCAGATCCAGACAGAGGACAATATGCAAATAGAGCCCACTTTGAAACATGTACTTGCAGTGGTGTCCTACTGTAAGAAGGCATTGAAAACACTGACACAGCAGGTCCTAGGAGTGCAGGGAGAGATATCCACAATTAAGAAAGACATGAAGAAAGTGGACACTAGGACAGGTGCTGTGGAGGAAAGAGTGAGCACAGCAGAGGATCATACAGCCAAATTGCAGAGAGTGGAGAAAAAAATATATACAGCAAATGTCTGGGCTTGCAGCGAAAACGGATGATCTGGAAAACCGTTCCAGACGAAACAATCTGAGAATAGTGGGCATCCCGGAGAAGTCTGTGGGGAGAAACCCCACTGAGTTCATTGAAAATTGGATTAGAGAAAAATTTGGCTCTGATACTCCGATGAGACTGTTTGCTGTGGAGAGAGCGCATCGGGTCCCTATACAACCTCAGCCGCCTGGTAAGGGTCCGCGTACAATACTCGCAAAGATCCTTAACTACAGGGACAGGGATATCATCCTGAAAAAAGCCAGGGACATGGAGGAGCTTACAATAAAGGGCCAGAGGATCGCCATATATCCCGATTACTCAGTGGTGGTACAGAAGCAAAGAATGAAATTTACCAGCGTAAAGAAACGTTTGAGAGATTTGGATGTAAAATACTCCATAATATTTCCAGCAAAATTGCGAGTGATGGCGCTAGAGAAGGTCTTCTTTTTTGTGGATGCAGAGCAGGCCTCGCAATGGCTGGATATCAATGCTAGACGTATCAAGGAAGCTGGAGAACGTGCGTGAACTCTGGGAAAGCCGGATGAAATTTTGAGACGGTGCTGATTTTGCATGTTCAAGTCCGGTTGCTGGACCTGTATCCGTGTTTTTGTTCTACCACTGTTTTACTTGGAGGACAGACGGCCGGTAGGGGGCGATTGATTCAATGTTTACTTTTTTATTCCTTTTTAGGGTACTATTTTTACGCACCCCTGGCCTCATTGGACAGACAGTGGAACAAGCATGGAGGGAGGGGAGGTACTCCTGTAATGGGAGGTTCTTGTTATGAGAAGGAGAATGAATGATTACTGTAGTTTATCTGTTTATAAAGTTTAACAGTAATAGATATTTGGCAGAGACTTTCATTTTAATGGCAGACAGGTTGGAAATGTTATTAAGGCGGGTACGAGAGGGCGGGAGAGGGGCACATAAATGGTGTTCTGGAGTTGGAAACGCTTATGTGCATTGCGAGATGGGAAAAGGCAGCTATTTGGTGCTTCCGTTGCAATGGGTCTAGGGTTTTGGGACCCCACTCTCGATGAGAGTAATACACATACGAAAGGGGGGAGGATTGGGGGGTGGGAAAGGTGGGGAAAGGGGAAATGGGAGGAGGGGAGCGGACAGCTACTCACAGAGATAGCAGCAATTCAATTACAAAAAGTCTTGGTTGATGGGGGAGAGGAATAATGTTATTTGCAGGAATGTAAGAGGGCTCTCGGACAAGTCAAAAAGAGCAGCGGTTATTCAACACGTGCTAGACCGTAGGCCATCAGTGATATGCCTTCTGGAAACTCATTTGACAATCGATACAGTAGATGTTCTGAATAGAAAGTGGGCACAAAAGACGTACCACTCCACGTTTGCTTCCTACGCCAGGGGAGTTTCGATCTTAATACATAATTCGGCACAATATGAGGAGATAGAAGTTGACATAGACACGGAGGGACAATATGTGATGGTGGTTTGTAGATTGTCCGGACAATTATTGTGTATCGTGGTAATTTATATTCCTCCGCCATATTCCAGTATTAAATTACGAAGGGTAAGAGAGACGGCGGAAAGGAAGGGGGTAATCCAATTTTTGTTGATTGGAGACTTTAATAATGTGAGAGATACACAGTGGGACAGGAGCGCCACATCTGGGGGGGTTAGTAAGAACACTCTGACCCCATTTGGTTCTCTAATACAAGAAATGGGTTTGACGGATCTTTGGAGGGTTAGAAATGTAGAGAGGAGATTTTTCTCTTGCTTTTCGACCTCATATGACACACTTTCCCGTATTGACATGGCCCTGGGGAATGGACTACTGGATGGGCTAGTGGAGGAGGTGGACTACCTAGCCAGAGTTGTCTCAGACCATAGTCCGATTTCTGTCTCTATTCGACGGCCGGGTTCACTTGGGAATGTGGTTAGAGAATGGAGGATACACCCAGTGTGGCTGCGCACTATTGATATGACTAAAGTGGAAGTGGAAATAGAGGAATTTTATAATCTAAATGATGGCAGTGCTGACCCAGTGACGGTTTGGGAGACCATGAAAGGGATTCTGTTTCGGGATATCTGCAGGTGTAAGTCACAAAACAAACAGCTGGAAAGAGATAGCCTACGGAAATTGGAGAAGGCAGAATGGGAGGTGGTGAGGTAGATTGATCCACACTCTAGAAAAAAGCTACGAGAGGTGGAGAGAATCCTTTTGGGAAGGGCAGATAAGAAATTGGCTTTCCAGAAAATGAGATTCTTTGAAGAAGGAGAGAAAGTGGGCCATTTACTGTCCATTATAGCGGCGGCACAGAAGGGGAATCAGTTTGTCCATTGCTTAGAGGGAGAGGGTGGAGAACGAGTCACTGATACGAGAGACATTATGGAGATCTTTGTGAAGTTTTACGGGGATCTATACACATCACAAGAAGGGACGGATGATAGGGAGGTGGATGATTTTCTTGCAGCTGCATCGTTACCCACTCTGTCGATGGAAGATAGGAACGCTTTGGAGGCACCTAAAACAGTAGATGAACTAGGGGAGGCATTGCGTGGCATGCCCAATGAAAAGGCCCTGGGGGACGGACTTCCGGCAGAGGTCTATAAGAATTTGGAAGAAATGTTATTACCCAGATTATTGGAGGTTTATATGGAAGCTAAGAAACGGGGGTATTACCAACATCTATGAGAGAGGCTACTATTGTGGTGATCCCTAAGGAGGGTAAAGACCTTAAAAACCCAGAGTCATACCGGCCTATTTCATTGCTGACGGCAGATGTGAAAATTCTTGCAAAGGTACTGTCAGGCCGCTTGACAACAGTGATCTCAAGTTTAATACATTCAGACCAATCCGGCTTTATGCCAAACAGATCTACTGCAATCCATTTAAGGAGATTATTCTTGAATCTGCAGCTGCCGTCGGACAATATGGGCAGAAGGGCTGTAGCATCGCTGGACGCTCGTAAGGCCTATGATAGTGTGGAGTGGAGGTATCTATGGAAGGTGTTACAGTGTATGGGATTTGGACCGCAATTTGTCTCATGGATACAACTCTTGTATGCCCAACCTACTGCCAAAATTAGGGTTAATGGTGCTGTTTCTGGGAAGATAGATTTACAGAGGGGTACCAGACAGGGCTGCCTGCTGTCGCCCCTGTTTGCTCTGGCGGTGGAGCCTTTAGCTGCTACCATATGAAAATCCAAGGAGATCAAGGGATTTAAATACGGGGAGAATGAGGAAAAGATCGCGCTATACGCGGATGACATTCTGCTGTTTCTGGAGGATAGGGGGGCTTCGTTGGACCATGCCATGCAAACCATTGAGGGTTTTGGGGTGCTTTCGGGGCTTACTATAAATTGGAATAAGTCAAGCCTATTTAAAGTAGACAAGGATGAGAACGACACAGAAGAGGGAGTGGAATGGGGTAGGCTGCAATGGGTGGAACAATTTAAGTACTTGGGCATTTGGGTGACTTTACCCATCACGGACTACTTGCAGCTGAACCTTACTCCATTACTGACATTACTGAGGCGTAAAGTTTATGCCTGGAATAAATTGTGTCTGTCCGTGGTGGGGAGAGTTAACCTGATCAAAATGATCTTGATGCCCAAATTACTATACATAATGCACAACTCTCCCTTATGGATTCCCCAACGTAGGCTCAAACCTATTAATGCTATATTATGGGAACTGATTTGGGGAGGAGACAACCTAGGATTCGGCTGGAGACATTGCAGAGGCCAAAAGATGATGGGGGACTGGCACTACCCCACCCCGGGATTTATTTTCTGGCAGCTCAAAGTCAGCATCTGCGGGGGTGGGCCTGTAAATCAGAGAATAGTCCCAATACGAAAATACTGGAAAAAATAGTGGGTAGATCCCCTCTGACGGATGGACTTGAGGACGGGTCTGTGGGATCATTGGGAAGGAAATATCCAACACTTGACCTTATACATAAATTATGGACAAAACTTAAGCAACTGAGAGGGGTGACAAATCTGACTAAATATACCCCCATATGGAATAATGGGAATCTCCCTGAATTAATAAAAATGGGAAGACTTACGGAATGGGAAAATAGGGTATTCTGTATATGCATCAAATTATGAATGGACAGGAATTAAAGACCTTCCAACAATTAAGATTGGAATTTGGATTGCCTGAGTCGGGTTGGTTCCAGTACTTGCAGACACAACATGCAGTTGGAGTGAGGGGTGTGACTGGTGCCTTGCAAATACAAGACGATATTGTCCTAGATTACATTTGCCATAAGGGACTCTCGACCGGAGTGATATCTTGCATATATAGCGACCTGCTACATACATTCCTCCTTTCTTTCCCTATAAAAACACGATCGAAATGGGAGGAGGAAGTGGGACACATGTCGGATGATAGATGGTCTAGTATTCTGGAATATGTACCCAAATTGTCTATGTGTGAATCGGCTAGGCTGTCACATCTATATGTGTTACACAGAGTGTATCGATCACCAATGGTTATGTTCCGTGCAGGTCTGAGGACTGATTCTGAATGCCCGAGATGCAGAGGGGATAATGCGGGCATTTTCCACATGATGTGGTCCTGCCCAAGATTATCCACATACTGGACAGCGGTTATTAACCGGATAGATAGAGTGTATGGGTGTGAAATACTTAGAGAACTGGTGGTTTGCCTGCTGGGATATGTGGAGGAAGTGGATATTGAAAATGCGCTAAAGATAGCAGTTGCAAAATTACTCTTTGTGGCAAGGAAACTGATTGCAAAATATTGGATTCGGGATCTTCCCCCAAGCAGAGATGAATTTATGAAACAGGTAGATGACTTGATTTACATGGAAAAGGGTATTTATGGGAGAAGGGAAAAAATTGCAATATTTGAGAAAATATGGATGCCCTGGATAAATTATAGATGAGAAGAGGAAGTATGACTTAACACATGTGCAAATTGATCTGAAGAATTGAATAATTGATATACCTTAACAACGGTTACTTAACTATTTAAATGACACCATGAGCTGTTGTGAAATGAGTTGGCTGTCGGGAGGGGGGGAATAGGATGGTATCCTAAGTATTCAAGTTGTAAAAGAGATATGCTGTCTTGATGCATTTTTGTAAATTTGTTTGGAAAATGTTCAATAAAATTTATCTGATGAAAAATCTAAATTACTTACCGGTAATGTGTTTTTCATGAGCCACGACAGCACCACCTGAGAGATAGGACCGCCCATCCAAGACAGGAAACCTCTGAGATAAAAAGGCGGGACCTCTCCTGAACCTCAGTTTCGGTTACAGAGACCGGAGAGGGGAACCCAACAAGCATTAGTACACAACCAAAAGAACTCAACAAATCACACCCCCCCCTCCAAACGGGACCAACACCAACAGGCAATAGGGAGGGATGCGGTGGTGCTGTCGTGGCTCATGAAAAACACATTACCGGTAAGTAATTTAGATTTTTCCCTATCGCCACGACAGCACCACCTGAGAGATTTCAGAGAAAAGAAAATTAGGGAGGGACCACCGCTAGCAGAACTCGTCTACCAAAGGTCACCACCATAGCGGCAGCAAGATCAAGCCTGACATGCTCGAAGAAAAGAGAAGGAGCAGCCCCACAGATCAAGTCTAAGGGGACAACAGCCACCCCCGCCCAGGAAGCAGCTACTGCCCTGGTGGAAGTGCACAAAGGCCCCCCCGGGACTCGCACCTGACCGGAAGAAGCAAGAGCGAAGGCTTCCCGCAACCACCAAGTAAGGGCACCCACGGACACTGCCTCACCCCAAGAGGCTCCCCGAAATAAAAAACAAGAGGGACAGAGCCAGACGCCAGGCCGTGGCCCGACGAAGCAGGCAAGCAACTCCCACCAGACCACGAACGTGTGGAGAACCACATCCTTCAGAATTGTACGAAGACCAAAGAAGGAAGGGAGAACAAGCTCCCGCAGTCCGCGGAACATGAGAGCCACCTTGGGAAGAAGGAAGGAACCAGGTAGAGGATGACCCTGTCCAGCCGAACCGGAGAACAAGGCCCCACCACCGACAAGGCCAGGAGGACACAAAAAAAGGCTGGCGGACGGCAAGCCACCGCCCAACAGGACCAACTGCAGAGGCAGGACCCTAGGCGAAGCACAAGAGAAAAGCCCAAAGGGAGGCGTGGTTAAGGCATCCAGAACTAAAATGAGACCTCAAGGAACCACTTTTGGACAGGGAACAGGAGTGGCCCCCCCCCGGCAGGACCGGAAAACCCACGACACCCAAGAAGACCCATCGAGGGAACAAAGGCACAGGCCCCCAAAGCCGAAAATCAGAGCTCCAGGGAATCGACCGAGACCAATCCGCCACCCACTGGAGGAAGTCGAAAATTGCCGACACAGGAGCCCACCGTCCGGACTCGTCCCTGAAGAAGACAGAAAAGGTAAACCACCCGGTACCAGAAAAAAAACCGGTGGCAACCGGCGTCCGACCGGACCTCAGCACACGAACAAGGCCCCCAGAGAATCCCCCACGTGACCGGAGCCCCTGGTCAAGTCCCACGCCGCCAGCCGGAGACCAGCGGAAGGGTGACCGGCCCCCGCAGGAGAGACTGGAAGAGGGGGAGAGTCCAGGGAGCCTGGATGGACAGGCGACTGAGCCAAAAGAACCAAGCTCCCCGGGGCCAGAAGGGCGCCATCACGACGACCCTCGCCCTGTCCGTCCTGACCTTCCGAGCACTGCAGGAACCTAACCAAGGGAGGGAAGGGACACAGAAGGCCCAAGGACCAGGGGATCAGTACAGCGTCCCCAGCAACGGGTCAGACTCCGGGAATCAGCGAACTGAATCCACACACCAGACCGTGCTCACGAGTGGCAAAGAAATCCATCTCCAGAAGGCCCAACCTGGCCACAATCGGAGCGAAAAATAATAAACACTCAAATCCAGGGCCCACTGCTCCCGTTGGAGCAGCACCCTGCAGAGAAAATCCGTCCAGGAAGTTGCCACTTCCCCGCATGCGAAGGGCAGAGAGGGAATCAGACGGGCGTTCCAACAGCTGACAACGCCCCGCGTAATTACCATGAGTGCCTGAGACCGGGTGTCCCCCTGACGGTGCCAGGAAGCCACCACACACTGTAGCCGGAGAGGACACTAAGATGGTGCCCCCGCAGGGAAGTAAGGAACGCAGAACTGCCTTCCAAACAGCCAGGAACTCCCGCATAAGGGAGGACAGCCTGGAGAGGCGATGAGTCTCAGGCCCCCCGAGCGGACAGGTCCCGAAGGAGCCAGGAACTGGCCTCCGTGGTAAGCATCGGAGACCGGACCACCCCACGGAACGCCCCTGGAGAGGCGCCCAGGGAGCAGCCCTCCCTCCAGAGAATCTAAAGGCGGAGGGGACAGAACAATCTATGCGTCCAAGGCCGCCCCTAACCCGAGCTGACGCTGGGGAACCATCCACAGAAGGGCCCGAGAGCGCAACCGTGCCCAAGGAACAGCGGGGATACAGGACGAGAGGGAGCCCAAGAGGGACACAGCCCTCCGGAAAACCAACCGAGGAGAGCCCCTGTACTGCAGAAAAGGATGACCGAAGACGCAATGGCCTCGAGGTCAGCGGGGAGCTTCCCAACAGTATGCCCGTGCGGGGTCTCTGGACTGCTTTCAGCCACGCCACGACCCCCGACGTCCAGAAGGAGGTAAAGCAGAGACTGGGAACCCAGCAATAACCCCAGAACCAGCTGACGCGTGCCGGGGAACAGCCTGGACCTTCCCAGATCAACAATCCAACTCAGCTGACCCAGGGAAGACTAAACCAGCCGCAGACGGGCACAAACCCCAGGGGTCCACCACAAGCAGCAAACGTCCAGATATGGAATAATTAAACCCCGCGGACGTTGGAAGTGGCCTCACTACTGCTAGCAGCGCCGTGAAAAGCCGAGGAACCATCGCCAGGCCGAAGGGGAGAGCCTGGCACAGCAAGGCAGAGGAAGCCCCCCAAACCGGCGAACATCAGAACTGCCGGTGGTGACGGGGAACCGGAACATTGTGTTATGCGTCCCGCAGATCCAGCCCCACCCTGAAACAATATGGCAACCAACCCAGATTGTCGACTACCAAGTCCCCCTCAGGAACGAACTTCGCACCAGAAAGCTGTTACGGGGATTCAGGGGTATAAAAGTCTGGAACGAACCGACTGGCTGTGGCACGAGAAACAGCGGGGAACAGAACCCCCTGCCGCAGGCGGCTGGAGGAACCGGGGAACCCCCCTTAGTCGCACAAGGGCCCGTACCCCTCTTATCAGAAAAGCGCCTTTTCCTGAACAGCGGACAGACACAATCACCAGGGGCCCCCAGGAGCCGAAGCGAACCCCAGTGTCAATCCGTCACTGAGAAGAGAGAGAGCTCCCTCGCAAGCCCCAACCCCGGAGCCGGCTGGGAGAGAGGGTCAAGCCTTCCTCCTCCTGGAGCGAGCCGTCACTGATACTGGAACTACTCGCCAAAGGAGGAACCCCCAAACCAAAAAAACTCCGACTACATGCTTCCCCCCTTGGCCCAAGAACTTCGGGTCCGACTAAGGGACCTCCGTTTAGCAAACAGAGGTTCACGAAGGGGAACGGCCCCGGAAGGCTGGAGCCGGAACCCCGGAGGGAAAAAACATCCACCTTGGCACAAGCCCCGGCCAAGATATCAGCCAGCGACGTACCAACCGGAAAAGCACCCGCACCAGGGAAAAAACCCAGAAGGGCAACACCGGGCCTGGCCCCCACCATAAGGCATGATGAGCAGCATTAAAGAAAGACGTAGCCTTTGCCGCCAATTCCACGAGGAATCCGCCAGTAAAGCTGCCGCGGCAAGAGTCAAAAGGAGCAAGACAAGGTGTCCGCCGTAGGAGACCCGTCCCTCACTTGCCAACTGCTGCAACCAAAACACGAGGGACCAAAAAATGCTAGCAGTGGATTCCCAGGAATTACGCCAGTAGCCTAAAAGGAAGGAGAGCCCTTCCGAACAGGCTTAGTCCAGGAGCTAAAATGTTTTCCTGGGCCCTCAGATTTAAGGGAAAAGTCCGTCTCTGCGTGGAAGACAGACCACTGAACCCTAAATCCGCCACCGAAGAGGGGCCACGGCCATCCACCAACCCCACAGGCGAACGGACCGCTGTAAGCAAAAAACAGTGTCATTACTTGGAACCCACGGCGTCCCCTCTCCGCTGTCCACAGAGGAGGAGGACCCGGAGGAGGAGGACGAGGCAGAGGATGAGCAAGACCTGCGGCCCCCCCCAGTGTAAACAACGAGCGGCACAGTCAGTACCAGAGGAAGAGCCCAAAGCCGTCTGCCGCATATGTCCCCCATCCATCCCGGCCAGCTGCAGGGACGGAAAGGCCTACCACACTAAAGCTGTAAGGCTAGAGGCCAGACTGGGAACCTCACTCCGTACAGTGTCTGCAATACAAGGGGCACACAAATCCTTAACATAATCCTCTGGAAGAGGGACTTTGCAGAGAACACAGTCTTTATGTCGATGCTTAGACGCCTTCTTCTAGCCGTCCTTGAAACAAGCAAGAGGGTGTAGTAAATACCTACAGCACAGCCCGAAGGCACTCACCCAACCAGAGGCATACCGACTTCCGGGGGGCTTTCGGGTCCACATCCTGTCTGGACCCCTTCAGAGAGGACCTGTGGCTGCCAGCATGTAGTTGCTCCCTTGGGTCGGGAGGCGTCACGGACTGTTCCTCCGTTGTGGCTGGCACTGCCCTCCATACTCTGCCCCACACCGCTGGCTGCAGCTGCGGCGTCTCCCAGCCGCCGAACGCTGGGCGCCGCCATCTTGGGCTGTACTGCGCAGGCGCGGAGCGTCACTTCCGGTCCGCACCCCGAAACCGGAAGTAGCGGTTCCCAGCGCGAAAATTCAAAGCTGCCGCCGGGAACCCGCTCCCAGGCCCCTCACAGACCCAGGAACGCTGCGCCAGGCAGGGACTTACCCCTCCAGAGGAACCTGTTCACCCAGGGCATAATCATGCCGGACAGCCACCAATCCTGCAGCTGCGACGTCCGGGCGGCAACAAGGGTCGAGAGCCGGCCGCTGGTGGCCCTCTCCAGACCCCGTGCCCTCCACCACCGCAGGGGATACCCCATGGAGGAGCTTCTGCACCCTAGTCCGGAGCCACTGCCTAGGTAAGGACAGCTTCTTCCAGCTACCGGGTCAGGCCAGGACCGCATGAGCTTCAGAGGTCTCCCACCTCCAAGACAGGAAACCTAAAACTGAGGTTCAGGAGAGGTCCCGCCTTTTTATCTCAGAGGTTTCCTGTCTTGGATGGGCGGTCCTATCTCTCAGGTGGTGCTGTCGTGGCGATAGGGAAAAGAGATCTGTTCAGAAGTTGGTGTGTGTAAAGCGGCCCTTACTCTTCTCCATCTACCCTCTCGGCCTAGGGCAACTCATCGAGTCCCACGGCCTTCAGTACAACCTCTAGGTTGGGTGGGGCTGCTCTGTACACTGCTTTTACAGGACCTGTGATGATGTCACATGAGGGGAGGAGTCAGGGGTCACATGATCAGCTCCTCAGTGTAATGTAGGACTCTGCTGTGCTGGTTGTCATGCTGATGGATGAAGTTTATGTCAGGAGGAATTTACACTGTGGATGTAGCAGAGCCGAGCGTCTACGAGGTGTACGGAGGGGAGCCGAGCGTCTACGAGGTGTACGGAGGGGAGCCGAGCGTCTACGAGGTGTACGGAGGGGAGCCGAGCGTCTACGAGGTGTACGGAGGGGAGCCGAGCGTCTACGAGGTGTACGGAGGGGAGCCGAGCGTCTACGAGGTGTACGGAGGGGAGCCGAGCGTCTACGAGGTGTACGGAGGGGAGCCGAGCGTCTACGAGGTGTACGGAGGGGAGCCGAGCGTCTACGAGGTGTACGGAGGGGAGCCGAGCGTCTACGAGGTGTACGGAGGGGAGCCGAGCGTCTACGAGGTGTACGGAGGGGAGCCGAGCGTCTACGAGGTGTACGGAGGGGAGCCGAGCGTCTACGAGGTGTACGGAGGGGAGCCGAGCGTCTACGAGGTGTACGGAGGGGAGCCGAGAGTCTACGAGGTGTACGGAGGGGAGCCGAGCGTCTACGAGGTGTACGGAGGGGAGCCGAGCGTCTACGAGGTGTACGGAGGGGAGCCGAGCGTCTACGAGGTGTACGGAGGGGAGCCGAGCGTCTACGAGGTGTACGGAGGGGAGCCGAGCGTCTACGAGGTGTACGGAGGGGAGCCGAGAGTCTACGAGGTGTACGGAGGGGAGCCGAGCGTCTACGAGGTGTACGGAGGGGAGCCGAGCGTCTACGAGGTGTACGGAGGGGAGCCGAGCGTCTACGAGGTGTACGGAGGGGAGCCGAGCGTCTACAAGGTGTACGAAGCGGAACCGTGTGTGTGGGACATGTGGAGTGGAGCCATGTGTGTACAAGGCGTACAAAGGGGAGCTGCGTGTGTGCAGAGCCGCGCGAGTATGGGGCAGGGCCACATGTGTGCGGGACTTATGGAGTAGAGCCGCGTGTGTATGGGGCATGTGGAGCAGAGCCACGTGTGTATGAAGTGGACGGAGCAGTGCAGCATTTGCTGAGGCGGCAGGCAACGGAGCCACATGTGTACAGGGCGTACTGAGCAGAGGCGTATGCGCGGGGAGTGTGGAGTGGAGCCGCGTGTGTACGAAGCAGAGCCGCGTGTGTACAGGGCATGTGGAGCGGAGCCACGTGCGTACAAGGTGTGTGTGTGCCAGCGGCAGCCCCTAGCGGATGCCGCTCCTGTCCAGACCCCATCATCCTCCTCCTCCTCTTCCAGACCCCATCCTACTCTTCCAGACCCCATCCTCCTCTTCCAGACCCCATCCTCATCCTCCTCTTCCAGACCCCATCCTCATCCTCTTCCAGACCCCATCCTCCTCTTCCAGACCCCATCCTCCTCTTCCAGACCCCATCCTCCTCCTCCAGACCCCATCCTCCTCCTCCAGACCCCATCCTCCTCTTCCAGACCCCATCCTCCTCCTCCTCCAGACCCCATCATCCTCCTCCTCCTCCAGACCCCATCCTCCTCCTCCTCCAGACCCCATCCTCCTCCTCCTCCAGACCCCATCCTCCTCCTCTTCCTTCTCCTCTTCCAGACCCCATCCTCCTCCTCTTCCAGACCCCATGCTCCTCCTCTTCCAGACCCCATGCTCCTCCTCCTCCTCTTCCAGACCCCATCCTCCTCCTCCTCCTCTTCCAGACCCCATCCTCCTCCTCCTCCTCTTCCAGACCCCATCCTCCTCCTCTTCCAGACCCCATCCTCCTCCTCCTCCTCTTCCAGACCCCATCCTCCTCCTCACCCCATCCTCCTCCTTCCTCCTCTTCCAGACCCCATCCTCCTCCTCCTCCTCCTCTTCCAGACCCCATCCTCCTCCTCTTCCAGACCCCATCCTCCTCCTCCTCCTCTTCCAGACCCCATCCTCCTCCTCACCCCATCCTCCTCCTCCTCTTCCAGACCCCATCCTCCTCCTCACCCCATCCTCCTCCTCCTCACCCCATCCTCCTCCTCCTCTTCTAGACCCCATCCTCCTCTTCCAGACCCCATCCTCCTCCTCCTCTTCCAGACCCCATCCTCCTCTTCCAGATCCCAGACCCCATCCTCCTCTTCCAGACCCCATCCTCCTCTTCCAGACCCCATCCTCCTCCTCCAGACCCCATCCTCCTCCTCCAGAACCCATCCTCCTCCTCCAGAACCCATCCTCCTCTTCCAGACCCCATCCTCCTCCTCCAGACCCCATCCTCCTCCTCCAGACCCTCTCCTCCTCCTCCAGACCCCATCCTCCTCTTCCAGACCCCATCCTCCTCCTCCTCCCCTTCCAGACCCCATCCTCCTCCCTTCCAGACCCCATCCTCCTCCCCTTCCAGACCCCATCCTCCTCCTCCTCCCCTTCCAGACCCCATCCTCCTCCTCCTCCTCTTCCAGACCCCATCCTCCTCCTCCTCCAGACCCCATCCTCCTCCTCCTCCAGACCCCATCCTCCTCCTCCTCCAGACCCCATCCTCCTCCTCCTCCAACCCCATCCCTCCTCCTCCTCCTTCTCCTCTTCCAGACCCCATCCTCCTCCTCTTCCAGACCCTCATCCTCCTCCTCTTCCAGACCCCATCCTCCTCCTCCTCCTGACCCCATCCTCCTCCTCCTCCTGACCCCATCCTCCTCCTCTTCCAGACCCCATCCTCCTCCTCTTCCAGACCCCATCCTCCTCTTCCAGACCCCATCCTCCTCTTCCAGACCCCATTCTCCTCTTCCAGACCCCATCCTCCTCTTCCAGACCCCATCCTCCTCTTCCAGACCCCATCCTCCTCCTCCTCCCCTTCCAGACCCCATCCTCCTCCTCCTCCTCTTCCAGACCCCATCCTCCTCTTCCAGACCCCATCCTCCTCCTCCTCCCCTTCCAGACCCCATCCTCCTCCTCTTCCAGACCCCCATCCTCCTCCTCCAGACCCCATCCTCCTCCTCCTCCAGACCCCATCCTCCTCCTCCAGACCCCATCCTCCTCCTCCAGACCCCATCCTCCTCTTCCAGACCCCATCCTCCTCTTCCAGACCCCATCCTCCTCTTCCAGACCCCATCCTCCTCTTCCAGACCCCATCCTCCTCCCCTTCCAGACCCCATCCTCCTACTCCTCCCCTTCCATACCCCATCCTCCTCTTCCAGACCCCATCCTCCTCCTCCTCCTCTTCCAGACCCCATCCTCCTCCTCCTCCTACCATCTCTCCTCCTCTCCAGACCCCATCCTCCTCCTCCTCTTCCAGACCCCATCCTCCTCCCCTCTTTCCAGACCCCATCCTCCTCCTCCTCTTCCAGACCCCATCCTCCTCCTCTTCCAGACCCCATCCTCCCTTTAACCCATTCCTCCTCTTCCAGACCCATCCTCCTCTCTCCAGACCCAATCCTCCTCTCACTTCTTCCAGACCCCACTCTTCCTCCTCCTCTTCCCAACCCATCCTCTCCTGTCCAGACCATCCTCTCCTCTTCCGACCCATCGTTCCTCCTCTCACCCTCTCTCCAGCGGTGTCTGCTCCTCTCACTTCCCACCAGCGGTGTCTGCTCCTCTCACCTCCCTCCAGTGGTGTCTGCTCCTCTCACTTCCCACCAGCGGTGTCTGCTCCTCTCACTTCCCTCCAGCGGTGTCTGCTCCTCTCACTTCCCTCCAGCGGTGTCTGCTCCTCTCACCTCCTCTAGTGGTGTCTCCTCCTCTCACTTCCCTCCAGCGGTGTCTGCTCCTCTCACCTCCCTCCAGTGGTGTCTGCTCCTCCCACCTCTCTCCAGTGGTGTCTGCTCCTCTCACCTCCCTCCAGCGGTGTCTCCTCCTCTCACTTCCCTCCAGCGGTGTCTGCTCCTCTCACCTCCCTCCAGTGGTGTCTGCTCCTCTCACCTCCCTCCAGTGGTGTCTGCTCCTCTCACCTCCCTCCAGCGGTGTCTGCTCCTCTCACTTCCCACCAGCGGTGTCTGCTCCTCTCACCTCCCTCCAGTGGTGTCTGCTCCTCTCACCTCCTCTCCAGTGGTGTCTGCTCCTCTCACCTCCCTCCAGTGGTGTCTGCTCCTCTCACCTCTCTCTAGCGGTGTCTGCTCCTCTCACTTCCCCCAGCGGTGTCTGCTCCTCTCACCTCCTCCAGTGGTGTCTGCTCCTCTCACTCTCTCATGTGTCTGCTCCTCTCACCCTCTCCAGTGGTGTCTGCTCCTCTCACTCCTCCAGTGGTGTCTGTCTTCACCTCTCTGTTCCCCTCTCACTTCCTCCAGGTGTCTCCTCCTCTCACTCCCTCCAGCGGTGTCTGCTCCTCTCACTTCCCTCCAGCGGTGTCTGCTCCTCTCACTTCCTCCACGTGTCTCCTCCTCTCACTTCCCTCCAGCGGTGTCTGCTCCTCTCACTTCCCTCCAGCGTGTCTGCTCCTCTCACTTCCCTCCAGCGGTGTCTGCTCCTCTCACTTCCCTCCAGCGGTGTCTCCTCCTCTCACTTCCCTCCAGCGGTGTCTGCTCCTCTCACTTCCCTCCAGCGGTGTCTGCTCCTCTCACTTCCCTCCAGCGGTGTCTGCTCCTCTCACTTCCCTCCAGCGGTGTCTGCTCCTCTCACTTCCCTCCAGCGGTGTCTGCTCCTCTCACTTCCCTCCAGCGGTGTCTGCTCCTCTCACTTCCCTCCAGCGGTGTCTGTTCCTCTCACTTCCGGTGCCGCTCATTAGGCTCATGAATATTCACTTCACTGACCCCAAGACCGGAAGAGAGAGGAGCAGCGGTGCCGGAGGCAGGTAAGTATGCGGATGACAGGCTGTCCATGTGCTATCCACGGCCCCACAGATAGCACACGGACTGCACACATTGTGTCACACGTCTAAACGGCCTCGCTTCACACGTCCGTAGTGACAGGGATGTGTGAAACTGGCCTACACACACGACACCCGTCCTCCCCTGCAGCACTACTCTGTGCCCAGTGCCCCTGCCCTCTTCCTCAGCTGTGTACAGAGATGTACGTCAGAAGCCACCGGCCAATCACAGTACAGCAGCCACTAGCCAATCAGGGTTCGGCTGCTGCACTGTGATTGGCCAAGAGCTTGTATGCATACTAGTGATGGGCAGTCTGGCTCTTTTTGATGAGCCGGCTCATTCGGCTCAGTTCACCAAAAAGAGGCGGCTCTTTCGGCTCAAAAAACGGCTCTTTTTTAGAATAATCCTCTGCTACACCCTGTGATGAATACAGAACCTCCCCAGTACAATGAGAACCTCACTCTACACCTCTGTATGTATCTAGTGAAGCAGTAAACACTGTTTTTAACATTATTGTTTCCTGAGAGTGTCAGCTCTTCAGGACAGGGTGCTCGCTCCTCTTGATTGGTGAGAGTGGGACACCCAGTACCTTAACGATCAGCTGTTCTCATTGCTGACAGAAGCCGGATCTACTCTGTTAGGGTGCGTGCACACGATCAGTGTACGCAGCGTTTTGGATGCAGCGTCTTGCCGCTGCGTCCAAAACGCTGCGTAGTACAGTGTAAGCATAGTGGATGAGATTTCAAGAAATCCCATCCTATGCATAACCCGCCCGCAGCGTGTTTGGAGCTGCCTTGCGGGTTGCTGGGAGTCCGCTCCTCCGAAGCATGTTTATTTCATGCTGCGGAGTCAAAAGTGGCTCCCATCGGGGGCTGCAAGGAGAAGCCGCCGCACATGGTGAATACATGGCGGCTGCGGTCTCCCTGCGGCCACCCGCGGCTTCACTCAGGTCCGGAGGAGCTGCGTCCAACACACAGCTCCTCCGGACCGTGTGCACGCACCCTCATACAGTTGCTCTGTCTACTGTAGCGGCTGCAGACCGTACTGCACATGTGACTTTTACAGATTTGAATAGGGGGGCAAATGTGCAGTAGATGGCCATGGCCGCTAAATAGTAGACGGAGCAGCTCGGTAAGGCAGCTGACTGTCAGGGGTGCTAGGTGTCGCACTCCTACTGATCAGACATTGCTGACCTAATCCCAAAACCCAACGCCCGCTTCACTGTGCGGCAACACAGTCCGTCAAGGAGCCTCTTACTACTGCCGCCCCCCTCCTCCGCACCGCCCCTCGCCTCCTCTTACGATGGCGGTGCCTGCCTGAATTCCACGGTGGAATGCATTTAACAGGCTGGTGCCGCCTCCTCCACAATAGGAAAAGGCGGCTCTTCCTGCTTTATGTGTTCCGCAGTGAAAAACAGGCAGTCACTACCTCCTCCTGTGTCTCAATTTTGGCAAGGAGAACGGAGCTGCGGGGGAACCAGGAGAGGTAGTACAGATACAAAAAAAATGTTAAACATTGTGGGTCGCCGCGTTACACAGGGCGATCAGGCCTGATCACCCTGTTCAGATCGCCAGGTTTCACAACACTGCTGTGAAACCTGGCGATCATTCTGAGGCGATATATTGCGCCTCATCATCGCCACGTCACACTAGGCGACGCACCGGCGATGTCGGTGGCGATAGGCCACACACCTGCATCGACGCCGAAATTGTCGGTGATGTCACCTAGTGTGACGGTACCCTAAGGGGGTAAACAGTCATGTCAGGTAGGCCATCTGTCCTGTGAACACACTGGACACTAAGGCTGGCTTCACACTGGCGGACCCCTCCGCAGCGTCCTGCGGAGGGGATCTGCAAGCTGAGCACAGGCACCGCAAGTCTCTATGTTTAACATGGGGACGCAGGTGCCTGCGCTCGGGTGCAGATTGGCGTGCGCACCCATTGGCCGCGATGTATGATTTGTACGCAGGCGGATGCATGCGCACAAATCATACATTCTCATCCACATCAGGAACACGACATATCACGTTCAGGGTGCAGACGAGAGAGAGTGTTTTGTGCACATGCATCCGCCTGCGTACAAATCATACATCGCGGGCAATGGTGCGCACGCCAATCTGCACCCGAGCGCAGGCACCTGCGTCCCCATGTTAAACATAGAGACTTGCTGTGTATGCGCTCAGCTTGCAGATCCCCTCTATAGGACGCTGCTGAGGGTCCGCCAGTGTGATGCCAGCCTTAGTGCTGACTTCCTATATATACTCTATGCAATTATTGAAGCTGCGGCTTCACATTTTGCCTAAAATCATATTCCTTACCCAACAACAGCTCTATTCTGTAGAGTTCCTGAATCCCAATACTCTGAGATGATCATTGATGATAGCAAGCTGCTGCTCCTCCAACCTACACAGACCATATATGCCAGATGAGGTCAGGAAAGTTAACCCTAGGACGTCATTCACTGCTGGTCATGTGCCCACTGCCCTAAGGAAGAAACAATGTGTGTGTATCTTTAATTAGGAGAAGGAACTTCACAGCTCTGTTTACACATCACTTATCTCCTGGCTGCTCCCCCCAGACCAGAGTCACACTCAGGAGCTGCCAGCAGAGGAAAAAAAAAACACGGCTCTCTGGCTGGTTCACATCAAAGAGCCGGCTCTTATCATTCACATCAAAGAGCCGGCTCTTATCATTCACATCAAAGAGCCGGCTCAATGTGTTGGCTCGTTCGCAAACGACACATCACTAATGCATACAGCTGAGGAGAAGAACACAGAGATGATGTGCAGGGGCAGTGACATCACCCGGGAGCCGCCGCAGAGCTCAGCACACTGTGTCCGGACCCCTGTGCTACAGTAAAAATCAACTCCTATCTAGAGCCGCTCACTGCTGAATCCGAACTAGACGCAACCCAATCAGCACTGGATTAGGGAGGCCCCGCCCCCCACTCTACACTGGATTAGGGAGGCCCCGCCCCTTCACGTGACGCCATATATGGTGGGAGCCTGTAGTCTAGCATCAAGCCTCCGTAGCCCCGCCCTCAGCACTCACCCGGACGTCACGTCCGTCTTCTTCAGAGACTCGGAATGGCCGTCGCTGTGCAGTTCCCTCAGGAAGGGCGGATGCCACCGACCGCTCTGGGCCGGTTTAGTCGGTCCCCATCTCCCCACCGGAGGTCCCGCCCCTACTCCTCTTTGACACGGGGAGGAGACTGGTGCCAAAGGGCTGAGCGACGTGAGAGAAGACAAGAACAGTGTTCAGGACGGGAGAGAAAGGCGAGATGTGGGCGGGCCAGTGATGTGGGCGGGACCGTGATGCCGTCATGCGGGGCTCTGCTCTGCTCCAGGTGAGCACACAGCGAGTCGCAGACTCCCAACACTGGCACACAGCTCCGTGCTCGAATGGAGGTCTCCGCGTTCCTCTGTCTCCTGCTCCCAGGTATGAGCTCTCCGCTCCGGACATTTCATTGATATCCCTGACAGGAGGACGCTCCGCTCCTCCCCAGCTCCTCACACACCTGGCACTTATAAGAGAGACTTCGGTCCTGCTGTGTCGCCCGACGTTCCCCCACAGACCCAAAGCAGAAGGATCAGGCCCCCCCCCAACCCCAGAGCAGGAGGCTCAGTGCCCCCCCCCAACCCCAGAGCAGGAGGCTCAGTGCCCCCCCCCAACCCCAGAGCAGGAGGCTCAGTGCCCCCCCCCAACCCCAGAGCAGGAGGCTCAGTGCCCCCCCCCAACCCCAGAGCAGGAGGCTCAGTGCCCCCCCCCCCCCCCAACCCCAAGCAGAGCTCAGTGCCCCCAGCCACAGAGCAGGAGGCTCAGGGCCCCCACAGCCACAGAGCAGGAGGCTCAGGGCCCCCACAGCCACAGAGCAGGAGGCTCAGGGCCCCCACAGCCACAGAGCAGGAGGCTCAGGGCCCCCACAGCCACAGAGCAGGAGGCTCAGGGCCCCCACAGCCACAGAGCAGGAGGCTCAGGGCCCCCACAGCCACAGAGCAGGAGGCTCAGGGCCCCCACGGCCACAGAGCAGGAGGCTCAGGGCCCCCACGGCCACAGAGCAGGAGGCTCAGGGCCCCCACGGCCACAGAGCAGGAGGCTCAGGCCCCCACGGCCACAGAGCAGGAGGCTCAGGGCCCCCACGGCCACAGAGCAGGAGGCTCAGGGCCCCCACGGCCACAGAGCAGGAGGCTCAGGGCCCCCACGGCCACAGAGCAGGAGGCTCAGGGCCCCCACGGCCACAGAGCAGGAGGCTCAGGGCCCCCACGGCCACAGAGCAGGAGGCTCAGGGCCCCCACGGCCACAGAGCAGGAGGCTCAGGGCCCCCCACGGCCACAGAGCAGGAGGCTCAGGGCCCCCACGGCCACAGAGCAGGAGGCTCAGGGCCCCCACGGCCACAGAGCAGGAGGCTCAGGGCCCCCACGGCCACAGAGCAGGAGGCTCAGGGCCCCCACGGCCACAGAGCAGGAGGCTCAGGGCCCCCACGGCCACAGAGCAGGAGGCTCAGGGCCCCCACGGCCACAGAGCAGGAGGCTCAGGGCCCCCACGGCCACAGAGCAGGAGGCTCAGGGCCCCCACGGCCACAGAGCAGGAGGCTCAGGGCCCCCACGGCCACAGAGCAGGAGGCTCAGGGCCCCCACGGCCACAGAGCAGGAGGCTCAGGGCCCCCACGGCCACAGAGCAGGAGGCTCAGGGCCCCCACGGCCACAGAGCAGGAGGCTCAGGGCCCCCACGGCCACAGAGCAGGAGGCTCAGGGCCCCCACGGCCACAGAGCAGGAGGCTCAGGGCCCCCACGGCCACAGAGCAGGAGGCTCAGGGCCCCCACGGCCACAGAGCAGGAGGCTCAGGGCCCCCCACAAGCGGGCGGCCCCCCACAGAGCAGGAGGCTCAGGGCCCCCACGGCCACAGAGCAGGAGGCTCAGGGCCCCCACGGCCACAGAGCAGGAGGCTCAGGGCCCCCACGGCCACAGAGCAGGAGGCTCAGGGCCCCCACGGCCACAGAGCAGGAGGCTCAGGGCCCCCACGGCCACAGAGCAGGAGGCTCAGGGCCCCCACGGCCACAGAGCAGGAGGCTCAGGGCCCCCACGGCCACAGAGCAGGAGGCTCAGGGCCCCCACGGCCACAGAGCAGGAGGCTCAGGGCCCCCACGGCCACAGAGCAGGAGGCTCAGGGCCCCCACGGCCACAGAGCAGGAGGCTCAGGGCCCCCACGGCCACAGAGCAGGAGGCTCAGGGCCCCCACGGCCACAGAGCAGGAGGCTCAGGGCCCCCACGGCCACAGAGCAGGAGGCTCAGGGCCCCCACGGCCACAGAGCAGGAGGCTCAGGGCCCCCACGGCCACAGAGCAGGAGGCTCAGGGCCCCCACGGCCACAGAGCAGGAGGCTCAGGCCCCCCGGCCCACAGAGCAGGAGGCTCAGGGCCCCCCACGCCACAGAGCAGGAGGCTCAGGGCCCCCCCCGGCCACAGAGCAGAGGCTCAGGCCCCCACGGCCACAGAGCAGGAGGCTCAGGGCCCCCACGGCCACAGAGCAGGAGGCTCAGGCCCCCACGGCCACAGAGCAGGAGGCTCAGGGCCCCCCACGGCCACAGAGCAGGAGGCTCAGGGCCCCCACGGCCACAGAGCAGGAGGCTCAGGGCCCCCACGGCCACAGAGCAGGAGGCTCAGGGCCCCCACGGCCACAGAGCAGGAGGCTCAGGGCCCCCACCCACAGAGCAGGAGGCTCCCCCCACCCAGAGCGAGGCTCAGGGCCCCCACGGCCACAGAGCAGGAGGCTCAGGGCCCCCCACGCCACAAACCGAGCAGGACTCAGGGCCCCCCACGCCACAGAGCAGGAGGCTCAGGGCCCCCACGGCCACAGAGCAGGAGGCTCAGGGCCCCCACGGCCACAGAGCAGGAGGCTCAGGGCCCCCACGCCACAGAGCAGAGGCTCCAGGCCCCCACGCCACAGAGCAGGAGGCTCAGGGCCCCCACACCAAGAGCAGGAGGCTCAGGCCCCCCCCCCACAGACAGAGGCTCAGGCCCCCCCACAAGCCCAGAGCAGGCCCCCCCCACACACACACAAACCCAGAGCAGGAGGATCAGGGCTCCCCCTCCACAAACCCAGAGCAGGAGGATCAGGGTTCCCCCTCTACAAATCCAAAGCAGGAGGATCAGGGCCCCCTCCCCACAAGCAGCCCCCCCCAAACCCGAAGCAGGAGGATCAGGGCTCCCCCCCCCCCCCCCCCCCAACAAACCCAGAGCAGGAGGATCAGGGCTTCCCCCCCCCACCACAAACCCAGAGCAGGAGGATCTGGGCTTCCCCCCCACAAACCCAGAGCAGGAGGATCTGGGCTTCCCCCACCACCACCACAAACCCAGAGCAGGAGGATCAGGGCTTCCCCCCCCCCCCCACCACCACCACAAACCCAGAGCAGGAGGATCAGGGCTTCCCCCCCCCCCCCCACCACCACCACCCCACAAACCCAGAGCAGGAGGATCAGGGCTTCCCCCCCCCCCCCCCCCCCCCCACCACCACAACCCAGAGCAGGAGGATCAGGGCTTCCGCCCCCCCCACCACAAACCCAGAGCAGGAGGATCAGGGCTCCCCCTCTACAAATCCAAAGCAGGAGGATCAGGGCCCCCTCCCCACAAGCAGCCCCCCCCTTCCCCCCCCCCAAACCCGAAGCAGGAGGATCTGGGACCCTACAACCAGCCCCCTCCCACAAACCCAAAGCAGGAGGATCAGGGCCCACCCACAACCCCAGAGCAGGAGGATCAGGGCTCCCCCCCACCCACAACCCCAGAGCAGGAGGATCAGGGCTCCCCCCCCCCCCCCCACACACACACACAAATCCAAAGCAGGAGGATCAGGGCCCCCTCCCCACAAGCAGCCCCCCCAAACCCGAAGCAGGAGGATCAGGGCTCCCCCCCCCCCTCCCCCCCACAAACCCAGAGCAGGAGGATCAGGGCTTCTCCCCCCACCACACAAACCCAGAGCAGGAGGATCATGGGCTCCCCCCCCCAAACCCAACAAATCTGCTCCCCCACAAACCCAGAGCAGGAGGATCAGGGCTCCCCCCCCCCCCCCCCCACACCACCACACCACCACAAACCCAGAGCAGGAGGATCAGGGCTTCCCCCCCCCCCCCACCACAAACCCAGAGCAGGAGGATCAGGGCTTCCTCCCCCCCCCCCCCCCACCCACCACCACAAACCCAGAGCAGGAGGATCAGGGCTCCGCCCCCCCACCCACAAACCCAGAGCAGGAGGATCAGGGCTTCCCCCCCCCACCACAAACCCAGAGCAGGAGGATCAGGGCTCCGCCCCCCCACCACAACCCAGAGCAGGAGTCAGCTCCCCCCCCCACCACAAACCCAGAGCAGGAGGATCAGGGCTTCCCCCCCCCACCACCAAAAAACCCAGAGCAGGAGGATCAGGGCTCCCCCCCCACAAACCAACAGATCGGCCCCCCCCCCCCCCCCCCCCCACAAACCCAGAGCAGGAGGATCGGGCTCCCCCCCCCCCCCCCCCCCCCACACAAACCCAGAGCAGGAGGATCAGGGCTCCCCCTCTACAAATCCAAAGCAGGAGGATCAGGGCCCCCTCCCCACAAGCAGCCCCCCCCTTCCCCCCCCAAACCCGAAGCAGGAGGATCTGGGACCCTACAACCAGCCCCCTCCCACAAACCCAAAGCAGGAGGATCAGGGCCTCTCTTTCCCCCCCCCCCCCCCCCCCCACACACACACAAACCCAGAGCAGGAGGATCAGGGCTCCCCCTCCACAAACCCAGAGCAGGAGGATCAGGGCTCCCCCTCTACAAATCCAAAGCAGGAGGATCAGGGCCCCCTCCCCACAAGCAGCCCCCCCCAAACCCGAAGCAGGAGGATCAGGGCTCCCCCCCCCCCACAAACCCAGAGCAGGAGGATCTGGGCTTCCTCCCCCCCCCCCCCCACAAACCCAGAGCAGGAGGATCAGGGCTCCCCCCCACAAACCCAAGCAGGAGGATCAGGGCCCTCCCACCCCCCCCCTACCCCCCAAACCCGAAGCAGGAGGATCTGGGACCTACAACCAGCCCCCCCCACAAACCCAAAGCAGGAGATCTGGCCCACCCACAACCCAGAGCAGGAGGATCAGGGCTCCCCCCCCCCCCCCCCCCCCCCCACACACAAACCCAGAGCAGGAGGATCAGGGCCCCCTCCCCCACAAGCAGCCCCCCCCCAAACCCGAAGCAGGAGGATCAGGGACCCTACAACCACCCCCTCCCACAAACCCAAAGCAGGAGGATCAGGGCCCACCCACAAACCCCAGAGCGGAAGGTCAAGGCTCCCAGCCACCCCAAGCAGGAGGGTCAGACCCCACCAACCAGTTCCCCCACACCCCAAAGCAGGAGGTCAGGGGCTCCCAGCAGCCTACACAGCAAGGAGGATCATTTCCCCACCAGCCCACCAACAGCCCAAGCAGAGGATCACCCCCCCACCCCCATTCAAACCCTAAGCAGGAGGCTCATGACTCCCGCCACAGCCCCAGAGACAGGAGGGTCAGGCCCCCCCACCACCCCACCACAGCCCCAGAGCAGGAGGATCAGGTGCCCCCCCAACCAGACCCATCAGAACCTCAGCAAGACAGGCAGGCTCATGGCCCCCCCACAACCCTAGAGCAGGAGGATCAGGGCGCCCCCCCCCCCACACAACCACAGAGCAGGAGGATCACGGCCCCCCCCCCCCACTCACACACACAACCCCAGATCAGGAGGATCAGGCCCCACAACCCCATGCCTGATGGATAGGGGGATGCAGTGCATATTACATCACACTAATGAGCGGGACCACGTGACCTCCCGCTCCCTCTGCAGCCCCCCTCCTGCCTCCTCCAGCTTCCGGTCACTGCCCCCACCCGACACTGAACACTGACTCGAGTATAAGCTGAGGGGGGCAAAACTTGTGCTGAAAAACTCTGCTTATACTAAAGTATATGCGGTAACATTTCCCAATGTGTGTAGGATATATTGCCGACCTCGTCCTCTGTCGTCCCAGCGCTGTTGTGGGATGCAGATCTGTCGCTCTCCTCTCAGCTGTACAAAATGTTTAGTGTTTGCTCCATATGAAGAGGTTTTCTGTGATCTTTCAAGATGAGCTGAAAGGAGAAAATGTCAAAACATATAAGGATACAAAACCCCTGATGAGTCTCCCTCCTCCTGCACCGTTGCTCGGTTTCTTTCCTCTTTTCTACGGTCATTTGGGGAAGACACAACACCTCTGCCGGGAAATCGAGCACAGACCGGAGCGGCGGCACAGGAGGAAGGAGCGCTCAGGTCAGGAACGCTGCGCCGTCTATAGTATTACTTTATTCCATTTGGCTAACTTTTGAATACAGAAAAACCCTAAAACACGAGGAAAGAAGGAAACGCCTGTATGAAAATTATAAGAAAACGTGGAAGCTTCATTTCTCTACATATTGCATTTAATTTTCTTCTTGTTTACACAGGGTTCATTATCCTGACCGACTACAACTCTCATCAGGAGAAATCTATGTGCCGAGGGATCAGACATCACCGACTGCAGCATGAAATGTCCTGATAATGACAGTGTCCTGAATCTCTACAGAATATGTGGAGGAGAAGAGACTCATCTCCTGTGGTGTGAGGGTCTGTCACACAGTAATATCACAGAGCCCAGACTCCTCTATAACCAGAGCAGCGGGTGCTGGAACCTGACAGACGTCAGGAAGAACGACTCCTGTGAGTACAAAGTGGTGAATGACAGCAAACCTCTGGCCACATTACCCATCACTGTAATAGGTAAGCGTTAATAATGACCGCGGAGCTAGCACTCTAAACAGAGACCCTGGGCCATGACTGGTGGTGACTGGTCTTCTGATTATTCCAGATCCAGTTCTCATCTCCAACATCACCAGTAATGGCAGCCGGCTGGGTGAGGACATCGCTGTGAGCGTCCAGTTCTCTGGAGAGAAGGCGACTGTGACCTGGGAGGTGGACGGGGGGCTTCTCCCTGACCGATACCGACTGATAGATGACAATAGGACGGTGATTATCCCGAGAGCCCAGAGAGACTACGCCGGGAGGAGACTCGGTGTGCGGATCACAAACCCAGTCAGTGAGGCGACCCGGGAATACCAGCTGGAGATTACAGGTAAGAGGGTATTATTGGGGTGTTATATGTAACCTACACCTCCTATACCCCATATACAGGAGATTACAGGTAAGGGGGTATTGCTGTGTTATTATATGTAACCCACACCTTCTATACCCCATGTGCTGGAGCTTACAGGTAAGAGGGTATTACTGGGGTATTATATGTACTCCACACCTTCTATACCCCATGTGCTGGAGCTTACAGGTAAGAGGGTATTACTGGGGTATTATATGTACTCCACACCTTCTATGCCCCATGTACTGGAGATTACAGGCGTGTTATATGTACCTCACACCTTCTCTACCCCATGTGTTGGTGATTTCAGGTAAGATGATATCGGCACATATATCCCCATAATGAAGTCTTTGCTGGTTGAAGAGGGACTGAACATCAGTATTGTCATCTGCTTGGTATATATGGTATTTCTCCTTCGCATCATTGGGGGACACAGGAACATAGGTGTATGCTTTTCTGCCACTAGGAGGCGACACTAAGAGATTAAAATTGAGCCCTCCTTTCTGCAGTATACACCCGAGCGTGGGCGTAAGATATTCAGTTTTTAGCTTAGTGTCGCAGGAGGCACATGCTGTCTGTAGCTCAGACCACACATACCTCATTTCACCTAATTTTTACTAGCACGGAAGATAAGGGCAGCTCGCGGGGACGGATCCTCATAAAGGGACCCCGCTCTCCTGGCGCAGAGCCACCAGTAGCCGTCACGCAGACTTGCACCCTCCTGCAGGACAGGGAGATCCACTGGCACACACAGGGCACCATGCCATCACCCCCGCAGGACAGGGGGATGCACTGGGCCCAGAGGGCACCAAGAAAAGCAACGGCTACATGTCTATTCCCACCTCCTCCAAAGGAGGCAGGTGAGGAATCACAGCAGCTACCACATCAAGCTCACCAGGCCATCCCTAAGGGCTCTGGTGCAGCAGGGCCAGCAGGACCCTCAGCGTCCTAGCAAGAACCCAGGGACCCCCAGATGCCCCAACACGGCGGCCCCAGGCTGGGACGCGCACCGCCGGTAAGTAGAAGTGCCCGCACAGCCCAGGAGCCACACCAACCATAGGGGGGCCGCCACCGCCGCATCGCGGCCACCCGACGCGCTCCCGAGGCCGCAATTAATTGAGGCCCCGGTCTGGGCCTACACTCGGCGCCGCCCACAGCCCCAGCTCATTGACTGCGAGCACGCGCGTGTCACTGCCTGCGTCATAAGGGCGGGAGCGATGACGCAGCCAGCCGCGCTCCCATTGGCCACTGAGCGTGCCACTCAGGGCCAGGCCGCAATCATTGGCTGAGCGCCGCAGCCACTGCTCCAGCCAATAATATCAAGCGCAGGCACAAGCCCACACCCATAACTGCGCAATTGGCCAGTGAGCATGTCACTCATGGCCCAGGGGCACAATAAAGTGCAGGCACCAGGTTATAGTCTAGACAAGGCCACAGCCCACAAACATGCCCCAAAACCGGCGTGAAAATTGAACAAAGCAGCTAACACACTGCAGCTGCACAAAGGTACAGCCCTCAGGTAATAAACCTTGGGCTGATACCTAACTATCCCCCATGGAGACATGCTGAAGTAGGGTGGGCTTAGCCCCCTCACAGGGGGGGGCCACACAAAGTCCACATACTACCCAGGGACACATTCAGGTCACAGTCCTTTTGTTCCGGTGCCTCTTCAAGGAAAGGACCTTAGCACCTCACAGACGACATAGCAGGGGACACAGGATCCGGATAAGCTCCATAGGAGACCCTCTTTCCTGCAGTTATCCACCCCTGCCCTCATTACAAGCCAGTTTGAACACGGCAGTGCCGTTGCTGACAGTAATCTGGTACGCAATGGCAGATCCAAAACAGTCTAAGGACAAAAGCAGCGCAGGGAACAAGGCATCATGCACCAGCTGCCAGGCCACGCTTCCGCGCAAGCATACGTCACAATTTTGTAAGGACTGTGAACCTGAAAGTCTCATAGAGGCTACCTCTGACGCAGGTCCCAGCGTGCCCGACATTCCCCCATGGGGTATAATACTGTCGCAACGGATGGACTCCATAGTCCAAATGCTGCAAGCCCAGTCTAAGTCTCACACAACCAGTACCCTTAAACATCACCGCTCCCACTCCAGCAAGGAGCAGCCCACAGACTCTCTAAGCACTAAAAAACGGACTGATACCAGGCCGCCCCGGGAACAATCTCCCAATGTGTCATCAAGTGACAGGTCTCGCTCCCCGTCACCAGTCCGAGTCACGCTCCGAGGGCGAAATATCAGACCCAGACACACCCTACGAGAGTGAGACCACGGACATCCAAACATTGGTTGACAGCCTCATCGAAGCTGTTAACATGACACTGGATATCAAAGACGAGTGCGTCACCACGCCAGAGCGCAATCTCTTGTTCTCAAACACTAAACGCTCTCGCCGGGTCTTCTCTAACCCTGAGGAGATCGTCGGCTTTGTACAACGACACTGGGACCGGCCCGACAAACGCTTCGCAGGCCGCAAGGCCATTGAAGCTAAATATCCATTTGTCCCAGACCAACACAAAAAATGGGCTGAATCACCAGCCGTAGACCCTCAAGTGTCGCGTCTAGCTAACAAAACCCTACTTACCATCTCAGACAACTCGTCTATCAAAGACCCCATTGACCGCCAGCTTGACAGTCTAGCGCGCTCAATCTTTGAGGCCTCTTGTCCTTGTTCGCCATAGCATGGGTGGATCCAGGACGTTCAGCGGACGCTGCTAGACCTTGACCAGAACCCGGCAGACCAACTTGATCTGCTGGCGAAAGCACACCGCTACTTCCTGCTAGCATCCACAGACACAGCCAACTGCCCCACACTGGCTGCAGCAAACGCAATCTCCATGCGCCGAACCCTGTGGCTTAGAGGCTGGCACGCTGATCCAGCATCAAAAAGGTCACTCCTAAACCTACCGTACCAGGGAGGTCGCCTATTTGGCGAAAAACTCGACCAACTCATCTCTGAAACTACAGGGGCAAAAGCAAGTTCCTCCCCCAGCAGAGGATCAAGCGGTCCTTTTGCCGCCCACAGTCTCACACACGCTCCCAAGCCTCCCAAGGATCACCAAGGTGGTCCAGCTCTAATGCCAGCACTAACGCAGGTCGGCCGACCCGCGGGGCCAACAGCTATCCACACTCCTTTAAAACCAACCAAACATGGAACACCCGCCCTAAACAAACTCATTTTAAAGGCGGGAGGCCACAAAAACTTAACACATGACTCCCCTCCACAACCGCCCGACACCAGCATAACAACGCCTTCAGCTCTTCCGCCACTTATGGCTCAACGTCGTACACGACAATTGGGTCAGAGAACTGGTGTCGTCCGGCTACAAGATAGAATTCACATCCCGGCCCCCAAATCGCTTCTTCCTATCCTGCCCCCCAAAGGGAAACACACAACCATTCCTCGACGCCATCAACTCACTGCTCAAATCCGGCGTCATAAAACCGGTACCAGTAGACGAACAATTCAAAGGATGCTACTCAAACCTGTTTGTCGTCCCAAAAAAGGACTGGACAGTGCGTCCCATCCTGGACCTCAAACTTCTCAACAAGTTTGTAAAAGTTCGGCATTTCAGAATGGAATCCCTACGCTCAGTAATTGCGTCCTTAGAGAAAGGAGAATTCCTAGCAACCATCGACATACAAGACGCGTATCTCCACATTCCCGTCTTTCCACCCCACCATACGGTTCTTGGTACAAAAACGCCACTTCCAGTTCGTCGCCCTGCCCTTCGGCTTGGCAACCGCACCCAGAGTCTTCACAAAGGTCATGGTGGCCGTCATGACCATCCTGCACGCACGGGCAGTCGTCATCTTACCGTACCTAGACGATCTGCTGATCAAGGGACCATCCTTCCAGGCGTGCCTCGACAGTGTCAGAATCACAACGGACACTCTCTCCCGCCTAGGATGGATCATAAACCTAAAAAAATCTTTGCCAAAGCCGGCCCAAACAGTCACCTTCGCGGTATGACCCTAGACACCGCAAGAGGGCTGGTCATACTCCCTCAGGACAAGGCCACAGCAATCCAAAAAGGCGTGCAGGTTCTTCTCAGCCGCTCCCCCCAGTCCATACGCTTCGGCATGAGTGTCCTGGGAAAAATGGTGGCCGCAATGGAGGCAGTTCCCCTTTGCCCAGCTACATCTCCGAGCCCTACAGCTCTCCCTCCTCTCGGCCTGGGACAAAAGTCCTTTCAGCCTCAACCGAAAACACCGCCTACCCGCCAAAGTCAAACGAACGCTCAAATGGTGGACACAGCCATTATCTCTCTCGCAAGGAAGATCCTTCCTCCCAATCTAGTGGCTGATCGTACCCATCGACGCCAGCCTACTCGGCTGGGGGGCCGTCTACCTACACCACACGGCTCACGGTCACTGGACACCCCAAGAGTCACGCCTCCCAATCAACATCTTAGAGATGCAAGCAATTCGCCTAGCACTCCAACACTTCCATCATCTCCTAGCTGGTCGCCCCATTCACATTCAATTGGACAACGCCACGGCCGTAGCGTTTATAAATCGCCAAGGCAGCACGTGCAGCAAGTCAGCAATGCACGAAGTAGAACACATCCTACAATGGACTGAAAGAACCCTGTCAATCATATCAGCAGTCCACATCCCGGGAGTGGACAACTGGGCAGCGGACTTCCTAAGCCGCCAAGGACTGGAATCAGGAGAATGGTCCCTACACCAGGAAGTTTTCCAACAGATCTGCCAACGCTGGGGAACGCCCGACGTAGAACTCATGGCATCAAGAATGAATGCGAAAGTCCCGGTGTTCGTGGCCAGATCCCGGGACCCACTGGCCCTAGGAGTGGACTCCCTTGTCCTTCCCTGGCGACAATTCCAGCTTGCATACATCTTTCCGCCACTCCCCCTAATCCCTCGAGTCATCAGGAAGGTCAAGGCAGAAAGGGCGCAAGTAAACCTCATCGCCCCAGACTGGCCACGGCGGCCATGGTACGCAGAGCTAGTACAGCTACTCACCGACATGCACTGGCCACTCCCAAACAGGCCGGACCTCCTGTCCCAGGGGCCCCTTCATGGCATACACATACACATTATAATGCTGCACTCAGTCCTGTCTATGAAGGTGCTAACTAAACACAATTCTATTTCAAATATACAATAGTTGCACTCGACACAGACTTATTTTACAATAGGGAAAACTGAAAAAGTAGAGATACTTGGTATTATGGAAATGGCCAAATCGATAATTCACCCAGTTGCCACGTTGCGGCGATCTCTGTTAACTGGGTCCTAACACTAATGAAACTGCCTGATGTCTGTCTGGGCTTTTCCTCATCGGCTGATACCAGAGAACAATGGATTTGCAGTCTTATAACTAAAGACAGGTGCTTTGAATATGTAATTGGTGCCTTGGGAAAAGAGGTTAACCCCTTAGGCGTGCTAGAGACTGATACCAGAGGGCAATAGCTCATATCTCACAACTAGAGTGGGGAAAGGTGCTAGCAAACGGGTGTTGAACCCATGTCATACACATACACATTATAATGCTGCACTCAGTCCTGTCTATGAAGGTGCTAAGTAAACACAATTCTATTTCAAATATACAATAGTTGCACTCGACATAGAGTGGCAACTGGGTGAATTATCGATTTGGCCATTTCCATAATACCAAGTATCTCTACTTTTTCAGTTTTTCAGTTTTCTCTATTGTGAAATAAGTCTGTCGAGTGCAACTATTGTATATTTTAACGGCATGGCGATTGAATCCTGGGTCCTGACCCAGGCAGGATTTACACCCAAGGTCATAACCACCATGATCAACGCCCGAAAAACATCCTTGCGCATCTGCTACCGCACCTGGAAAACCTATTTCAAGTGGTGTGAAGTTGGCAACCGTAACCCACTCCTCTTCTCCATCCCCTCGATCCTAGAGTTCCTCCAGAATGGCCTCGCTGCGGGCCTAGCACCGAACTCCATCAAAGGCCAAATTTCAGCCTTAAGTATTCTTCTCCAATGCAGGATTGCGTCAAAATCACAAGGCAAAACATTCATTCAAGGGGTCTCCCACACACGACCTCCCCTACAGGACGCCCGTGGCGATCTGGGACCTAAACCTAGTCCTCGACGTGCTCCAAGACACGCCATTTGAACCCCTGAAAGAGGTTCCTCTAACCCATCTCTCGCACAAGGTCGCCTTCCTCGTCTCTATTACATCAATTAGGCGCGTGTCCGAACTGGCCGCCCTATCCTGTCAGCCCCCCTACCTATCCTTCCATAAGGATAAAGTCGTCCTACGTCCTTCTCCATCTTTCTTACCCAAGGTGGTATCTCAATTCCATCTTAATGAGGACATCGTCCTTCTGCCCAACTCCAATACACCGGATCGAAAAGCAGCTCCATACCCTGGACCTGGTAAGAGCCCTCAGACATTACATCTCCAGAACAGCCCCTTTCCGCAAAACAGACACGCTGTTCGTCATTCCCATGGGTCTTAGAAAGGGAATGGCCGCATCCAAATCCACATTGGCACGATGGATCTGTTCCACGATCCAGGAAGCTTACCGCATCAGGGAATGCCAGTCCCAGAAGGAATCAAGGCACACTCGACTCGGTCAGTAGGCGCCTCATGGGCCATTCGCCACCAAGCTTCGGCGGCTCAGGTCTGCAAAGCTGCAATCTGGGCCAGCCTACATACATTCACCAAACACTACAATATCCACACCCAGGCCTCTGCAGATGCAAGCCTAGGTAGGAAGATCTTACAGGCAGCGGTCGCGCATCTGTAAGCTAGCGCATGATGCCCGACCACCACTGCTAAATCCCCACCCAGGGACTGCTTTAGGACGTCCCATGGTCCTGTGTCCCCCAATGATGCGAAGGAGAAACAGGGATTTTTGTGTACTCACCGTAAAATCCTTTTCTCCTAGCTCATCATTGGGGGACACAGCACCCACCCTTTAACGCATCCGCATTCACAGCACACCGCTATATGCAAAGTGTTCCTAACGACCACAGCATTGTACCTTACACCATTCGTGCCTTATTACCAGCTCTCCTACTGCTTTAGTACTAAACTGAATATCTATGCCCATGCTCGGGTGTATACTGCAGGAAGGAGGGCTCAATTTTAATCTCAACTTAGTGTCTCCTCCTAGTGGCAGAAAAGCATACACCCATGGTCCTGTGTCCCCCAATGATGAGCTAGGAGAAAAGGATTTTACGGTGAGTACACAAATCCCTGTATATACATGAACACTGTTTTTTATTCCTTATTAGTTATTGAATAGGATCAAATATGCCTATATTCTTTTGGCACTTTTTTTATAGCGATTAGTGAGATGGCACTGTTAGGGCCCTGTTACACGGGCGATATCGCCGCTCATTACTGTGGGGCGTGGCCTATCGCCGGCATAATCACCCCTACGTCGCCTCATGTGAAGGGGCGATGTCGCTGGGGCCTGGCGGTCGCCTGGTTTCAGAGCAGTGCTCTGAAACCAGGCGACCATCATGGGGCGATGTGCGCACAATGCCCCATCTAACCGGGCGCCGGCGACCTGTCAGATGATGGGAGTCATAGGCTCCCATTGTCCGGCATCGCCGCTGGGGTTTTCAGACACCCCGGCGGCAATGCCGCCTGACAGCTCGCCGGCGCAGGGCTGGAGGAGTCGCCCTGTCTAAACGGGGGATGGCGACGCTGGCGGGGGCGGCAAGAGTGTGCGCGCCTTCGCAATTCGCCGCCAACATCCCCAGCCCCGTCGCCCTGTGTAACGGGGCCCTTAGGGTATTTGTTTTTGCTGCTTTTTTCCAGCCTCAAAAACGCAACTCTTTCAGAAATGTATGCATGCTTTCCTGGTGCGTTTTCCAGCTCATTACAATGGCGGCAACTGGAAAACGCGGCCCAAAAACACAAGATAATGTGACAGGGACTTATAAGCGCATACGTTTTTGGCACCGCTGAAAAACGCCCATGTCAGCACAGAGTCTTGAAAATCACATAGACTTTCATTACAAAACTGTGGGTCATGTGTTTATGGTGCAGAAAATGCAACACAAAAACACAGCAGAAAAGCACAGTGTGCACAAAGCCTTAGACTCCACTCTCATATATACTCCCTATACATAGTGTTATATACCAGTGTATCTTGATGAATTAGCATACCGTATTTTTCTGATCGCAAGGTCCTCTACCCCAAATGGGTGTATCGACGTCGCTATAGCCGACTATGACGCGATTGGCATCATACCGGCTAAACCGCCCATGGAGGAGGGCGAGGAAGATCACTAAGGCATATCACACCCATCGGGGCGTGAATGATTGCAGTAAAGGCGGCGGAGAGAAGCCACAGGGAACGTCCTGTGTGACTTCTCAAGAGTTCAGAAACTGCAATTCTGGAGGTAATAACGTTTATAAACTTTGTAAAGGCACAATTTTTATATTATAATAATAATGGGTATTAATAGGCTGGGGGTGATTTTAAGTGGTCAGGTTCCCTTTTAACATTAAAAAATTTTTTTTTCTCTTTTCCTTCACCTAATGTGGGGGTGCGTCTTATAATCAGGTGCATCTTATAAAGCGAAAATTAAAAATCAATATCATATTGCCATGTTTCTGGGAGCCCTGAAACACGGTGACTAATAAATCAATATTATATTCACCCTTTGATGTCTGGTGGAATACAGCAGCGCGGTTTTTAACCCTTCATCCTTCCTATTTTAATATTTTGAGATAATGACCTTTTCAATGGCTGTAAGCCATAATCATCAACATTAACATAAATAAACACATGAAATAGATCCCTCTGTGTGTAATGACTCTATATAATATATACATTTCACTTTCTGGATTGAATTACTGAAATAAATTATCTCTGATATTCTAACTCCTGTAAATGCATCTGTACTACTTCTATATAGCCCCCATTGTAACTTGCTGATCACTAGTAATCGTTCTTCAGCCCCTCCTGTGCTTGGAGGCGACATATTACACCTCGTCTTGTGTGTTCTTCTGGGTATAATAAAATCCCTAATTTTTGCATCCTGAAGCCTTTCCTTGTTTTTTTCCCCTGATGTTATATGAATGTAATCACAAATGATGAAATGAGCTAAAACATCAGGTTTACAAAAATCAAAATTAGTCTCTGTGAACTTAGAAGCAGTCGGCTGCCCTAGAAGCCAAAGCCGCCTCCATGTCTCTATTGAACCCTATATCTACTGTCTAAGTCCCTTTTGATGCCTCATTATAAATAATCCATTTTAAAGCTGAGCTCGAGATATGCTGATTAGTGGTGACTTGTCTTGGGGGTGTTGATGCTGAAAAAAAATTAATACAAGGACAAATATCAAAATAAACACTCTGGCTATACACGGTATATCTGCTAGGGCAGAGGTCCCCAACTCCAGGCCTCAAGGCCCACCAACAGTGCAGGTTTTCAGGATTTCCTTAGTATTGCACAGGTGATAATGTGATCATCTGCACAGGTAATGATTCCAACCCCTGTGCAATACTAAGGAGATCCTGAAAACCTGCACTGTTGGTGGGCCTTGAGGCCTGGAGTTGGGGACCTCTGTGCTAGGGCACTTTTGATGCTGCCAATAAATGAGGTGGGTGTGAGCAGTGGCGTAACTTCAGGCTCATAAACCCTAGTGCAAAAACTTCAACAGGGTTTATTACATTGACCAAATGGACTTTTCGGGGCCACTTAGTCCCCAGGGCCCAGGTGCGATCACAACCACTGAACTTATTGTAGTTCTGCCCCTGCGGGTGTGAGTGATACGTTCTTGGGTGTGATCTGTGAAGCTGGGTGTCCACTCCTCGTCTCATTGGGGCACATCACACAGGTGTGACAGACAGACCAGGAGTTGGCAGTCATGTCACTCTCGCAGATCATGTTATTCGGGTGTAATAACCTGAGTAGTGACCAGCTAACTGTGGAAAATCCACGTCCACACAACTAGTCTCCCGCTAGTTAGCTGATCACAAGTGAAGTGTTTTCATTGATTTTAAATGATCAAAAGGGCAAAACAAGGGGTTAGTTAAGAGACTTAAGGATTTAACCCCTTCCCGACCTGTGACACAGCGTATGTGCCATAGAAACAGGTGCGTTCCTGACCTATGACGCATATGCTGTGTCATGGTGTAATCACACTCCTGCAGCTTGAGTGAGGAGTGTCACTGACCTGTCACTTGAGCTGCAGTTACAAGAGAACTTGTACTAAAGCCCAGTGGGGATGGCTTTGCCCCCCTCCCCGTGGCTAGGACCACTCCAATTGGTGGTTTCACTTCCACTAAATGTGAAATTGCAAATCGGAGTGATTCTAATGTGTCACCAATGTAACTAGGTGAGGTATTACAACCCAGCCAAGGACTGTGCCGCCGATCCCGGGCCCTCTGCTCTCTCCCCGTGGCCGCCAATGTGCCCCACCCCCTCCAATCTTCACCCCCCCACCCCATGCCCTCCAACCTCTCACTTACCCCGCTGCCCGCGATGATCACCTCCTCCCGTTCTCCTCTTCCCACTCCAGGTCTTCACCTGTCTTCCTGTCTTCTCCCTCTGACTTCCGGTCCTCTCCCGCCCCCGGTCTTCTCTCCGCTGTCGTCTTCTGCTGCTGTCCTGCTGCTTCTGTCTGCTCCTCTGTGGCAGAGGAGAGGTGTCACAGCTAGGGCACAGAATCTGTGTGATTGCTGTGCCCTGGCTCTGTGTTAATCCCCTAAGTGCTGTGATCACAGGGATCACAGCACTTAGTGGATCCAGTCACCATGGAAACGATCGCCAGAGACTACAACAAGGGAACACTTGATCCCTTGTTGTAGTCTGTATGATCTGCCATACCGTGCACCATGACTCTGACCCCAAAGACTACAACAGGGGATCAAGTGTCCTCTTGTTGTAATCTCTTGGGTAACGGTGATTGTGCACTGTATGGCAATGATCTACTGTATAGTGCACAATCCATGTGACCCCCCCCCCCCCCCCCCCCCCCCCCAAAGACTACAACAAGGGATCAAGTGTTCCCTTGTTGTAGTCTCTGGGGTCAGTGTCATGGTGCACTGTATGGCATATCATTGCCATACAGTGCACAATCACCATGACCCCAGAGATTACAACAAGAGGACACGTGATCCCTTGCTGCAGTCTCTAGATGTAGCAGAGGCGATCGAACGTCGTGGGACCATCAGTTTGGACTACGTCAGAGGGAGTGGGAGTAATAAAGATGGAGTCTGAATTTGTATGTGTTTTTTGTTTTTTTTTGTTTCTTTCTTTTTTGTTACTATTTATCAGAGATTCCTAATGGTCGGGTCTAACATTGGCCCGAGATTATAAATCACGGGCTTGGTGCCAGCTACCAATAAAAAAACTGCAGTCCAGACCATTAAAAACAGGAAAAAACCTCAAACAGTACATCCATGAAAACCTTAGCTTGCAGTGTTATTCAACCTACGTATAGTGCCTATAAGTTCCCTGAGGCTACAATCTAAGGCCCAAAACATTAGCAAGGCATGTGGTGTACCTATGAACCAGAGGGATAACCTCTTACCTTCAAAGCAGGTAAAATAATATTGGAAGCCTAAGCACTGCGTTCCTTCAAAGCAGGTAAAATAATATTGGAAGCCTAAGCACTGCGTTCCTTCAAAGCAGGTAAAATAATATTGGAAGCCTAAGCACTGCGTTCCTTCAAAGCAGGTAAAATAATATATCCTGAGACCAGGTTATCCCTCTGGTTCATAGGTACAACCACATGCCTTGCTAATGTTTTGGGCCTTAGATTGTAGCCTCAGGGAACTTATAGGCACTATACGTAGGTTGAATAACACTGCAAGCTAAGGTTTTCATGGATGTACTGTTTGAGGTTTTTTCCTGTTTTTAATGGTCTGGACTGCAATAGATGTATTGAACCTGTATTGATTGAAGGTTTACTCATGTGCTATGCGGTGTTTCCTGTGATGTAGCTCTGTGTTTGGATTTTATATTTTGATAATAAAGAATCAATTATTGATATACAATTTGATTTTATGGATTAATTCATTCCTTGATTGAGACTTCGGTTTCTTTCTTGTATTTATCTGTTGTTTGGAGTGACATATTGAAATTGAGGACTGGTTGGTATTCAATAAAAAAACTGGCATTAACCCCTTTTTTACCCAGTTTGCCACCGCCACCAGGGCAACTGGAAGAGTCTGGGTCCAGTGCCAGAAAATGGCGCCTCAATGATTGCACCATTTTCTGGGGTGGCTGCGGGCTGCAATTCGCAGCATGGCGGGCCCAGAACGCTTGGGCCTCTCCATGCTGAGGATTCCAGCCTCCAGTAGCCTAGTTGTACCTGGCTGAGCCCCACGTCATTTTTTTTTCTTTTCTAGAATTAGTTCTAGATTAAAAAAAAAAAAAATGGGCTTCACTATATGTTGGGTTGCCAGGCAGGTGCAACGAGGCAGCTGGTGGTAGGTGGCAGTCCGTAGCTGCCAAGTTGTACCTGGCTGGACCAAAAATATAGCGGAGCCCTGTGTCGTTTTATTTCCTAGAATTCTAGGAATGAAATAAAAAAAAAAAATGGGCTTCACTGTATTTTTGGTTGCCAGCCAGGTACAACTTGGCAGTTGGGGGGCTGCAATCCTCAGCGTGGAGAGACCCAAACATTGCGGCGCCCACCACCCCCCCCCCCCCCCCCCCCCCCCCCCCCCGCTGTGAATTCCAACACACTGCCACCCCAGAAAATAGTGCATTCATTAGAGGTGCCATTTACTGGTGCTGTACCCTAACTCTTCCAGTTGCCCTTGGGCTGGTGGCACACAGGGACTCTCCATATGCGACATTGTGTCCGCTAACAAGTTGAATGGAAAATTATCTCAAATTGTTAGCGGACACCATGTCGCGTATGGGGAGCCCCTGTATGCCTAAGTATTGAAGCTCCCCCACAAGTGACCTCATTTTGGAAACTAGACCCCCCCCCCCCCCCCCAAGGAACTTATCTAGATGGGTGGTGAGCATTTTGAACCCCCAGGTGCTTCACAAATTGATCCATAAAAATGAAAAGTACTTTTTTTTTCACAAACATTTTTCTTTTAGCCTCAATTCTTTCATTTTCACATGAGCAACAGGATAAAATGGATCCTAAAATTTGTTGGGCAATTTCTCCTGAGTACACCGATACCTCATATGTGGTCATAAACCACTGTTTGGGCGCACGGCAGAGCTCGGAAGGGAAGGGGCGCAATCTGACTTTCTGAATGGAAAATTAGCTCCAAAAGTGAAACGTCGCTCTGTCGCTCCTTCCCTCCTGAGCCCGGCCGTGCGCCCAAACAGTGGTTTATGACCATATATGAGGTATCGGTGTACTCAGGAAAATTGCCCAACAAATTTTAGGATCCATTTTATCCTGTTGCCCATGTGAAAATGAAAGAATTGAGGCTAAAAGAACATTTTTGTTGAAAAAATTAAAATGTCCATTTTTTCCTTCAACTTTGCTTCAGTTTCTGTGAAGCACCTGAAGGGTTAATAATCTTCTTGAATGTAGTTTTGAGTAGCTTGAGGGGTGCAGTTTTTGGAATGGTGTCACTTTTGGGTGTTTTCTGTCATGTACACCCCTCAAAGGGACTTCACATGTGATGTGGTCACTAAAAAAATCGTTTTGTAAATTTTGCTGGAAAAATGAGAAATTGCTGATGAACTTTGAACCCTTAACTTCCTAACAAAAAATTTTTTTTTTCCACAAAATTGTGCTGATATGACGTAACATGTGGGAAATGTTATTTATTAACTATTTTGTGTCGCATAACGCTCCGGTTTAACAGAAAAAAATTCAAAATTAGAAAATTGCGAAATTTTCAACATTTTTTTTGCCACATTTTTTATTTTTTTCATAAACGTATAAATTGACCTAAATTTACCACTAACATGAATTTCAATATGTCATGAAAAAACGATCTTAGAATCGCTTGGATCCGTTGAAGCGTTCCAGAGATATAACCTCATAAAGGGTCACTGGTCAGAATTGACAAAAAATGCCAAGGGCTTTAGGGTCAAAATAGGCCAGGTCATGAAGGGGTTAATAAAGACATGACGGCGGGTTTGGGGTCCAGGGCAGCTGAGACGAGGCATCTTGTGTCTCTCATCAGAGTTGGAGTAGTGAATCTGTCCCTGCATTTCTGGATTTTATCATAAATTTTATTGCAGACTTAAACTAATAAATGTATTTCTCTCCACAGATCCTGAATCCACCAGGCACAGATACGGACTATATGTTGCAATTGGGATAGTGTCTTTAGTCGTGGTGTCTTGTATTGCTCTGCTAGTAAAGGTGAGCGTCTATGTATCCATCAGTCTTATCATCCAGCCCTGACACAGGTCACTATACATCACCCATCATCCAGCCCAATCCTTTATATTATACCAGTCACTGCATGTCACGTGCTGTCTAGCGCTGATTATCTGCGGTCTATTGATCCTGCTATAACTCAAACTGTGTGACATTCCCTCTAGTACTGCCAGTTCTGTTGCCGTGTGCTGCTTTCTGGTGGATGTAAAGTTAATGTGTGAGTCTCCACCCCAGGCCTTGAAGTAGCCTCTTCTTCCATCAGGTGTTGCTGCTGATAGTTTCACGCTATACCTGGAAGCCGTGCTGTGCAGACCTATTTGTGCTGCTGAAGACCTTTACCTTTGAAGTTGCTGTAGTCTGATTCAGTAAAGGGAGGTGAGGGGGAATAACGCAGGGCTGATGGAGGAGGTTAGGGAGAGGCTGGAGGCCTGAACCTTCTCACCATCAGAGATTCGTTCTGGGTCAGGGCTATTCAGGGTTCCCAGTCTAGGGACAGACTAATTTTCCCTGATCACCCTCCCCATAACTGCCATTCCCTCACCAGCATTTCCAATACACCGTGACACTACACATCACCCATCATCTAGCCTTGACCTCCCTGATACCTGTCACTATACATCTCCTATAAGTCTGCATCTTGTGCTGTACAGGCCAATGAATGCGGTGGTAATTGTAGTCTGCAAAGCTCCTGATATAGAGTGGCAAGTAAAGGTTTGGGCACCCTTGGTCAAAGTTAAGCAGGTTGAAGATTAAATGATCTCTAAAAGGCATAACGTTATAGATGACACATTACCTTTCTATTTTAGGGGAAAAAAATATATTTTCATCTTTCACATTTTAAAATTTACAAAAAAAGGAAAATGGGCAGATGCAAATGTTTCGGTACTCTACATGGTTAGTACCTACACAAAACGAATGAACCCTGCACACAAAGAACGCGTCTGTATGATCACGCTCACACCGCCAAAAACCTGATGCAAAAAACCTTGTCCATTAAACGTATAAAGTACTCTGCAGTAAAAAACATAAATAAACAGGGTACTTGGTCCATACGTTTTTTGCGCAAAAGATGTACTTCAAGCTGCTTCACCTCATCACGGTGTACCCATATCGAAGCAGTCCTATCTGTTGTATTAAAAAAACCTGATCATGTAAATATGCACCTAGTGAACAGGGTCCAAACAGGTCCAGTGTCCGATATGGACTGAAGTTGGGAGCAGCTTTTTGTGTGCAGAGCCCAAAGTGAGGGGCGGGGAACTCTCATCTCTTGCAAGAATAGGAATAGTTCACACCCAGGGAGGCCTGGGACCAGTAATGGCGTCTGAGAACAAGTCCCGAACTGTCCAGATCACTGCAGCTGCAACAAACAAACAAAAGTTGCTGCAGAGCTTTCAAAAGCTAATTGAGCTTACGTGGCATGAGGCTCGCTGGCTGGCAGAAGCTGGGGCAGGAACACACACAGTACAGACCAGTTAGATAGAGACAAGCTGAAAGCAGGGGTGGTATGCTGAGATCAGATTGCAGTAGGTTGGTATGGGTGCGTTCAGACGCTGCATATTTCCTGCATTTTTTTTTTTTTTTTTTTACGTGCCAGCTCATCACAAACCAGGAGTGGGTGATTAAATCCAGAAGTGGGGCACTTGTTTGTAAGAGGTGAACCGGATAGCAGAAGGAGGAACAACAACTTGAGAAGCACACAGGAGCCAGGGATCCAAGCAGAATACTCAAGGAAGGACTGGAGGGTGGACTGAAGCTTATAAAGGCAGGAACACATGTAGAAGAACGAGGTAGCAAATGCCATTTTGGAAAGTGCTAGGAGACACAAAGGATAGTCAAATCTAGAATCCTGACACGGGAGTTCTGATTCGCCCCTCTATCAATTGTACGAGTAGCTCTCATTGATATCTTGCTTGGTCTTCTAAACCTTATATTGACCCCCTCACTGTTCCTGGTAACTGTCATTTGATTACTTTTCAGACTGAGGAAAGGGCAACTTGAAGACACTTTGCTGTCTTCTAGCCTTCTCCTGCTTTGTGGGCCTCCACCGTTCTCACTTTCAGAGTGCTCGGCGGCTGCTGGTTTTTGGCACAAGGTTAGAGGTTGTTACAAAGCTGTGACATTTGCATCAGCTGGCCATTCCGAATAACGATAGCGAGCAAGCCATAACCCTATTATGCTAATTAAGATCTGATACCTTGGTGAATGTTGCTTGAGCACACAAGTCTCCAAGGGTGCCCAAACTTTTGCATCGGCCCATTTTCCTTTTTGTAGTTTTAAAAATGTAAAAGACGAGAATACTTCTATTTTTTTTTTTATTTATTTTTTTTTTGCTTAAAATACAAAGGAAATGTGTCTTCTTTTAACTTTACGCCTTTTAGAGATCATTGTCTATTCAACTTGCTTAACAGTTCACAGTAACAGTAATTTTGATCAGGGGTGCACCAACCTTTACATGCCACCACATCCAATGCACAGAGCAGAATATAGACACTTGTATTTCTGGGAACAGATGAAGAATTACTTGTCCAGTTCAGTAACAGGCCCCGTACATTCATTATACTCCTTCAGTTCAAATGTCAGTCCAGTTTATCATAACTGTCTTATTAGCAAACAATAAGTCTCCACATTCCACATAATGTTATTCACAACCCGTCCTATAAAGTATTTATACCACCCAAGGAAAGAAGATGTGAACTTTAAATTAAACAATTAGTGATACTTATATTGTACTCATATTTTCTACTCCAAAATGTTGCCAAATGGTAAAGAAAACCTTGAATTCTGTACAACTCCCGCAAGGTTCCTTGACCTTTGGTTCTATTTCCTTTGGGGTTGTTTATTTTGTGATTAAAATTGTTAAAAAAAAAAAAGTTTTTAAAAAGAAAAAGGGTCAGCAATGATTGCTGATTGTTTCCATAAAGATTCGGATCTCATTGGATTAAGGACCATTGTGTAAATGTAGAAGTAGTGGGAGGGATCACTAATGGCAAGATAAGAAAGATGGAGGTCACCGATGCAACCTGTGTCTTATCTTTATAGCACCGGTGTTGTCAGGAGCCGAAGACCGAGGATGTGGAGAGACGCACAGAAAATGGAGGACAGATCAGCTCCTCACAGACAGGTACTGATCACATCTGTGTATAGTGAATCACAAAAAACAGTCAAACAAACGTGCACAAATACTCTGTTGTAAAAGATAAAAACAGTAAAAAGCAAGTGCTGCTAAAGTAGTAAAAAACAGGGTATTTAGTTGATACGTTTTTTGCAAAAAATGTATACTAAGCCGCTCTACCAAACGTCAAGGTAACCCATATCAGAGCAGTCTCTATCTGTTGTTTTTAAAAACCTATGTACATATGCTAACAAGCTATATATTTGAGAAAAGTTTAAAAACTTACATTTTTTTCAAAAAACTCAATCTTATCTTTTTATTTCTGAAGTTCTTGGTACACACATTGGCCAATGTCTGCTTGCTCATCAACTGCGACAAGGCGACCCCAGGTCTGATGAGTCCTACGCTGATATCCCTATCCTCCTTGTCCACCCCCCCCACTTCCCAGTGGGCAGACTCCATCCTGACTCTAGATCACCTGTAGTTAATGAGGGTGCACATTGCAGCATGGAGCCAGCAACTCCATAAGATACAAAACAGAAAAAAAAAACAAAAAAAAACTGCACAGCACTCAGACTAATGTGAACTGGTGCCAGCAGGACGCTGGATCAAATCTGTTTTTTTTTTCTGTTTTATATAGTGACTGTAGGGAGGACGGATCAGCTCCTCACTGACGGGTACTGATCACATCTGTGTATAGTGATTGTAGAGTGCCATAACACAGCCTTTCTCATCAGGGTCTTGTTAACCCTTGGACATTAAAGGGGAACTCCAGTGTGTGAGAACTTTTTTAGTACAGTTTCTGCCTTCCTACATGATGAAGCAGAGCCGTACACTGAAGTCCTAGGATCTATAGATCTCTTACATCAATAAAATCATACCTGCTCCACTGCTCTAGCCCCCACCTCAGGGAACCAAAATCGGTCTTGAGAGCTTCATGTAGAAACAAAAAGCAGGAGGTGTCAGGGGTGTGGATGCTGTGAGCTGCAGGATCAGCCTACACTCACACCCCCTCACAATTCTGCATGCGAAGAGGGCATGGAAGGGGGCGTGACCACCAGCCCCATGCTCCACACACACACTTCCACCTTTGATATACCATCCTATGTGACAGCACAACACTGCAAAGAAACACCGCGTGAATGCTGAGAAGAATGCAAAAATAAAAATGCAAGAGCTGACATGCTGCAGATCTGAAGACATGATTTGTAGGTTCATATCTGCAAGGGGAAATATGCAGCAGCAGCAGCGTGACCATGACATTGTAGGAATCTGTCACTTTCCTGGTACTGTGAAATGCCGCATTTTTGCATGTTTTCGACTGCATGGATAAATTGCCACAAAATGAAGCTTGTGAACACACATTTTTAGTGCATGTTGCAGTTCTTTACACATGGACCTGAAGTGTCACATAGCCTAAAACTGCCTGGATATAAGGCCAGAACACAAAGTGCCTTCACATGGAGTGATAAACTGAATAAACCATAGTACTGTACATGTACTCCTACATTTAGATTGTCTTATATGATATCAATCTATAACTGGGAACAGTGATATTTAGCTTTTTTTTTTTTTTTTTTTTTTTTTTTTTTTTAGTTATTACGTGATCATACAGATGTGTACTATAATGTGTGTAACATGCTGCAGACTGTGGATTCCTTTGCTGTGTCTGTTACTGAGAAGTGATGGTGGTGGTGGTGGTGGTGGTGGTGATTGATGATGATGATGGTGATGTTCCATTGAAAGTTGCAGGGACAGGAATCTACCATGTTCCTATGGGGAAGAGGAGACCATGCAGAGCTGATCAATGTAATGATTTGTCTCTGCTCGTATCTTCACATTAACAGTACACATTATGCATAATCATACAGCAGAGGATCACAGCATGCATCTGCTTGGTGACATGATTGCTATTTCAAGCCTGGACCCCTGTCACATAGGATGGTATATCAGGGGCTGGAGTGTATGTGTGAACATGGGGCCAGCGGTCACGCCCCCTGCCATGCCACCTCCCCATACAGAAATGTGAGGGGGTGTGAGTGTAGGCTGATCCTGCAGCTCACAGCATCCACACCCCTGACACCTCCTGCTTTTTGCTTCTACATGAAGCTCTGACAGATTTCGGTTTCCTGAGGTGGGGGGCTAGAGCAGAGGAGCAGGTATGATTTTATTGAATTATTAGTGATCTATAGATTCTAGAACTCCAGTGTACGGCTCTGCTTCATCATGTAGGAGGGCTGGGACAGTACAAAAAAGTGTTCTCTCACTGGAGTTCCCCTTAAACCAAGAAAAGCAGTGGAAGGGTTAATCAGTTGATCTTTATCTCACAGACATCCTAAAACTGATAATCTTACAGATCGTCAAGGTGAGAAGAAAAGTCTCATCAGGATCCGTGAATCATGGGAGAGAATATGTCAGAACCCCGGGTATGAAGAAACCGCGCAGAGAGATGAAGCATCGGAGCAGGGAGGATGAGCGATACATCAGCAGCAGCACATTGTACAGTTCACTGTAATTACTGGACCTAGTTATCTAATTTTTTTTTTTTTTACTGAAATTGTATATTTTGGCTGCATCTACCATTTTTATATACTTTTTTAAGATGGTTTTATTCATGTGTTTTATAAACACTATTTTTCTATATAATATATATCTATAATTTTTAATCACTTGCACTTTTTTATGAGGATGTATATTATCTACAGAAGATTGAGCTCTGGGTCCTCACTCTTTTTATTGTGATTTTTCTGTGGATCTGACATTTTTTATATTGATCTCCAGGACCTGTAGGATTTCTCTGGCTCTTATTGATTACAC